>CM040238.1:67835501-67936314 GCA_022545495.1 Chrysanthemum lavandulifolium
GCTACATCTTGTACGTGCGTGCTAAAACTAATGACCCTATGTCTCTTTATATACCAAAGACATCTAGGGTTTACAAGAGAATCATAATATAATTAGGAAACAATACAATTAGGAAACTAAATATTCTTTAAGTATATCTTCTAGAATCTTCCAAATCCTCCATCTTTTGTAGTTTCCTTATTGTCACTTTAAGTCCTTCATGTTTCATTCTTCTTGTTTTGTATCATTAAATCTATAATAGACCCAAAGATCGATCCCACTACTTGGAATAGGAATCCTAGGAGATCTCACTATCAACCTAGAAGGTATTACAATTCACATAGGGGATCTAGATCCACGAGGAACCACGTGTTAAACCGAGAATGGGTTAAGAGGAAGGTACTTCTTGAGGACCAGTGATGCTTTCAACAAAAAGTGAATCGATGTTTTGTGACACAAGAAAAAGCTAATAATCTTGTAAAAGAGATTTATGTTGAAAAACGAAAGTTTTGAAAATCCACATGCTAAAGATCAAAAGATAATTACGGATCATCATTTGAAAGATAGTGGAATTACATACTCAAAGAATTTGAGTTTGTAACTCCAAGGGAACATGAAGTCGATAATGGCTTGGGTTCCTAAAATCACTAACTCTTTTCTTTGTGTGCGGGCAACCTGAAGAGGAGCTTAAAGATCATCTAATTGTGGATAGTGGTTGCTCTGAAGGCATGGCAGGAGACAAAGAGATCCTATCGATTTTAGAATAATTAGTGGAGGAAGAGTTGCATTTGGGAATGATCCCAATGGAGGAAGAATTACAGGGAAAGGAACTATCAAAGCAGGGCGAATAGACTTTGAGAATGTTAGATATGTGAAGGAGCTTAAGTTCAACTTGTTATCGGTCTCTTAAATTTGTGATAAAAAGCATCATGTGTATTCAACGACACATAATGTCTCATCCTTTCCTCACGATTTTAGCTCGTTGTCGATGAATTAGTAGTCCTTAGAGTACCAAGGACAAATGATGTGTATAGTTTAGACATGAAGAGTCTACATTCTTATGGAAGAGCTACATGTTTGGTGGCTAAAGCAACATCTGAAGAAACGCATCAATGGCATAGAAGATTGGGCCATGTTAATTTTAAGAATATCAACAAAGCGGTCAAAGGCAATCTAGTTAGAGGTTTACCTTCAAAGACTTACAAGAATGATCAATCATGCTTGGCATGCAAGAAGGGTAAACAACACAAAGCTTCTTGCAAGAAGCTTGGGAAAGATCTATTAGAGAACCATTGGGTACATACATATGGATTTGTTTGGACTGTCTGCTGTGGCAAGTTTAAACAAGAAAAATCTTCATTTGGTTATTACAGATGATTCAGATGAGATTCATTGGGTTTTCTTTTTGGGTTTTAAAGATGATACTTTTGATGCTATTCGGACCGCGATTATAGCACTTGAAAACCAATTGAGACTCAAGGTTAGAGGTATTAGATGTGATAATGGGCGAATTCAAGAACAAGCTTATGGATGAATTTTGTGCAAACAAAGGCATAAAAAGGGAGTTTAGCATTGCAAGAACACCACGACAAAATGGTGTTGCGAGAGAGAAAGAATAGGACTTTGATTGAAGCGGCAAGAACAATGCTAGAAGATTCCCATCTACCTATTCAATTTTGGGCGGAGAACAGTAAGTACCGCGTGCTATGTACTTATGAGTCTCGTCACCAAACCACAGATGAAGACACCTATGAATTGCTAATGGGCAATAAACCCAACATTCGTTTTATGAAGCCTTTTGGATGCCCTCTCACTATTTTAAACACCATTGATAATGCAGGGAAGTTTGATGGCAAGTCCGAAGAAGGATACTTATTGGGTTATTGCACCAATGAAAGGCTTTAGAGTATACAACGAGTTACTAAGAAGATTCAAGATTGTCTTCATGTTGAGTTTTAGAAGATCAAGACAATGAGAAAGGTAAAGGTCCCGATTGGATGTTTGATCTTGAGGTTTTATCTCCTTCAATGAATTATGTACACATTAGAGAAAGAAAAATCAACACATGCGCACAATGGAGAAGATTTACAATATGTTGTTCATGGGTTCATATTAGACCGGATCTTTGTTCTGATAAAGATCCTGTTAGTCCAAAACAAAATCTTGATGTTCCCAAGCAAAATCGATACTCCAAAACAAAGTCTTGTTGCACCACAATCCTTATTATCTCACGAGGATCAATCTATTCAAGAGGAACTTAATCGGATGCTTCTTCAAGATGTATTAGCACATTCTTACAGCGATGAACAAAGGAGAGCTTATGAAGAGGCAAAGAAGAAGAACAAGATGCAGAGTACTCTCACGATTACTTTGCAAGTTGCTTTCGACCGAAATCTTCTTGCACACGTGGATGATACTTTAGATGATTTGGATGATCCTACCATGCTCGGATTAGAGGAAGCGATGATGAGTTTCTGATGAAGGTGTTTTCTCATATTCAATGAAGATGCTTGATTTAACTAACTTGGATGATGCATATGGAGTTCCAGGTCTCCAATCTTAAGGATTCATAAGAATCATCCTCTTGATCAAATCATTGGTCCTTCTACTACGGAGTAATGACAAGACACTGACTAAGCGTTTTACTAAACCTCATAATGCTTTACTTAGCTTTGTCTACAAACAAAGCAGATCGAATCATAAGGACCATCAAACACCGCTATTTACATTTTTATCTCTCAAGAGAGAACCCGAGAACATTGCTCAAGCTTTGACTAAAGAAAGCTGGGTTGAAGCTATCTTGAAAGAACTTCTTCAATTTAAACTTCAAAGTTTGGGTTTATGTGATCTTCGGATGGGAAGAAGTTATTGGAACGGATGGGTTTCGATTCAAAAGAGATGAAAGAGGTAATGTTATCAAGAATAAAGCAAGGTTAGTAGCACAAGGCTACGGTGAAGAAGAAGGAGTAGATTATGATGAAGTGTTTGCTCTGTAGCAAGAATATAAGCTATTAGGATATTTCTTGCTTTTGCTTCTTATATGGGATTTCAAGTTTACCGATGGATGTCAAGAGTGCCTTTTTATATGGCAAGATTACAGGAGGAAGTATATGTCAAACAACCTCCGGTTTTGAAGATCCTAAACACCCAAACAAAGTCTACAAGGTGGTTAAGGCTCTTTATGGCCTTCATCAGCACCTAGAGCTTGGTATGAGAGGCTCTCACATTTTTGATGCAACATGGATACAGGAGGAGCTATTGACAAGACTTTGTTTATCAAGAGAGACAAGAAGGATATCATGTTAGTTCAAGTCTATGTTGATGATATCATTTTGGGGCTACCAAGCAGTCCATGGTTAAGGAGTTTGAGCGGTGATGCGGAAGGAATTTCAAATGAGTTCAATGGGAGAGTTAACATTCTTTTGGGACTTCAAGTTAAGCAAATCAAGGAAGGTATTTTCATAAGTCAAGACAAGTATGTTACGGACATACTTAAGAAGTTCAATTTTGATGATATGAAGTGCATTTACTACACCTATTAAATCTATCAATTCATTGGGCAAAGATGAAGATGGACGACTGTTGAAGTCAAGTTATCTGGATCAATGATTGGCTCTCTTATGTATCTTCTACGCATCAAGGCGATATCATGTTTGCAGGTTTGTTTATGTGCAAGATATCAAGTCTCTTCAAAGATCTCTCACATGAATGCGGTGAAAAGAATCTTCATTATTTGAAACAACAACCTAAGTTGGGGTTGTGGTATCGAAAAGTCACCTTTTCACTTGAAGCTTTTTCGGATAGTGATTATGCGGTGACAATTATGATAGAAGATCCACCAACGGAGGATGCCAATATCTTGGAAGAAGGTTAGTATCCACGGCAATATGAAAACAAACAATTGCGACAACATCCTCTCTTGAAGTCGAATATGTAGTGCTAGCAAGTCTGTTGTGGAAAAGTTTTGTGGATGCGAATCAACTCTTGGACTATGGGTTCAATTTCAAAAATACTCCTATCAACATTGATAATGAGAGTACCATTTGTATTGTGAAGAATCATTTATATCATTCCAAGACCAAGCACATTGATTAGGCATCACTTTATCGAGATTGCTATGAGCGAGCTCATTAATGTGGTTAAGGTTCACCTCGATGATAATGGTGATTTACTCACCAAAGGCTTTGATGTTTCAAGATTCACTCACTTGGTGGTGAGCATTGGCATGATTAACTCTTGAGCTACATTTAAGGGAGGACTATTCGGTGTTAGTATAGTCACATGTATTGTTTGAGGGAGGATATTTGTGTATACTTAGTTTATACGAGAAAAATTTGGCAAAAATCTTGTTTTTCCGAAAGTCTTGCTTGGAAAATGCGCATCGTGGAAAGTCTTGTTTGTCTTATTAACGTCTTGTTCCAACGGTTATATTGAGGGGTAATTAATGCTAACGGTTATTTTATTTTGGGCAGTGATTTTTCAAATCTCACCTATAAATACCTACTTTCCGATTTTCCCTCTTCTATTAATACATTAGCATCGTTTCCATATTTCTCTCATTCTTATTCGATTCCAATTCTTATTGTTCTTACATAATCACCAATGGCGAATCGACCTACTGTTTCAAAGCACAATATGGTGGCCAATTTAGATAAGGCGAGAAGATAATGAGGCGTTTCATGATATTATTAATTATCTCTTTGGTCGCCAATCGGTTATGCTCTTTTAGTGGAGCGGATATTATTGAACCGTGGATTCAAGAATTTTGGAGCTCTGCGAGGATAATATGGAGAATGATGAATTTTATATTAGAGCTACGATTCTTTGGAAGAACTGTGAAGATTCTTGAAGCCTCCATTAGAAGACTTGTTGTTTAATGATGATGATGGGGCTATTCGTTTTCTAAGGAGTTGATTTGGGAAACTTTTGGACATCTTGGTTATGAAGGGTCTTTAAGAACAAACTTTTCGGAAACAACTATTTTGTCCTCAATGGAAGTTTTAATACATGTGTTGTTACATTGTATTAGTGCTAAAAGTACTTCTTGGGAGCAGTTTGGGTCAAATATAGCATCCGCTATGGTGGGATTGGCTACAGATCGTGTTTTAATTTTTCAAGGTCGATTCTTGATGGCATGCTTTCTCACATCAATCATGGATCCAAATGGTTAATGTATCGAGGTTTATACAAGTTTTCTTGAACAAACAACTTGTCGATGTACCCAAGCCTCCGATTTACTTCTGTTATTGTACAACAAGCAAAGATTTTTACTTTTATGGCTAGAAGAAGTGATCTATTGGAGGTCAGGATCACGCCATTAACTACTTCTATGATGGAAGTTGTTCAGTTTTATTAGAGCGATGTTGAAGATGATCACGACAAGTGAAGGTCTTTTTGCAGATCTGAGGTCTGCACACAAGTCTTGCACTGCAAATCTTGCACCGCAATCTTGCACACTGCAATCTTGCACTATGATCTTGCATCTGCAAATCTTTGCTTCTCGAAGGTACTACATCTCCACGGTCTTGTTTCCCAGTCTTGAAGTTCAAGAAGAAATTGCGGGATCACCTTCTCCATCTCACAACAATGCATTCTGTTTCTCAATCGGAGGAACATTCATCAATTAAAGGAGATGATTCACATACTATACCCTCAAGAAATGACATTGGACAATTATGTTTTAACAAGGAGTTGGTTAAGTTGCAAAAGATTACTAAGGCTCAAGCCAAGCGGATAAAGAAATTGAAGTTAAAATTTAGAAGGCTAAAAACTTTTTACGGCCTTTGGTTAAAGAATTTCGAGATCCGGGTCAAATCAAGAAGAAAGCACAAAAGCGGTCTAAGACAAGTAAACACCAAAGGTTCATAAACCATCTTACCGTCAACTTGGGAGGAATTTAGAAAGAGAGAACTTGAAAGAAGATATGGTTAAAGAGAATGAACACGAAAGTTCTAAAAGTCTGAAGAAAAGATTATTCAAGATCTTTGAGGAGCAAGTTCAAGTTCCAAGTCTTGCGATGATCAAGGTCTTGAACAACAAAATCTTGGTTTTCAAGGTACTTTCGGACAAAAGGTAATAACTCCAAGAGTATTAGATTTTGAAGAGGAAGTTGGTCCTTCTACAGAGTTATACAAGAAGAGGATGAGGCTATTCTCAAACCTATTCATTCTGCAAGTGATGATGAGTTTATTGCTACAATTTTAGAACAACCAAGAGGTGGTGTTACTATTGAGAAGTACAAGAATAAGAACAACAAAGAACTTCTCAACCCGCAATTGATCCTAAGGATAAAGGAAAGGGTGTTTTGGTAGAAGTTAAGAAGAAGAAACCAACTTTGCTTACAGTTAGAATTGCTCAAGATGCTTTGAATGAACAAGCACTAGAAAGATTCAAGAAGAGTTAAATGCTAAAGATAGAAAGCTCAGGAAGCTCAAGAAGCTAAGAGTAGAAAGCAGCTAAGAAGTTACAAGATGAATTAGATCTTTGAAGGCTCTTCTTGAACCATTACTGATCCTTACTCCTGTTAGATTTATGCCAAGAAGACTTAATAAAGCTAAAGGCAGAAATGCTATGATGGCTTATCTTAAAAGTCAAGGGTATAAAGGATTGCGAAGTTTAATTATTTTGAGATGAAAAAGATTGTATGATCTTTGCTAGGAGGATTATAAGAAGGATGTTGAGGCATCAAAGATTTTAGAGAAGAAGCTACTTGAATTGAAGTTGAAAGGAAGAAGAGTTTGAAAAGAAAAGGAAAACTAAAGTTACGAGATGTTCGGTTCTCAAAGAAAGAAAAAGTTGAATTAAGATGCAAAACTAAGGATGAACTAAGGAATTATCTCAGTGGTAGATTTTGAATATTCAAAGAAGATGGTGACATGAAGATGAGCAGATCACGATTAGTGCTTTTGAAGTTGTGAAATCCAAAGATGGAATTATATGATTTTTCATAAAGAAGATGAAAGCTTCAAAGTTTTCAATAGGCTATGGGACTTATTGCACATTATAGATAGAGTAGATCTATTCTATTTATATCATGTGGTGAAAGCTTACTTTGAACATAATCCATTAGAAGGGATTGGTTTGGTTTTACATGGAGATCTCATAAGCGCATGGGAAGCTGAAGAAGAAAACAACGATGATATTTGGAAGAATCAAGAAAATTGGGAAATTGTTCTTCGGAGATTCTTTGAAGAGTGCAGAGTTCATGTTTTAGAGTGGAAAATGGAACAATGATACATGTTTGCAGAAAGAAGATACCCTCTCACGGTCGAGCTCATGAGAAGAATGATAGAGCATGGAATGGAAGTAGAAGAGGATAATGAAGCGCTTGCATGATTATCAACTTGTTTATCAACCGGACTACCATTCTTGAAGATGATGAAAAAGCGGTATGAGACTTAATTGAATAAATTATTTTTGATAAATCGGTGCTTTATTCAAAGTCTGGCGATCAAACAGTACTTTAATCAAAGTATCGCTTGCGACTTTAAACCGGTTAAGTGATTTTTGAATGAAACCTTTGCTAAGTAACAAATTTTTGAAACAAAGGTTAAGTGAAATAAATGGATTTTGAGATGGTAACAATAGGTCATCAATCACCATGGTTACAAAGGATTGACTAATCCATGAGCAAGCGGCTCGGTAAAGATATATCAAATCCGTTTTAGTTGACAACTTGCTAATAAGTTGGATGGTAATCAACTCACATATGCTCGTGATGTGAAGAGTTGGCTAGCCCACAAGAAAATGGCTTGTGGTAAAGGTTGTGGAAAAACCATTATTGGTAATTAGTTCACCATTAGATAGAAGAACTAACTAGTCCGGAAGATGCATTTTGGTAAAGACAAAACAAATCTGTTGATAGCTGATGATTTGCTAAAAATCATATGGTTATCGAGGGGATAATAAAAGACATGGTAGTACACGTGGGAGAATTGACTCTTTTAGCGGATTCCATGTGCTAGACATGAATAAGGACCCGACATGCCCATTGCTAGTAGGAAGAGGATTCTTAGCTACCGCTAGTGCCATCATTGATTGTAAGATGTCCAAAATAGTGGTAGGAGAGGGAGTGCTAGGTCAATTTACGATGTCAAAAGCATACTTACTACAAAGAAGAGAAATCCCACATGAGATTAGGTTGGATAGGCGCCATCTAGATACGGACCTTGGATCGAGAACTTCATAGGTCCTCAGCCACCTTTTACCTAGATGAAGCCTTTGCTAGTAAAGCAACTTTCCATGAAAAAGAAATGGATAGGGACATGAAGTGAACCCGCTCGAGGACGCTTAGTATATAGGAAGATGACCGAGTTCCTAGGATGCTTGCCGTCAACCTTGTCATGAATAAGTGGAAAGTTGAGAGCGATAAGCCTAAACATAAGTGGGATTGGATAGACCGCCTAGTGATGGTAATGGAGAGTGGCACATTAGGATAACGATCTATGACCCCGATGGAGAGAAATTTGAAAAGGCATATCGAACCAAACGTACTACTAGGAACTTAAATGATAAGTTTGATCCTTATGACATTCTAGAGGATAGGCTTACTTATATCGGTACGTGAGGGCACGACTTGAGTCTAGCTACAAGACTCATAAATAAAGAAAAACGCTGCGGGAGGCAACCCATGCTTAATTGTTTGCTTGTTTGCGTCGTGCATCTTTTATTGATTGTTTATTCTCATGTTTAAATTTGTAAAATGCTTTATTTTGTCTTTAACCTCGCCTTAATTACATATAAAGGTATTTTACATAAGGGATAAGTGTAGGGAGGATTACACACGTTTTCAAAAGAAACGTGAACATGAGAATTACAATTAATTAAAAGATATACATGTGTGTTTGTTCAAGTCAAATGCTTGTATCGAGTCATAATGGATGTTTTGCGGAAATTTTCCGATTCTAAAGATAAAAATTTCCGAATTTTTTCCGAAAATTGCAAACCGTTTGTCGGGATAACCGACGGCGTCAGATCATAACTGACAGGTCGAGGAGCGTAAAACGACTTATTACTTTTTCGTTTCGAGCTACTTATAAATTTTTAGAATTTTCCGTGTCTTAATTTTCCGTAAAATCTGAAACATCCATTCCACAAGCATTATATCCTAGTTTAGTAGAGTCATATATATATTATTACCGCCGATTTTACGCGAAGGTTTCGTTTGTTTTCTTCAAGTGTGCGGTTTAATTTACCAAGAAGAAGATACATAAGATGAGAAGGAGCTTTAACGCAAATATTCTTCTTGAAGAAAGATATAACCACCACTTTACACGGATCCTACCGAAGCTAATCGGGAGTATTAGTTTCTTCGTCTTTTATTACCTTCCGTTATCATAACTTTGAAACTTTCGGGAACATTGGGGACAATGTTCGGTTTAAATGTAGGAGGAAAATAAAGCGGAACTTTGAAACTATACTTATCCTTGATTATTTGCTTTGTCCAATTGCATTTGTGTAATAAACCATGAGAAATATCGGTTAGGGTAATTTTGGCACCAAATTTAAAATTTGTTATGACATATAGGAGTGGGCCATTAGTCTTAATAAAGCGTCTCATGGATAGGAAATTATATGACTAGCACAAAAAAACCCTTTACCACTTAAATTCCACCCAAAATGTGAGGATCACCCTTAGATTTGTAGGAATTAAAGCATTCATCTTTAATGCTTAGAGTGTGAACCGGTAGTATAATAGATTCTAGAACTTGTTTTGTGATGCATCCCGAGATCGCTAGTAAGACCGCACTTGTGTAGTTAGGAATAACTAAATGATAAGAGGCATTAGGATAACCCTTGTTCGACACCCGTAATATAATTACTTCTTCCACATCGGTTGAGTAATTCCCACACCTTTGCGTTGTACTCATCTTTAGTACACGATACCCTAGTTAACCCCTCGAGCCTATCCTTTTCGCGGTTCTCGTGATGTTTCGGTTTTCCGAATATCAATGAAGAGCATTGTTTACAATCCACCCCAAATGTACACCCAAATCGCCTTAGCTCTACCTTGTATGCACTCACTTTTAGTGCATTATTGTTATCACACTTAACCCTTAGTTCAATTATCTTGTTGCTTGCATAAGTTGCTAAGTCGAGTCATATCCTTTGTACACAGTTTTGGGACGATTGGGACTAATGGGAAAAGTTAAATTTTATGAAATGACGGGAAGAGAACGTTAAATTCAAATTCCCTTTATTTGCATAATAATGAACTTCAAGTGTTTTGATCTTTTCAATTCGGGTCAAATTAGTGTTAGAATAATAAAAACTCAAGTGTAGGGATGTGCCTATAAATCCCTATCATTTTGATGTTATCATAGATGACGGTAGAGTAAAAGTGTATGAAAAGAAAAAAAATAGAAAAATGAGAAAAAGAAAAAAATAGAGTGCGAAAAAAAAACATATGGGCTACCATCCTACATCCATATTTAATTTATGTTTGTTTGTTTCAGTTATCTAGAGTTTAGAGTGTCGAGTCTTGGCTTAGCAACGCCATTCTTCGCATGCTTGTAACATAAAGATTTTTGACTTGCCATCACTAAATAGCCTATCCCACCAAACCCTTTGTTTCCCTACCGTAAGCCTATCATTACAACCCTTTAAAAGACCTCTTGGATAGTCTTTCCTAGGTGCTTACGCCAAAGCGATGGAGGTTTGATCTAGTCTCAAGCCTATGGTAATCTATGTACTAGGACCGGTTAATGAGTGTTTATCTTCCATTTCCAACTTGTTATATTTTATATACACCCGAGAGATGTGAGTATCCAAGCACCCCATGTGAGGTGCTAGTACGTAATTTCCGTGCTTGTTATGACTTTTGAGGGGCTTATATGTGTTGTGGATCATTCTAAACTAATGCTTCATGACTTCTAACTTATAAATTGATTGGCTAAAAGCACATTTTCTTGAGTTCAAGCAAATACCAAATGTAGGGATATTTGATAAGGTTTTAAAATGTACCTTTTTGAGGGGTCGTTTAAGCCTTTATTTGATCACTTTTGTATCCGTTATTACTTAATATCGTTTCTTTTCACTTTTTAGGTCTCTTGAAGGCAAAATGCTGGAATGACACTTATTCGGACGAAAAGGCGCGAATATCTGAAGAAAATGGCCAAAGTCAAGAATCGAGACACTCAGTCATTGGAACTAAAGGGACGGCGTCGGGTTCTACTAGAGACGCCGTCGGACAAGTTTTGTGACGACTCGAGAGACAAATTGCTCATTTACAAGTGACGCTTTAGGTTTTAAAAGAGTAGGCCGCAACTCGGGCGACCTAGATTTGATCCGAACGACGTCGAGATCAAGGGGACGGTGTCACAAGCATAACGTGACGCCGCGCAAGACTAACGTGGCCAAGACGAACCCTAATAACGGCGATCGACACACAAATTAAAGGGTGATGCTGTCGCATGTGTAATCTTATATATAGAATCAATTTTTCGGTTTTGATGTGTAGTCTTTTGGAGTAAAAACCTAAACCGAACCAAGGTCAGTTTGTATAGTATTTTAGGTTTCATACCCTATCTTACATCAAGATAAGTGTTTTACTTCATTAATTTAATTATGTCTTCAATTGATTGTGTGTATGCTTGCATGTTCCCCATGTCCGCTAATTTACTTGTGTGTTTGCTTAGGTAGTATGAAACTTAGTTATTAAATATTGATTGGTTGTCTCTTATCTTAATTGTGATTGACCTAGTATTGCGATAGGTCATTCGTTGTGCTAATAATGCTTGATTAATCTTTGTTGAACCTTAGTTTATAATCATCTAGAGTAATTGTAGGGTATACATCCAAAGAATACCTTAGAGTTAAAGTTTATAAATCCTAGAGATTTTGTAGTCATTAACCTTTGGTAGCTTCAAAGAGTTAGGGATAAACGCATACCCTACGACCTTAGAAACACAACGCGATTAAGAATAAGGACGTGACAATTCAACCATCAATAGAGATAACTAGGAGTAATAAAACCTAAGCAAATACATTTTTAACTAGCATACGAGCACACAACAATAGACATAGACTACCCTCACCTTAGATTAGATAATTAGATAAGTAGAAGTAATCGGTAGAAATACCAACCCCCAAATCTAAACCCCGAGATTCGTACCTTTCCATTTCCTAAAAAACCAAAAAAAAAAAGATAAAAAAATAATCTTCCTCAACCCCAACCTTAGCGCACTTCTCACTAGCATTCCTATTCCCCTAGAGAACGATATCAATTCCCGTGGCTTACCCTAATACTACACTACAACGATTAGGTTCACTGCCTAGGGTGTTGAAAAACTTGCTCGACGAAAAGGAAGTTCCTTTGACCCCGAACGCGCTGTGTAAGCGTATCAGTTTTTCCTTAAAATAATTTTATGTTTTGTCATCAACAAAAAAGGGGAGATTGTTAATACAAATAAGTTATAAAAACGTTTATTTATATTTTATGATATTCTAATGTTTTGTTGATAACAAACGTAAAATCATTTTAACGAAACAAATAAAATACGTAAATGGTTTGAGCCAATAGTTTACTAACACACATACGTTTTCACATAAAACACTAAACAAGTAAAAGTGGTTTTATGATTTAGTAATACATATGTACAACAACTAGTGTTTACATATTGGGTAAATATATACATAACTAGTATGTATCATAATGGGTAATATAATGGGTAGAAGTTTAAGTATTTGACCCATTGACCAAATACATTGAATGTTGTTGGGTAAAACCCAAAGTCCATGACCCATACCCATGGAGCATAACCCATAACCTATTGCATGACATCATGCATAAGTCATAAATGGATATTATCCATGACCCATGATTCTAACCCATGACCCATGGACTAGATGCATTGCATCTTGTAGATACATTGTATCTACTTGGATACCCATGGTCCAAAGTCTAGGACCTATGACCCATAACCCATGACCCATGACCCAAAACCCATGGTCAAAGAGGAGCGTCCCACGGATCCCAGAGATTATCGACGGATCCCTCAGTGAGGATCCATGGAACAAGAGCTAAAATTCCTCTATAAATAGTGAGCCATTTCTTCATTTTGGTAGCTACTCCCACATACTTTCCCAAGTATTGTAACCTTCTAACCTCGATCCTAAGGATCTCTCTATGTAGTTTATGTTTTGTTTTTATGTGATTCTCTAGGTTCCTCTTAAAGGCGAGATCACCACCTCTTGAAGTCGAGCAAGCTCAAGTCCATGAGTTTCATTACTTCATCATCATCAAGACTACTGAGGTTCTCTTGTTGATAGTTCTTTCTTCCTCCATAGAAGTGTTGTGTCAAAGGCATTAGTGAAGGATGCCGAAAGAGTCAAGACTAAAGCATTAGTGAAAGGTGCTTAACGTCCGTGTCAAAGGCATTAGTGAAGGATGCCGAAAGAGTCAAGACTAAAGCATTAGTGAAAGGTGCTTAACGTCCGTATCAAAGGCATTAATGAAGGATGCTTAAAGAGTCAAGACGAAGACATTAGTGAAAGATGTCAAACGTCCATGTCAAGGGCATTAGTGAAGGATGCCTAGAAGTCAAGTCAAGTGGCATTAGTGAAAGATGCCAAGGGTGTATAATTGATGAGGTGCATCGATATACAAATAGAGATAGGTTATATCCAAGGATATTGATATCCTTGATGATGTTGTAATAAGGAGTGGTTCTCCTTTGGGATAGGTGTTGTGTAGTGTTAGGTAGTATTTCCTCCATTGTAATGGAACTCGGTATCTAGCCAAGTACCAGATAAAGGGTAGGCGACGTTGTGATAGGTGTGGTTCTACCTTGTGGAAGAACCCGGTGTCTAGCCTAGTACCGAAAAAAGAGTAGGCGACGTTGTGAAGGTTTCTCCGCCATAAGGAGTTGGAGTCGTGAAGTGATTACGAACTCTCGAGTAGGTGACTCGGGGAGTGGAGTAGGGCAAGGAAGGTGTCCTTGTAGCCGAACCACTATAAATACTCGTGTCGTGGTTTTGTGTCTCTTACTCTTTATCTTTCATTACACATTTATATATCTATCTATCAATGTCCAACATACACATCTAAATAGATTGACATAAGTCGATCTAAATATTTTAAAACGAAGTTTTAATTGGTAAAACTATTCAACCCCCTTCCAGTTTTCCACATTCTCTATCTTACGGCTAGTCAGTCGGATATCATGTTTAGTGTTTGTCTATGTGCTAGGTTTCAAGAAGACCCTAAAACATCACATCTAGAAGCAGTCAAAAGAATATTTAGATACATTAAGGGTAAGACTCAATTGGGATTATGGTATCCTAAGTGCGGGGTAGAAACTATTGTATATGCGGATTCGACCATGCGGTGATTATGTTGACCGAAAGAGTACAAGTGGTGTATGTACTTTTATGGGATGTTGTTTAACATCTTGGTTCTCGAAGAAGCAAATGACATTGACCATATCAACAACCGAAGCCGAATATGTCTCCGCCGGCAAAGCATGCCAACAAGCACTATGGATGAACAAGCGTTAGTTGACTACGACATTCATCTAAGTGACATAGCCATTCTATGCGACAACAAAGGTGCTATTGACTTAAGCAGGAATCCGGTGTTGCATTCTTGCACTAAGCATATAGAGATCCGTCATCACTTCTTAAGATACAATGTTCAAAAGGGGAACATTTCTATTGAGAAGGTGGCATTCGAAAACAACATAGCCGACGTCCTCACCAAACCGTTGAAGCGAGAACAATTTAACTTGCTTCGTCTTAGTCTTGGTCTCATGGACGTCGTAATTAGTTTCTAAACTCTACAAGGTATGCAAACATTAGCCTTCTTCTTTTCTGAGTCTAGGATCATTATTTCACACACAACTCACATACAATACGAGAATTTTCAAAACCCAAGGTAAATTTTATTTACAACATGTAATTTCATATTTATTTTTCTTAACTAAAAAATAAACGTTTCCTTCAAACAAGAAACTTTTTCGAAATGCTTTCTAAAAGATACTTCTTCCCGTATCATTTTCATAAAAGCTATTTCTCACGTCTACGGACAAACCTTTTTCATTATTAATACAAAGTAAAAACCCGTTTTCATTGCATCTCATGTTTTTTGAATGCTAAAGGGAACACATAACTAATATGTGTTTTCGGGTACATTCATTTAAGCAACAATGAATTTAGGAGCACCCGGTTATCTCACATAATAGTATGCTTTTCACTTCTAGTCTATTTTTCTTTTTCTTTTAGGAGTCGAGATAACCGCAACTCCAAATGGTTTGCATATAGGCACACACTAGGCACAAATGTTTCCAAAAGAAAAATTTGAGCCGCCTAAGTCACCAAGACCACGGATCCCAAGATTATTTGGGACGGTTCCCTCAAGGAAGGATCCATGGGAACCGTGAGACGGAAGTGCTGAATTTCTTCTATTTTCTCATTTTGGCTATAAACCTTCATATTTTCATCATTTTACCTCTTTCACTAATGAGTATGTTACTTAATGCTTGTGTTCTCATGATCACATGCTTTCAATTCATATCTAATCATTAGATTTTAGTCTATATTTTAGGTCAAGCATTCATTACAATGCACTATTTTCTCTATAAATAAGGTTCCCAAAATGCTTGCATATCCATCACTCTCAACCTCACAAACAATCATCATCATGTTATCCAAAAGATCTTCCAACATTGATGAATCACCTAGTGCAAACAATCCTCTTCAAGAAATCTAAAACTTTATCCTACCACCTTCCAAAGTACCACCACCCAAATCTAGAAAAACCGCACGGATTAGCATCCGGCCTTGTTGTTTAGCCAAACCATTGTCAAAAATTTCATTACCAACTACTCATTCACCACCACATGCTTCTATAATAGCACCTCAATCATCTCCAATAAGAACATCACCATCATCACCTATCAAGTCTCCACCTAAGATCACTCTATCGGAACTCCTTAAGACTCAGAAAACACTCCAACAAACCAACCCAAAAGAACTAGGCTTTTTAACACCACCCACATCTCCAAACACAATTTAAAAAGATCTTGTAACTTCACCACCTTTAGCTCCCATTGTCTTACAAGAACATCTAGGTTCCTTTCCACCACCACCACTTTCAAACATTCTGGATTTTGATCCATATTTTTCACACTTTCCACCACAAATTCCGCTTTCCACCAATCAAACTAACCCGGAAACCATCCACACACAATACTTACATCATTTACATTGTGAACATTGCCAATCCACTAGGGAAATTGCAATGGAAATTAGGGACGAGATGCGATTCATACTTAACCACATCCTTGATCGCATCAACATCATCACTCACCAAAACCTCCATCATTAACCTTATGCAAGCATGGAAGGAATGATATTACTATTTTCTCAATTTTTTTTCTTTTGAGTCATTTTAAGGAACAAACCTTGTTCTTAGTTTTATATGTTTGTATGCGGCCTATATACCACTACACTTTGTCTTTTTATTACAAGGCTTTGTTTACATACCTTGGCTCTCCATCTTATTTCTCATCAATCACAAGATTATATTGCATGTTACTACTAACTTTTTCTTTGTAGGTTTTATAGTTTCTCACTTGATTCCCTTTTTTAGGGGGAGCTACCGTCAAGGGGGAGTTAGTGATTCGTGGATTATATTATTTCTCCGCACTTTATTTTTTCGTTAAGTTCGCTTTTTGTTTCGACATAAAGGGGGAGAAGAAGTAAACCTTATGCTTTCAAAACATACATCTAATCTTAAGTTTTACTCATCATAACATTATATTTTGTCATCAACAAAGGGAGATTGTTAATACAAATAAATCGTAAAAATGTTTATTAATATTTAGCGATCTCTTTGTGTTTTGTTGATAACAAATATAAAGTTATCATAAGTAAAATTATAAGGATACATGTTATTTTTGTAAAGCATTTACATATATAGTCATTTAATATAAATTGTTGTAATGATTCATTTATTGTAATAGTTTATTAGGATGGGTAAAAACCATAACCCATGACCCATACCCATGGAGCATATCCATAACCCATGGAGCTAACCCATGACCCATTGACTAGATGTATTGAATCTTCTAGATACTTTGTATCTATTTGGATACCCATGGTCCAAAGTCTATGACCCATGACCCATTTAGGGAGAGCGTCCTACGGATCCCTCAGCTTACACTGGACGGATCCCTCATGTAAGGGATCCGTGGGATCCGTGCAACAATAGTGATTTTTTGCCTATAAATAGTGAGCCATTTCTTCATTGTAACACATCCCTCTTCTTACAAACTCTCTCATATATTCTTTCATTCTTCTAATCTCAGATCTCTTGATCTATATAGTATTTCTTCTTTCTTTTGTTGTGATTCTCATATAAGTCCTTCTCTAAGGCGAGATCACGAGACACTACAAGTCATCCAAGCAAGGGGTCCTTGATTGATTTGTTCCTCCACAAGATTTCTGTAGCAAGATCTTGTATTTCATATTTCACATAGTTGTTGTGCTATAGTTGTGTTGGTTTGGTCCTCCGTGTTAAGGACTCGGAATTTAGCTTTGTACCGAAAAAAGTGCAAGCGATGTTGTGAAGGCTTCTCCGCCAAGTCGAAGGAGATTGTTGACATAGTGCTTGAACTCTCGAGTAGGTGGCTCGGAGAGTGGAGTAAGGCAAGGAAGGTGTCCTTGTAGCCGAACCACTATAAATCGGTTGTGTCATTTCTATCCTTTACTTTACTTGCTTTCTTTACTTTCATTACTTATAGATCTATACTTTCTATCCATCCATACGATTTCACATAACATCGAATCTAAAGTTTTTGAAACTAAATTAAAATCGGCAAAACTATTCAACCCCCTTCTAGTTTTCCACAATTGGCATCAAGAGCTAAGTTTACAAAAGTTTTAAAGTAAATAGTATTTTAAAAACTTTTCGATCACAATGGGTTCTTGTTTATTGCTTTATAACATTTTTAACATGTATCTTGTTTTAACTAACATGTATCTTAAGATACATGTTATCTCTACATTTTTTAAGTACAAATCCTTACTCTTTTTTTTATAGTTATCTTGATATTATTTTGTTTTAAGATACATGTTTCGCTTGAGGGTTCATCACAATGGTGTTTTCAGAATGTTTTCTAATAGAATATGTGATGAAGGTAAGAAAGCTATAGTTGATTTGGTTGATATTGTTGACTTTTCAATTGAAGAGATAGATACTTTTATGGTTCAACTAGATTATGATCGTGAAAAAACCAATCATTACTACTTTGTTAAGTCTGGTACTAATTTAGATGTTAGTTTGTAGTGAAAGTGTGAATGTAAGATTATTGAAAGACAATTGCTAACGAGTATAAGATGATAGAAGTGTATGTTAAAAATGAAAAGACAATATTGAATCTTCTTAAAATGTCTCAAAACTCAATTAGGACAATAATTAATGACATGGAAAAAGATAAGAAGGAAGGAGCTATACTAGTATTCCATCATGCTCAAAACAATTATTCTTAGATGACCTTACCCAAGCCTTTTAGTCAAGTACATTATAACTTTGGAAGTAATCTCATGGACAATCTTGTTAGATGTTGTGTTATGTTTTATGTTTTCTAGACAATTATGTGTGTTATGTAACTGTTAAAATAGTAGGTCATATGCTTTTGATGTCATTGCTACTATTGGAATAACAAATGACCTTTTAATTTTCTAGATAATAGAACTTTATGTGTTAGGGTTTAGATTTTGTGTTTTATGTAAGATGTTCGGATAATCGAATGCCTTCCATACCAACACCTCACCATTGTTAGGGTTTAGATTTTGTGGTTAGCGTGAAGGTCGGGGATGAGTTTGGTGAGAGATATATATATATATATATATATATATATATATATATATATATATATATATATATATATATATATATATATATATATATATATATATATATATATATATATATATACACTAGATTCAGCCCCAATTGGCGGGCATGACTTATAATTATTTGTTTGTTGTTTTTTGTTAGCGTAAGCATGCGTAATTACGTTTTTAAAATAATATTATTTGCTTTGTTTTTTTACATTTGTTTGTTGGTTTTAAATAATTTGTATACATTTTTAAAAATTGTCAAACAATATTATAAGATTATAAAAAAATCTATTGTTCAAAGTCATTGTATTGCTATTTACATGAATTGCCAAGTGCACACAAAACAATGCTAGCTGCATGAAAGACTATGCAACTCACATTTGTCAAAACATCACAATTCAAGTATGAGTTGTAGCATTCAAATAGCTTTGTGTTGTCATTAAAATTAGACCAGCAAAGCCATCTTCCTTGTATCATATTCTAGAGTAAACTGCAAAAGTCATCCATGTGGTTTGTCAAATTTGACACTAATCAAGTTAATAGGATCAAAACTATATTGAAAATTTTAGTTTACCCTTGTCACAAAATAGGGCAGTAACAACATACAATTCATATACTTTTTTGTGTACATAAGCAATGGTTTTAGAAACTGGAAACTGACCTGAATGACCCAGTGAGCACATCCGAAGAATCTCGCAACTCCAAGTGCAAACACATAATGAGCAGTAGAAGCTTCCATCATCTACATTTTGCAAAACAATCACATTAATGTTTTTTTTTTAATTATACCAATTTAAGTAAAAGTAACACTAAAATAAGGTATTTGTTCAGAAATCTAAACCTTAGTTTTTCTGCATCATAGTTAGCGGAGGAAGCACTACAATTGCCCACATAACTTTTCTCACATGAGAATGATATGTGTGTGGGTAAATGAAGATGGCTAGAATAAAACAGGGTACGACTTGCAGTAACTCCAAGTGCAAACACATAATGAGCAGTAGAAGGTTCAATCATCTACATTTTGTTTTCTCGATTATACCAATTTAAGTAAAAGTAACACTAAAATAAGGTAGTTGTTCAGAAATCTAAACCTTAGTTTTCTGCATCATAGTTAGCGGATGAAGCACTGCAATTGCTTCCAAGTAGACGCAGAAGGCAGAAGGCCCACATAACTTTTCTTACATGAGAATGATATGTGTGTGGGTAAATGAAGATGGCTAGAATAAAACAGGGTACGACTTGCAGTAACGATGGAAAATGAAGCCAAGCAACTTTTAAGATAATGATGATACAGTTTTTAAGAGGTCCAAAAATAATTTCCTCGGGCTTTCTCGTCCATATTGGCTTTTACTTGTTGACCAAAGAATGCTCAACCTTACCAGTAACCAAATATTAGAACATGATTTTTTTATAAAAAATATCAAGATAGCTAGTCAAATATGTTACTCGTCAACCTTGGGCATTCCAAAGTAAGTGGTCGTATAGAAATAACGCCCAAATGGGATATACTTTCCCAATATTACCTATCACAATAGGTGAATCCACGAGCAATTAATCTAGTATAGCACCTGTAGGGTTATAAGGTCCTTGCAGTCTTAACAATCAATTCATGCAACCCATCAAAGTCGCTGCTGCACACCCATTCAAATTTGCAAGTGCAACTCCACATTGAGTTATGTACTTCAAACCTATAAAGTCATAAACACATTTCTTGTCTAATCATTAAATATAGAGTAAATAGTTAAATACTCACATGCATTGGAATTGAATAGTTAAAAAACTAACCATTACAGTGTCTAGAATAAACAAATAAATCACGAGCTTTTAACTTTTCTAAGATAACATCTCCATCATGATCCCACAGACTTTCCTGCATAGCAATTCATGTTACAGTTGTAGTCTCAGTTGGTTATACACGTCATTCATCAATGTCTTTCTTTCTGTTGTGTTGTGGGACAATTCTTGCTTCATCATGTTTGTTTCTTGTTCAAGATCTGTTAGCTTCGTCTTAAGCTACATAACTTCATATGGGTGAAACTATCTTTTGGTGTCAGAGCTCAATTTTACTTCACTTCTACAGATCATTGCTTCTGCGTTCTAATATCTTTTGGGTACTTTGAGTATTTAAAAGGTTATGTTTAGCTAAATCATTTGGTACACATCTTGATTCTATATTATTACTGTACTGACATTGTTATTGTAATTAGAATCAGCACATGCATAATTTATACAATTTTAAAAAATAATAATCAAAAAAGTGCTAGTGGGTCAACCCGGCTTGGTACATATGTACCATAAAAAACCCAATTTAACCCAAACCAATTTTGGCCAGTGACCACCCATCATATGACCTTGCCTAGGCGTTCCTGTAACGATAATAACTGTGAATGCATTAGTATATTTGCTAACGTATGATCCATATATATGTTCGAAAAAAAGGTAAACATCCACTTGCATTGGTGGAGTGCATATGGCCACTTTTTTTACGTAGACCGTGGCGCACATCGCGTATCGATTCATTTGTACCTAGTGAAATGGATGAGTATGAGAGACCCAAGTGACACAAATTGATGTATACACAATTTATGGAACAATTATGAAATGGTGTATATGTAAAGAATAACGAATCATCAACCGATGTTTGTGGGCTTCCTTTTTCAGGTGGCCAAGTGATCTGGTAAATTCTGCAATGAGTCATTCATACCTACAAAGTTAACAAAACGAATGTCAAAGACCTTGATGGTATAAATAATTTATTAAATAACATACACAACAACTTTAGATATTAGGTAAAGGAAATTTCGTTGTTGGCAAAACAGTTGTCCCTAAAACCAACTTTTGTTACTGTCCCGTCTGATTACATACTACTACTAACATAAATCGGAGTGAAATGATGTTCATTTGTACAAACTTTGCTACGACTACTGCTTGAGAAACACAAATGCTCCAATTTATCATCAACTTTCCTTTTGCCTTTATCAGATGCCAATATAGGTTCCAAACATTGGCTAACACATTCATTATTTAAGACGCGAAAATACCAATTACCTTGAGGCATAGATCGGTTGTTCGAACCACTTGATTTTTGGCGCACGCCAGTTGTTTTAACAATTGTACGAACACCTATAAGGAAAGGTGACCACAAATTTGACGGTCAACTGCAACATATATACAACAATCAAGAAAGATCAAAATTAGTATTATAGGTCACCTCTAAGAGCCGGGCTCTCCTGCTTATTAGCGATATCTAATGATCGAGGATCAATTTCAGCTCCATGCATCAACAGAGACAAACATGTTTTTTAGGATGCTTTCCATTCTACCCAAGCGGTAAACAAAGTTCTAGCCGAAAAAGCATACAGTGGTACGCCATCTGATTATTATCATATGAATGCCAAGCAAATGTCAGAAATACAAATCTAAAAACACCTAAATAAGATACAATAATTATGGGGGTCAGAAAATGACCAAATGCAAGCCTCGGTTGGGCCACTAAATAAAATTCAGAGTGATGAGCTCGGCTTTATAAAAATTTATGATCACGTTGAGACATATGTCTCTAATGTATAAATAGGGAGTCAGGGGTGTTTAGGAATGCGTATTATGATAGCTTATGGGTACATAAACTATGCTTATTTGCTACTGCGGAGTTTGCATAGAATTTTGAAGGTAGGACATTTTGCTATATACTCACTAAAAAGAGAGTTAGATTAGCAAGTCTCATGAATTTAGTTTAAAAATGGGCAACTGACCAAACATATCTTCCATTAAAAAAAATAAGAGCATATACACAATGTATTTAAAAGATAACATTAGGATATGCTTCTGCATTTTAAAATTATATAAATGGACATTTGAATTTTTATTTATGGGGGGGAGGGTATGAGACCAAGTCTCTCGTGAGAGCATATATGATGTTTGAGATATACAACTATATAGGAGATTTTGGTGGAAATGCGTACATTATGTGGAGCGGTTTCACCCATAACGGTTATGTTTTCTCTTAGATCCAAAGCATGTGCAGCCAATGGGCGGGGTTGGATTTCAAGAGGAGGTACAAATATATTATGTCCACTGAGTTCCCTATTCTTTGTATCTAATTTTTGCTTTTTCAACCTTCCTTCTGATTCAATGTCTAATGTGCCACTTAGCTCCCATTGCTTAACTTCAATGCATTCGCAATAGGTACATCAGGAAACATTTTCCACACGTATAGTCTATCCACCTACAAATATGACAATAAAATACATACAAAATCAAACAACGAAAAACGAAAACAAAAAGATCATATATTATCAAGTCGCGACTCAGTACCTTATTCAATGCCACAATAACCTTTCAAATCTTTTGCTCTTTCGCGAATATTTTCAGTTGGAATGCAAGTGGCACTAATTTGTTGGGTGATGCCTCTAGAATCGGTTTTTTGGACATTATTTTCTAGTTACATGAGACTCAGACAACTTGGCATGAAGCAATTTCTTTTTCTCACTCTACGCTTGTCGAGGTTAAATATTACTACTATTTTCGACACAGTTAAGAACTATTAGCAGCTTCCTTGAAGAAGATGGATGTTGCAACTGTGATCTTTGGAAACTATAGTGCTCCACTTCAGGTTGTTTCTCATGAACATCACCAATAGACACAAGGTGCAATTTTTCCGCCTCTTGTTTGTGAAAGCATTTTAAATGTAAGCAATAAAAGTAACTTAGATTTTTATATCAACCAAGAATTGTGTAAACTGATTATAGGTATTACTACATCCTTATCTTAACAACCAATCATACATGTTTTCATCCAACTATGACATAATAAACTTGTATAAGCTTCAAAAATGAGCCAAAAAAATGGGGCTTATGAAAAATGAGCTGAAAAGAAATAAGCTCATAAGCCCATAAATACATTTAAGGGGTGTTTGGGTTAGCTTACTTTATGGGCTTGATGAGTGTGTAAATACTCATCATTTTGTCTAAAATAAATCTGAAATCATCTGGCTGCTGAAACACATCAAAATGATCAAAATATCGCAAATCGGTGTTTTATGTGTTTTAAATGCAAAAATATCAAAATCGGATGAAAAACATATCAAATTTGCAAAATTGCGTTTGATCCCCAAGTTTTAAAAGTTGTCAAAAAGATCCACGAGCGCATAATTTCAAAGAAAAATCACCAAAGGTCCTTTTAAAATCATAAGTTGTCAAAATTAGTCCTTTGGTGAAAAATATAAAAAGTTTTGAGAAAATTACAAATTGGTCCTTCAAGTTCAAGAATTGGCAGAAATGGCCCCTGGAAAATTGGGAAATGGCAAGATTGGTCCTTATACTTTTTGAGATTGTCACTTTCAGCCCTTGGATCAACTTTTCAGAATTGGCAGATATGGTCCTTGTATTTTCGGAAGTTACAAAAGGACCCTTGTTTAAATAAAACCACTTTAGCACTTTTGGTCCCTTGTCAAAACAATTTGACCCCATCAATAAGCACTTTGAACCTTCCTTTTATTATTAGCCGGTCAACCACTTGGTCAAAACAACCAAACACGCGCTTTTTCTTATCTTCTTCACTTACGCCAAAAGACCTGCTGACCTGCAACCCCCCTCCGACTCACCTTTCCACTCAACTTGTTCCTCCAAACACAACCTTCCAAGATACATTGATTACCTCTCCTTTCCCACACTCAACCTCACCCACTGTTAAAATCTTTTTTTTTCCCGCCAAAACTGATGAAGGGCCATGATCAAATCTAAGACATCCAAAGGTCAAAACTAATGGTGGGATTCACTTAGAGAGAGAAAAGAAGCAATTTGGACTATAAAAGAGAGAAGAAGGATGCAGTTTGGGGTGGTAGTTAGTTTTCTTAATTTTTCTTAATGTCGATTTTTTTAAATGTCTTAGTTTAATGAAAAGTATTGTAATTTCAGTTTTATTGTATCTCTTTTAAGTTAAAATAGCATTGTATTGGACTTTTAAAGCAATACCCAAGTTTGGTTAAAGTTGTTATTTACGTTAACTTCTTGTTTGGATTCTCAAATTCATGCTCTTATGTTTAAGTCGCCTAAAGCTTCTTTCCTCACTTAAACAAGTTTACTTAAGCTTATTTAAGCTTTTGGAAAGCTTGAAACCGATTTCAAATCATTTTGGTTAGTGGTCAACAAAAGTCAATGTTGGTGAATTTGGCAATGGTGATGATGTGGGATGTTGCGACTTGGATTTGGGTTTAAAATAGATCGGTTTAGCTTAAGTTTGAGTTTGGTTTAGTCTGTAATCACCGAAACACGTGAGTAGTTACTTCACTTTTCATTTCAAGTCTACTTTGTATTTTATGCTTATTCTTGCATTTGTGACCATTGGTAGTTTTAACTTTGTTTAAGTAGTTACATTTAGGTTATATAAACTTAGTTTGATCCTTCTTTGGTGGTTTAGTGTTTAGAGCATTTTAATTACAAAACAGTAGTATTAAGTAGTGTTTGGCATAGCTTAATGTCTGTAATAGAGGTTAGTAGATCATTAGGAGTAGTTGTTTCAAGCTTAAGTAAGTAATTGTTAGTCATTTGAGGTCTTTGATATAGCGGTTTAGCTCATAAAGTCAAAATGGCATGTAATCATTCTTGTGAGCAGTTTGTGTGAATGGTGGCTACTTTCTTACATATAGGCTTAGAAAGTCTTGAAATAGCTTGCATTAGTCTTGGACAGTTCATAAAGATTACCATAATCTCCAAATCTGTTTTAAAATTCACTTTGGTCAACTTTTCATTTCATTATTAAAGTCGAGTCATGTGCGGGCAGTTTTCTCGATTTTGCGGAAGATGCACAAGGTTTATCTCGATTATTAGAGTCTCATCTTCGGTTTAGGTATAGTCGACTAGGTGGTCTTTAAGACCACCTATCTGACTTTTTGGCTTTAGCACTCTTGATAAGCCATTAAATAAGCTCGAACATTAGTATCATCTTCTTGTTATTGCACATCAACGCCTGCTCCACTTATGCACTTTTGTTTTAAGCTCTAATTGCTTCATTTCTAGTCCTTATGATCTGAAACTTTGAATTGTAATCTACGCTAGGTTGGCTTGAGTCCCATATTTTTGGTTTTCCATAAGCTTATTGAATAAGCGATTACTCTCTGCTTAAGCAGTTGGTCAATCCATTTGTTTTGTTGAAATATCGGTTAGCAATCAACGGTTAATGCTTATTTAGGTGATAGGAGTAGGCTTTAGGTTGCCTTAGATTAGTTTTAGTATAGTCTAGCTTATTTGATCGGTTGGTGTACTTTTGTGTGATAGCTTATTTTAGAGTGCTTATTCCATCTCCATTTACACTACAGCCTTAGATTCTTCCACATAAGCCCTTATTTTTATATTTTTTATAGCTTTAGAATAAGATTTTAGTATTTTCCTGAAATTTTCATTAATTTTAGTTACTGTTTGGTATTTTTCTTAAATAAAAGTAGTTTTTAAGCATTTTTAAATAGCTTTTAATACAAAAAATTAAGAAAAGGTTCCAAAAATAATTTTCATTTTCTTAAGTTTAGATAAATGTAAAAAGCTTAAAAAGTATTTTTCCTATTTTTCTCCTTTTATTTGGTATTTTTAATAATTTAAATTAGTTTTAAATAGTTTTAAATTAATAATAAATACATAAAAGTCTAAAAATATATTTTCAGTTTTAAAATTAGTTTTATCATATTTTAGACTTTTCTAAGTTATAATTTTATTTTCCAAGTTTATTTTCTATTTTCTTGTATTTTAGTGCATTTTTAATAGTTTAAAATAGTTTTAATTAATAATAATTAATTAATTAGTTGTAAAAATAATTTTCTTTTCTATAAATTTTCTTTTATCATTAGGATTGTAAAATGTATTTTTCATATTTTTAGGATTTATATTGTATAAGTTTCACGTTTTATTTTGTACGTTAACGTGGTTTTTAATTTAAGCGTAAGTTTTAAGTTTTAATTTTTAACGTTCATCACTTTAAATATAGTGATAGCGTTTATTTAATATCTTTTATCTTTTAATTTTCTTAATTTGTATTTAAGTCGCTTTATTTTATAACCTTTTCGATGGTGTAATATTCAATCCTAATCCTTTCTCGATCATTATCGTTGGTGATCATTCTGTCGTCTGAATCGGTGTTGCACTCATAAAAATAGAAAATAATCATAAAATTACAAAAATAGTTTTGAAAATTCTATTTTGATATTTTAGACTTTCAATTCATAATTTTATTTTTCTAGCTTTATTTCCTATTTTCTTGTATTTTAGGTAATTATTAAATAGTTAAAATAGTTTTAATTAATAATAATTAGATAAATAGTTATAAAAATAATTTTCTTTTTCTAAATATTTTCTTTTATCATTAGGTTTGTAAAAATGTATTTTTCATATTTTTAGGACTTTTATTTCTTAAAATTCACTTTTTATTTTGTACGTTTACGTAATTTTTATTTAAACGTACGTTTTTAGTTTTAAACGTTCATCATTTTAAATATAGTGATAGCGTTTATTTAATAGATTTTATCTTTTTAACTTTCTCTAATTTGCATTTTAGCCCTTGTAGTTTATGTCCTTTTTCCGTAGTTATAATAATTCCATATCTCCTTTTCCGTTCAAATCTCGCGATCACTAAACGTTTGATAATCCATTGCATAGCTCGCTGGGACATAACGACCGGGAAACACTATACTCCTCGGATCTTCATTGATTTCGTCTTTGAAGTCGTTTTAAGTTTTCTTACGCTTGCGTGAGAGAACTTAGCAGTTTCTTGTGCATCAAATTTTTTGCCATTGCTTGGGAGTGTGGTGATTATCTTTCGTCTAGCAGATTAGTGATTTGGATATTCACTCTTTGTCTATACCATCTGTATGTATTTATATTTTCTTATAAAAATCAAAAATCCAAAAAGATTTTCATTCTTTGTTTTTGCAGCATATTTTTCAAAAATCCAAAAATATCCATCCTTTATCCTCTAATCTGTTTAATTCTACATTTCTTTATCCTCAAACCTGTTTAATTCTTCATTCCTTATCCTCTATAACCGTTTAATTCTTCATGTCATGGTTTTCGACATGTTCCTGGTGTGGAGGTCCATTTAACGGTGGAAATTGTCGGCGATGTACCAATGTGGGTTTCGGAGACAATTTTGTCGTAATCGATCCCATTTCAAATAATGAAGCACCGATTTTTCTACCTACCTCCATGCCCCAATACGAATCCTACTCATGCGAGTTTTGTGGAATGATTCTCATTACGGTTTTGATTGTCCATCACGGGTCCCGCTTGTCTATGAGCGGGCAGTGTTACAATCGAACTTTGGTGAATTATTTTCCCAATTATCTACATTGTGAGTGCGGGGATCCTCATGAGACTTTTGAATGTCAACCGATGAATCAAAATTTTCAAAATTCAATTCTCCGGTTTGACAATTCCCAACCCCACATTCCATCGGTCATCGGACTTAGAGCCTTCACAAAGATTTCAATGATTACGAGGGTGTTATCTTCCTCAAAGTTCAAGAAATACGCATTCGAAAGAAACTACAAATGAAAAGAATGGTGTGTAAGCTTCACGAGATGAATATAAGAATCTGATATGATGGCGATGATGATGAGGATAGTATTCAAATGAGGGAATACTATGAGGGCGACGAGGAGGTGTTACTCAATTGAGCGATCTTATTTCTCAACTCCTCCGTATTGCTATCACACCTATCTTACCTATTATTGCTTCCAGAGACTCTCTCATAATGGGGCGAGCCTCTTAGCACTATTCGAAAATGGAATCGTCTAGTGTTGAGAACCTTGTCCCAACCCAGTGAGTCCGAGGTTATCTCCGTAATATGTGTGATGAGCCTCTTGATGATAATTCTTACCTCCTCTTGACATTCCATACGATCATGTCGAGATGTTCTCCATTCGATAACGATTGTACTTGGTTTGTGATTCTTTATCCTATGGAGACATTGATTATGTCGAGGAGTCGCCTTCGAGCTTGTTAGCTTAGAGGAAGTGAGAGATTCTAATGATCGGAAATTGAGGACGAGATACCGTGAACAATTGTTCAAAATAAATCTCCTCGTTTCTAAGATCGAATCATTACATGCTAAGTCGGCTTCATCTCCTATCCCGTTGTGGATAGTGACTTTACATTGGACAAGCCCGAGCAGAGGCTTTTCCAATGATTCTCTTCATGAAGAGTTCTCCGGTGAACTCTCTCATGACATATCTCTCCGGAATATGATCATTTCCATTTTGATCTTGAGGATGATATTGGCTCGGAGGAAGGTGTACTCTATCATAAGAGTTTGCTTATTGATGATACTACCTTCACCCTTCCTCCCGATCGTCTACATTTGAGGATGAAGAATGGATCCTAATTGTTATCAACATCTTTCTTCCATTCCTCATATGATGTGTCTTCTTCTTCTTCACTCCTTCGGAATGAGGATACTATCTTTGACCCCGGCATTTCGTTTATCATTTGTGGCGGGTCTGCATCTCTTTATCTCGTCGGTGTGGAACTTTCACGTGCTTGAAATGTTTGTCCAAACATCTTGAATGAAAGTCCGATGGAGATTGTTTCTTCCACTTTGCTTCCCATGAACCAATTAATGCGGGTCGAGTCAAGCTAGCGACTGGGAAATCAAAAACAATAGCACTCACCATATGGGTTTTCACCCGTATTCGACTCTCACCCTTTCTACCACCTAAGTGTGGGGTGATGCCCATGTTATATATATATATATATCTCAAAGAAGAAAAAAAAAAAAAAAAAAATCTTTTAAATAATGGCGTAGTATTTCCCTTTTCGTTCTTTGTTTCGGCATAACCGGGTACTTTGAATATTGAGGCAATATTCATTTCTAAGTGTGGGGAATTCTCACGAATTTCATATATTATCTACCCAATTCCCGTTTTTGGCCAAAATTTTTTTGGAGTAAGTGTTCTACACTTACTCATCTTGATTATCGATCCGCCATATGCGTAAGACAAAAGGATTAGCTAATCCGAGCAAACGGCTCTTGGTAAAGATATATCAAATCCGTTTATATGGCTTGCAATTTGCCCAAAATTGTATGGTTCTCATTCACCATATCCTAAAAAGTGAAGAGTTGGCTAGCCCAAAGATTATGGCTTGTGGTAAAGGCGATGGAAAATCCATAATTGGTATTCACTCACCAAAGATAATTCGATAATTTATCTAAGAGTTGGCTAGTCCGGAAAGGTGCGGCTTCCGGTAAAGACTAATCAAATCCGTTTACGACTTATGATTTGCTCAAAATCATTTGGTTATCGGTGTACCAAGGTTCTTACTTGAACCGAAACATTTGGCTACTCCGAAGTAATGGCTTTTGGTAAAGATTAAAATCCATTATGTTTTCTCAAATCATTGCTAGGGACTAGCAATAGTTTAGTGTGAGGATTGATGAGTGTGTAATACTCATCATTTTATCTGAAATAAGCTGCGAAATCATCAGGCCTTTCGAAACACATCAAAATGATCAAAATATCGCAAATCGGTGTTTTATGTGTTTTAAATGCAAAAATATCAAAATCGGATGAAAAACATATCAAATTTGCAAAATTGCGGTTTGAGTCCCCAAGTTTTAAAAGTTGTCAAAAAACAGGTCCCACGAGCACATAATTTCAAAGAAAAATCACCAAGGTCCTTTAAAATCATAAGTTGTCAAAATTAGTCCTTTGGTGAAAAATATAAAAGTTTTGAGAAATTACAAATTGGTCCTTGAAGTTCAAGAATTGGCAGAAATGGCCCCTGGAAAATTGGGAAATGGCAAGATTGGTCCTTATACTTTTTGAGATTGTCACTTTCAGCCCTTGGATCAACTTTTCAGAATTGGCAGATATGGTCCTTGTATTTTCAGAAGTTACAAAAGGGACCCTTGTTTAAATAAAACCCTTTAGCACTTTTGGTCCCTTGTCAAAACAATTTGACCCCCTGTCAATAAGCACTTTGAACCTTCCCTTTTATTATTAGCCAGTCAACCACTTGGTCAAAACAACCAAACACGCGCCTTTTTCTTATCTTCTTCACATGCCGCGAAAAGACCGCAACACACAACCCCCTCCTCGAACTCACCTTTCCACTCAACTTGTTCCTCGAAACACAACCTTCAAGATACATTGATTACCTCTCCTTTCCACACTCAACCTCACCCACTGTTAAAATCTTTTTTTTCCCGCCAAAACTGATGAAGGGCCATGATCAAATCTAAGACATCCAAAGGTCAAAACTAATGGTGGGATTCACTTAGAGAGAGAAAAGAAGCAATTTGGACTATAAAAGAGAGAAGAAGGATGCAGTTTGGGGTGGTAGTTAGTTTTCTTAATTTTTCTTAATGTCGATTTTTTTAAATGTCTTAGTTTAATGAAAAGTATTGTAATTTCGGTTTATTGTATCTCTTTTAAGTTAAAATAGCATTGTATTGGACTTTTAAGACAATACCCAAGTTTGGTTAAAGTTGTTATTTACGTACTTCTTGTTTGGATTCTCAAATTCATGCTCTTATGTTTAAGCTGCCTAAAGCTTCTTTCCTCACTTAAACAAGTTTACTTAAGCTTATTTAAGCTTTTGGAAAGCTTGGAAACCAGTTTCAAATCATTTTGGTTAGTGGTCAACAAAAAGTCAATGTTGGTGAATTTGGCAATGGTGATGATGTGGGATGTTGCAGACTTGGATTTGGGTTTAAAATAGATCAGTTTAGCTTAAGTTTGAGTTTGGTTTAGTCTGCAAATCAGCTGGAAACCTGTGAGTAGTTACTTCACTTTTCATTTTCAAGTCTACTTTGTATTTTATGCTTATTCTTTCATTTGTGACCATTGGTAGTTTTAACCTGTTTAAGTAGTTACATTTAGGTTATATAAACTTAGTTTGATCCTTCTTGCAAGCTGGTTTAGTGTTTAGAGCATTTTAATTACAAAACAGTAGTATTAAGTAGTGTTTGGCATAGCTTAGTAATCTGTAATAGAGGTTAGTAGATCTGTTAGGAGTAGTTGTTTCAAGCTTAAGTAAGTAATTGTTAGTCATTTGAGGTCTTTGATATAGCAGTTTAGCTCATAAAGTCAAAATGGCATGTAATCTGTTCTTGTGAACAGATTTGTGTGAATTGGTGGCTACTTTCTTACATATAGGCTTAGAAAGTCTTGAAATAGCTTGCATTAGTCTTGGACAGTTCATAAAGATTACCATAATCTCACAAATCTGTTTTAAAATTCACTTTGGTCAACTTTTCATTTCTGTTATTAAAGTCAAGTCATGTGCAGAGCAGTTTTTCTCAGATTTTGCAGAAGATGCACAAGGTTTAATACTGATTATTAGAGTCTCATCTTTGGTTTAGGTATAGTCAGCTAGGTGGTCTTTAAGACCACCTATCTGTTTTTGGCTTTAGCACTCTTGATAAGCCATTAAATAAGCTCAAACATTAGTATCTGTCTTACTGTTATTGCACATCAGCAGGCCTGCTCCACTTATGCACTTTTGTTTTAAGCTCTAATTGCTTCATTTCTAGTCCTTATGATCTGAAACTTTGGAATTGTAATCTCTGCTAGGTTGGCTTGAGTCCCATATTTTTGGTTTTCCTTGCTTATTGAATAGCGGTTACTCGCTTAAGCAGCGGGTCGATCCATTGTTTTGTTGAAATATCGATTAAGCAATCAACGGTTAATGCTTATTTAGGTGATAGGAGTAGCTGCTTTAGGTTGCCTTAGATTAGTTTTAGTATAGTCTAGCTTATTTGATCAGTTGGTGTACTTTTGTGCTTGATAGCTTATTTTAGAGTGCTTATTCCATCTCCATTTACACTACAGCCTTAGATTCTTCCACATAAGCCCTTATTTTTATATTTTTTATAGCTTTAGAATAAGATTTTAGTATTTTCCTGAAATTTTCATTAATTTTAGTTCTTGTTTGGTATTTTCTTAAATAAAAGTAGTTTTAAGCATTTTAAATAGCTTTTAATACAAAAATTAAGAAAAGGTTCAAAAAATAATTTTCAATTTTTTAAGTTAAGATAAATATAAAAAGAGAAAAAGTATTTTCTAGATTTTCTTAGTTAAATTTGTATTTTAAATAATTTAATTAGTTTTAATAGTTTAAAATTCATAAAAAATAGAAAATAATCATAAAATTACAAAAAATAGTTTTGAAAATTCTATTTTGATATTTTAGACTTTTCAATTCATAATTTTATTTTCTAGCTTTATTTCCTATTTTCTTGTATTTTAGGTAATTATTAAATAGTTAAAATAGTTTTAATTAATAATAATTAGATAAATAGTTATAAAAATAATTTTCTTTTTCTAAATATTTTCTTTTATCATTAGGTTTGTAAAATGTATTTTTCATATTTTTAGGACTTTTATTTCTTAAAATTCACTTTTTATTTTGTGCGTTCGTAATTTTTATTTAAGCGTCGTTTTTAGTTTTAACGTTCATCATTTTAAATATAGTGATAGCGTTTATTTAATAGATTTTATCTTTTAACTTTCTCTAATTTGCATTTTAGCCCTTGTAGTTTATGTCCTTTTCCGTAGTTATAATAATTCCATATCTCCTTTTCCGTTCAAATCTCGCGATCACTAAACGTTTGATAATCCATTGCATAGCTCACGGGACATAACGACCGGGAAACACTATACTCCTCGGATCTTCATTGATTTCGTCTTGAAGGCATTTTAAGTTTTCTTACGCTGCGTGAGAGAACTTAGCAGTTTCTTGGCAGTCGAGAACTTATCGGCTTATTGAGATTTAAGAATGCCAATAAGCTCACTTTTTTGGGCTTATTAGTTTATACACTTAACCTTATGACTTATTTAAGCCATAAGCTCACATGGGTAAGCCAAAAAATAGGCTTATTGGCATTTCCAAATCTCAATAATCTGATCAGCCCATAAAATAAGGTTAATTCAAACGCCACTAATAGAATTAATATAGTTGGAGAAACATCATTAAAAATTTAAAGTCTCAGTATAGTATATCGGTAAGTAGCACCATACAGTGAACATGTAACCACGATGATTTCAGTTGAAACTGTTAGCTCATAGCTATTGGTATAATGAATCAAGGAAATAGGCAAGCTTTCTAATGTGCCAACAATGGCTGAGATCATGGTAGCTTTAACAAATTTCAGTTTTGCTTTGTATTTATTCATAGTTTTGCTTTGTGTCTCAGTACCTGCAATCTTGAATGTAAATCCATAGTTACGTTACCTTGAAATTCATAATGTTATGGTAAAATAAAGAAGAACAAACCTCAAAAACACTAGTTTTGAGCTGACTGATATATTCCATCATCTTTGTGGTTTCGATTTCTTGTGTTTTAATTTTAGTAAACTCATTTATAGTTGATGGCCCATTCTTCAATATACCATCAGTTTACCGAGATTTTCGTATCAGTAATACCATTGTAGTTATGTATTATAAATAATGGCCCAAAAGCGTCAAATAAAGAATAAGATTAAAATGTAAATAGTTCAAATAGGTTATACGGGTTGAAAGGCATGCAAATGCATTCAAAACTTGATATTTGAACAAAAGTGTTTTACCTATATTTCATGACCTCGCAGCCATTTTATTTTCATATTTTGAGCAGGTACCTGCAATAGGATGAAAATGTATAAAATAAAATTTATTAGTCAAAGAGGAATTCCAACTAACAACTCAACAACTAAACAATGTGTAGAAAGCCTTAGATGGTTAGTTGGCTATTCAACCTCAACACATAAAATATATCAATATGGGTGGCGGTTGTGTAGTCAATAAAATTTGTTTCATTAAAACACTATGAGTATAGATAGTAAATGTCTAGGCGGACAATGAGGATATCATATTCTTGAAGGCGCCTATGGAAGCGTGAATTTGCTTTTCTTGCTTGGTTATCATATAAATCATAATACTATGATGCAACCTTTAATTATATATAAGTAGTAAACCGAATAAACATGATACTATTCTACAACTCTTGTCCCTCGATACATGCACAAATATATAAAGGCTAGAAATATATATCAACATACGTGCGAATAATAGCAAACAAAGTGCCTTTGGTCCACTTGCACAAACTCGAGATCAAGTCGCTGATCCATTAAATTAAGATCAACCAAGTGACCTTAATAACATAGAATATTTATAAATTATTGTTTTACTATTGTTTGGATTATTTATTACTATAGAATATTTATATTTCCCATATTGTTACATTTAAGAGAAACTTGGATTGACTAACTTTGAATTTGGTAACGTACATCATCAAATTCAACCCGGTGGCAATCCAAATCGACCCTTTTCAATCTTTGTGAAACAAAGAAAGCCGATATCGATGGTACTACAGATAATAGGTCATATCTCAAATATTACTTTGTAACAAATATTTATACATTATCGGATGATGATCGAGTTTACACTGAGAGAAAGGGATTCCAACAATTTTACCTAATCGGATGTAGAACCCAAGCGGGAAGATAAAAGCGAAACAAATCTTGTTTAAGATCTTTTCTTCCTCGGGCGCAGGATTCTCATCGGAGGAAAGGTCCCTATGGAACCATGTGACTATGATAATCGTGGCTCTGGGCGACTACTCGAACCAATTCACTAACAAAATTTAATACCGTGTCATTATATAAAACAATAATTTAATAATTGGGCATACATAAACATATAATGAAATAAGAATGAAAGTGCATGGGACCCAAAAACCAGAAAATGAAGGAAAATGCATAATGACGTTGATGCTTTTGATTTGTTCAGGGTTGGAACTTGCATAATTATAAGTTACAGGATGCCAGCTTTTCGTTTCCATGTTTGTGGCAGACGGATCCATGAAGTGTATGTCACTGTTCGTCTTTCAAGCTCTCCTTCCAGATCATGCATCTTAGAAAACAAAATTAGAGGACTATCTGGTGGTACTCGTTTCAGCACGTCGGTAATATCAAACAAAACTTGACCCATAAAATCATCCTGAATCATATCCTTGTCCTTAACACTAACCTCCAACATAGTAGACTGAATCCTATCTTCAGATAAAGCACACACTTGGTTCAACTGTTCCACCAACACAAGCATGTACCTTCACACCAATGTCTTTGATATTGAACTCCTCGAGTGACAATCTTTCGCTGTTTGTGTGAGAAATAGGTATTAGAAAATTTGAGATCTCTTTACAGTCCTCAGTAACATCTGCATTCATAACGTACCCTGCATCAAATTTAATGCTCGTCACAGTTAATAATTAAACGACAAAATTAAGCATCCCTATAGCATACCTCATGGCATTTATTTTCGCAGAAGGATTGTCCGTTGGATTCTATATTTACATCTTCAACTTCTTGTAAGCACGATAGGTGGACTGTTGCACCAAAAAATCATGTTAGCAAGATCTATTGAATTGTAAAGCTAGTCATGGAAAAGATCCAAAATGTTTTTTTAACCACTATATGGATCATATACATTTGTCCTCACACAAAGTCGGGGTTCATGTGTGCAACTTAAATAGCATAAACTGTCTACCAACATAGCAAAGTATGCACATAAAAGTTAGCTTCATATATTACCCACATGTATTCTGATGTAGTTTCTCTTGGAAATCCATAAAGCTGTTATATCTTGCTTCATTGAAAATTATACCTCTCAACACAACACAACACAAACAACAAACTAACGTATCTGATATGTCTGCAAAAAAACAAAAAAAAAGGAAAAGAAAGAAAGACTATCAATACATATGAAAGTGTAAGAGCTATCATGCTTAAACATACATAGTCATGAGATAAATACTTCACATTTAAAAATTATATAAAAGAACTGTTTCTAATAAACTAAAACCTCAAACTGTTCCTAATAAACTAAAACCTCAAACTGTTCCTAATAAACTAAAACCTAAATCTCCGTGTCTATATATAATCTCCAAGTTGGACAGTTTTATGTGGTATTTTACACACTTTCATGGGATAATGCCCGCATCTCCCATAGGTATAGTAACGAAACGATTAGTAATATGAAGAATCATATAAAATAGGTATTAATGCTAATATGACCTGGAGGAGGCCAATCGACACCATGGATATTGCTTTTAATATGAACAACCTCAAAACATCCTGTTATAATATACACATGGATATTTAACATCATATCTCAGTCCGTGCTAAGTTCAAATTTGTATATATTATTAGCATGCATGCACACAAATCAACATGTGTTCAAAGAAGAAGACTAACCTGCAAAGACGATGTCTAACCTGAAAAAAGCTGCAAACAAACCAACATATGCATACACGGTAACAAAGTTTCATCATAAGGGTTTTGAGAGAAAAGAGGCATACCTTTTTCTATCAAAAAAATCATATGATCCATTGTTTATACTCTGAGATACCTACACAAAACACATTAAAAATAAATAAAACCCTAAAATCGTATTTGCTTATGGTTTTAAAAGAGGCGTACTTTTTTTAAAAAACAGACCGTATATAGAGAAAATATAAATATGGGATTTATATTCTAGTATAGGAATCTAATATAATTTTAGGCATTTATAGATTATAATATGCAACATAATAATCAAAATAACTTCTTGCCTAAGTGGTAAACACACAAGTTATTTATCCAAATAACCAAGGTTCAATCCTTGCAAGGCTCCTTTTTTATAAATAATTTTCGAAAATTAATAAATAAAATCCGAAATTTACAAAAATAATTATTAAAAATCCGAAATTTACAATTAGTGCTTAGGTGGATAAAAAATATTGCTTAGTTGGACAACAAATGATTATGTGACATTAAATTGAATTACATGGCATTGAGGTGGCATTTGTGGAAAATGCCTCTGTTATAATATATATATATATATATATATATATATATATATATATATATATATATATATATATATATATATATATATATATATATATATATATATATATATATATATATATATACGATTCCATCGTGGACTTAGCTATAACGGTTTGCTTGGAAGACTTCCAAGATATAGCGCCCTCCTAGTGTAAACACATATCCACTAGTCGATCTAGAATCCTTTATGTCGGATATCTAATTTGCATCATTGTATCCTTCGATAACAGTGGATATCGATCATAATCGCGATCCATAATCGCTGTTGTATCTCAAATAGTGAAGTACCCTAGTCATAGTCGCCCAATGTGCATAGCTTGGGTTACTAGTATACCTACTTAGCTTTCTAACGACATATGCTAAGTCGGTCGAATACACATCATTAAGTACATTAACATGCCAATAACTCTTGAATACTCTAATTGGGCAACACCTAAGCCTCTATTTTAGATAAATGCTTCGGTGTCAATTGGAGTTCTAGCTAGGCGGAATCCCGCATTATGAGTATTAAGAATTTTGTCCACATAATGTGCTTGACTTAACACAAGTCCATTTTGAGTTCGTATGATCTTTATTCCAAGGATCACATCACCAAACCCATATCCTTCATGTCGAACTTTGATTTCAACATGTCTTTAGTAGATTTGATCATCTTGTCGTTCACGCCAGCGATAAGCATATCATCAACATATAAACACAAGATTACATATCCACTATTTGTGTCTTTGACATAAACACATTTGTCGCATTCATTAATTTTGAATCCACTCTCTAGCATGGCGTGGTCAAATTTTTGATGCCATTGTTTGGGAGCTTGCTTTAAGCCATATAATGACTTAACAAGCCTACAAACTTTGTTCTCTTGTCCAGGAGCCATGCAACCCTCAGGTTGGTTCATGTAGATTTCTTCTTCTAAATCTCCGTTTAGAAATGTTGTTTTCACATCCATTTGGTGAACTTCCAAAGTTTTTAAAGCGGCAATAGCAAGTATCATCCTAATCAAGGTTATTCGCGTAACAGGAGAATATATATCAAAGTAATCAAGACCTTCTCGTTGTCTAAATCCTTTGATTACTAATCTTGCTTTATACTTGTCAATGGTGCCATCGGCTTTCATCTTCTTCTTCGAAGATCCATTTATAGCCTAGTGGTTTACAACCGGAGGTAAATTCACGAGCTCCCAGTATGATTTTGTAAAATAGAATCTATTTCACTTTTAATGGCTTCTTTCCATTGAGGCCCTTCGAAAAGTAACCGCTCGGTATGAAGTAGGTTCGTTTTCAACCATAAAAGAAACAAAATCGGGTCCAAACGATTTCTGGTTCTTGCCTTTTGCTTCTTCTAGGTTCAACCTCTTCTTCCTCGGTTTGATCTTGTCATCATCTTGGAGATCATTATCATCTCGTTGTCTCTTATCTTGGACAACTTCTTCATCTATTATATATAGGATAAAGATCGAATAAAAAGACAAATATCCAGTAAAAGATTTAAAAAAAATCAAAAAATTTCTCAAAAATTCCCAAAAATTCCACAAGATCGGTATGATGGTGCATGAAAAGTTGTGAAAACCTTTTTTCTAAAAGTGGATATTTTTCCTAAAAAAATTATGAAAAAATACGTTTCTTGCATTAAATCGTTTTTTGTGCATCAAAAGCGATTTTGAACCCAACTTCTTTGACTTTTTCATCAAAATAACATTCAAGATCTAACAAAAACAAGTTGAAAATTTTGTGCATCAAAATTTTTGCGCATCAAAATTGTTTTGTGCATTAAAAAGACGATCAAAACTCAAAATTATAAAAAAATGTTTTCACAAAATTTTTATGCACCAACTTACCCGATCTTGTGGAATTTTTGGAATTTTTAAAAAATAAATCTTTTATTCTTTTACGGATATTTGTCTTTTTATTTTAACTCTACCTATATATATATATATATATATATATATATATATATATATATATATATATATATATATATATATATATATATATATATACATAATGGAGCGTGAAGGCTGAGTATACGTAACAAATTTTCTCAAATTAATCGATATACGTAACATACTTATTTTATTCTCAACATACGTAATATACTTTCAAATACTTACCAATATACGTAATATTGACAGGTTACTAGTTTTTAAAGTTACAGTAATGGTCCATGGCCACTTTCACGGTTAATCTTTTGACATTTTTTTACTTAAAAAAATTACAGTAATGATCCATGTGGTTTGATTTGACTTTCATCGTTATTCCTTTGTCTTTCATCTTTTTTTATATACGTTTTTATACACGTTTTTGTACACGTTTTTATATACGTTTTTTACACGTTTTATGCACGTTTTTATACACGATTTTATGTACATTTTACGTTTTTACACACGTTTTTATATATCGTTTTTTACAATTTATGCATGTTTTTATACACGGTTTTATATATGTTTTTTACACGTTTTTATATACGATTTTTACACGTTTTTTACATGTTTTAATACATGTTTTTTACACACATTTTTATATATGTTTTTTACATGATTTTATGCACTTTTTTATACACGACTTTATATACATTTTTTATACGGTTTTATGCATGTTTTTATACACATTTTTATACACGTTTAGAAAATATTTTTAAAAACGTGTATAAAACCGTGCATAAAATAGTGTAAAAACGTATATAAAAACGTATGTAAAAAACGTGTATAAAAACAAGTAAAAAACGTGTAAAACGTATATAAAAACGTGTGTAAAAAATCGTGTATAAAAACGTGTAAAAAACATACATAAAATCGTGTATAAAAACGTGTACAAAAACATGTAAAAAATGTGTATAAAAACGTGTAAAATACATGTATAAAAACGTGTAAAAAACTTATATAAAACCGTGCATAAAATCGTTTAAAAAATGTGTGTGAAAAACGTGTAAAACGTGTAAATATTGTACATAAAAACGTGTATAAAAAAAATGAAAGTCAAAGGACTAACGGTGAAAGTCAAAGCAAACCACAAGGACCATTACTGTAAAAGTTTTAAGTGAAAAAATGTCAAAGGACTAACGGTGAAAGTCAACGCAAACGACAGGGACCATTACTGTAACTTTTTAAAGTGGTAACATGTAAATATTACGTATATTGGTAAATATTTAAAAGTATATTACGTATGTTAAGAATAAAATAAGTATGTTACATATATTGGTTAATTTGATAAAGTTTGTTACGTATATTCAACTTTCACCCTATAATGAAGAATAAATTTAGACATAGGAAGAAGAGAAAATTACATATTATGGAAAAGACAAAAATGCCCTCGTGTGATTATCACGTGCCAACTGTTTCCAACCCACTCTAACGTTCATTTGAAGGAAGGACTATTGAGGTTAAGAAATGGAGATGCTAAGAGCCCTGCATGCAGTGCGCCATGGCTCAAGTCATGGGCTTTTAGGCCACCCTGTACACGACATACTGCACGGACCTCGCCAAACCTCTCGCCGCCACCACCACCCACGCAGTGGATTTTTCTTTATTTTTTCTTTTTCTTTTTTTGATTTTCAAGTGGGTATTTTGTTTTGTGTGAGGTTTTGTGTTTGTGTTGGCAAGTGCTGGAAGTTTTGTGATTTTTTTTCTTTTTTTTTTGTGTGTTTTGCAGGTTTGGATCTTGGGAGGAAGAAGACGAAAGAAAAAGGTAGTGTTGAACTGTTGATGGTTTGGAATTTGACTAAAGTTGTATTAATGCGTTTATACTGTTGAGAGTAGGGAATATATGTTGGGCTGGGCTTTTAAAGTCTCCGTTGGACCATAATCAAAAAATTAGAGAACTAAAACTAAAATAAAAACTAGTTCTTATTCTTAAGATTTAACTAGTTTTCCTATTCTTAATGAAATAAAATTTTTAAAAAAATGAAAAATATACATATATATATGCTGTGACTGTAAAAGCGGTGTTATCTTGAGGAGGGTGTTTGGTGTTATAGAAAAAACTGGTGTCATAGGCAAAAAGTGTTAAAGTGGCATCACTTTTCCTATGGCACCACCCCATGCCTTATTGTCTTAACTAACGCAGCTTCAGGAGGTTGATATATTTATTTCAAAAGAACTCAGCGTGTTGTTTTGATACAAGTTCCGGGATGAACAGTGTAATTTACTTTTTTATCTATTTCTTACTTTTTCTCTTTCATATTTCTCAATCTCTTCTCTCTTTTGCCCATGTTCTAGCCGCTAAGCAAAGTTTTGGTGCAAAAGAGCATGAGTTTCCACCCCGTCTAGGGCAAAACACCCTTTTTTGGCTTCCATTTCCACCCACATGCCCTTCCACCTTAGAGATGGGCAAAGTGCAGCCCGGATCAGTCTTTGGACTCAGGGTCCTCTAGTTCGGGCAGACACCTTTAAATAAAGTATGGTCTTTGTAAAGTCCGACCCTATTAGCGAGCTTTGTTGGGCTTTTCAGGCATGGTAGGACGGTCTCGGTTGAGTCCAGACCCAACCAGTCTATCCTTTTTTGCTCATCTATATTAGGAATGGGTTAACGACAAACTGAAGTATGAGCTCGGACTTTGCCCATTTTGCTCATGTCTAACATAGATACATGATTGTGAATAAATGTCGTTTAGAAAGAAAGATACGAGATGAAAAACTTAGGTTTGATGATAAGTTTTTCGGAAAAGTTTCAAATTAAGATTAAGGCCAGGGTCTAAGTATTAAGCTTCAAAGTTAAACCTACAAACACCTACAGCCACTTTAATTTTCAACTTCTTATACTACTAAGCTTAGCCCAGAATTTGATCCCATAACGTCCCAATTACTTACTTGTACCATCGCACTTACATTTTATACGATTACAACAAGTACAATAATGTAAGAGTAAGTATAACACTTGATCAACGACCATGTAACGATTTATATTGGCACGTATATAGCTTGTTTTTAACACTTTTTTCTTAGTGTTGAGTTTATAATAGCATTATGATCTTAAATTGAAAGTTTATTAGAGTTAACTACTAGAAAATAGAAAGCCTAAAGTAGTAAAGTTGAGTTTCCTTCATCTACACAAAACAGGTATTCGACATATATATCAGTATATTTGTACTACCACCTCCATAAACCAACACAGCCCATCTAAATTCACACATAAAACTGCACACAAAACGATCGTGAAACATTTTAGTATTTTACAAACCGTTTTTCTATCTCCACCGCATAACGCGGATACTTTGCTACTTCTAAAGTAGGCTACACAAAATTATGCGCTTTACATGATACAAGTTTAAACCATAGGTGTCAAATTAGCATGTAAGATTCTTTGTGTAGGTTGAATTGAGTTGATCAATCCTCCCACGTATATGTGTGGACCATTTGCTTTCCTACCCAAAACATGAACTACAGATTATGTAATGATTTGAATGTGTTTATACTTTGCTATAAAAAAGGTGTTTTATAAATATTTTTAATGCATGGATCATATTATATATAAAAAACGATATTATTTTAGCAAAATCTAAATAGAAAAACTTATTTGAAATCTATTGTACTTTTTATAAGAAAAAGTTATACGAAAGGTCATAAAATCCGTTTTAATGTGAGTGAAGATAAACCGCCATTAAAAACGGTTACAAAACCGTAAAGACCGCTCAACCAAATATTATGGTACGTTAGGGTTTGGTGGATAGCAAAATTCAAACAATAATAATCATGCAAACAAACCACATTCAATAAAACTAACGATGGGTTGTAGTTGCAGACCATTGGCTTTCTTGATAAGCTTACCATTTGCTTTGGTTGCTTCAGTTTTGTCTATCATTGGTTGCATTGTTTTCGTGTTCGGGTACGCTAGCAATCCATGTCTTTGTATATGAAATGTGTCACTTTTTCAATGTTGAGTTCAATACGAAGTTTTATTGCATGAAACATGACTGATAGCAATAAGACATTAAGGTTGCTAGCACCATGTATATGTTTTTCTTTGATAGCAACACTTTATTTAATTTTAGGGCACACGTATTCGGTTTTAGATCAGTTTAATTAAGTAACATGAGACTCAATAGATATCACTTGTCACGTTTGGACCATGCTATGCTAGTGTTTCTGTTAGATTTGTGACAAAACTTGCACATTTTTATTACCCTGGGAAGGTGGAACTCTTTGCATTTGCTTTTTTCAATTACAATATAAGATTATCATTAATACTCGAGTTAAGCAAGTGTGATACGAGTCATACAACCGCAATGGGTTTGTGGCCCAGCGGTACCCAGACGTGGTTCTCCAGCCTAATGGAGTGCATGCTTATTTTGTTTACCACCGTATTTACTTTTTGGTCTAGAAACTTAAACTTTGTTTAAATCGTGTGAACTAGTTAGAACAATGACGTAAATGTTATGTAAACCAAATGATCTAAACATGAATATATATACATGTGCATGCAGGATAGTACTGAGTTGCATGTGCCCTTGCTGCATTTGTTGCGCCGTTGTTGCAAATCTCGCCGTATGCCTAGTGAAGCTTCCTGTAACTGTTGTATTATGGTTTATCGATTTGATACCTTGCTGATCTTTTTGTTTCATCTGTATTATTTTTCACTCAGTAGATTAAGTTACTCCGTCTTTAATTAGTAAAACTTTATTTCTTTTACATGTTATAGTCAATCACGAGAAGTGCCCAACACGGTTAGATGTGATGAAACCGATATGGAAATGATAAAGATACCTAACATATATGCGCAAACTTATGACTAGTACTCCAATAATACTTTGTCATATCACCTATGCATTTTCTTACTCTAAATCAGTAAATCTTTATTTTTCTAGTTTTCTAGTTGACTTGCATTTTAGGGCATCACAATCACTTTCTAATTTGAAGAATTATGTTAAAGTTTTAACGCTATAGGCCAAAATAGTTGTGACCCTTGTTTTATAAGTGTTGCTAATAGACAAATAGGTGGGTCTCAATTGAAACATTGGAAGAAGAATTTTTATTTCAAATAGTACTTCCATAAATGGTCATTATTATAATTAAATATTAAATGTTAATTGTTGTGAAATTTCTTTATATTTTATGTGCAAGATGCATGAACAAAGATATGTGATTAGCTAAGAAGGGGACCCTGCACCTCTCCAAATTGATACGTACATATCTTTAATTCGACACACACAATGGTCATGTCGACTACCAGAAATTGATAAATGTAATACTTTTAGATCATTCCCAACAATAACACCATAACATCAATAACATCGTTCACGTCAGCGTCATATCAGCTTTAACATTTCACCTTAACATCGCCAAAACAGCGCGAGCAATAACATCCCAAAAACACTCGCATCGAACTTCTTCCCCTTAACGCGTTAAGAGGGTAACGTCGACCCCTAACGCCGCTCTTCGGCGAACGGCCATAACGCCGTTATTTGTATGGTTAACGCCGTTGGGCGTTCGCTGTCGCTCTCTCTACAAAACAAAATCGGGTTTAGATTATTTTTTTCATTAAATTTTATTACAGCAAGTAGCAAATGGCAAGATAAAAGAGGCTACAAACAGAAGAAATCATTCTTTTATGTTGCTTTATCCAATTACTTATTTGAACGACTTTTAACTTGTAACATGTCTTAACAACACGACTTGCTAAGTGTCGATATATTTGGATGTCCTTTTTTTTAATCAGGAACTATCTATTTCATTTTTCATATTAAGTACGACATTACCAAATATTAAAGTTAGTGGTTGAGACTTGAGATAGGAAGACCAAAAGTGGATGTCCAAGTTCATGATCCCTCGAGTATAATTTTAATTATGTACGTTAAAGCTTACTATAATTAAGTAGATATTATAGATAATTATTGGATAAGGGATTGGGGTCTCAAGTATTTAGTTAAGATACGTGTAGGGTCATTTTCACGTGAACACCATACTCTAAACCCAAGTTTAATATGATCATTTCTTTTTTCAAGAATAATTAAAATGACTTTCCAAATGATCCAGATTTCTTCCATTTGAAAAGTCTATTACGTATTAATGGAACTTAAAATCGAACATTAAAACTTGGTGGTCCAAAGTTTAATAAAATTAGATTAGTGTAATTTTTTATGAGTGTAAAATGTTGTTACAACTAACCAATTTAACACTACATATTTTTTATAACAAGAAAACGTACGATAAGAAGTCAAACTTCTTGAATTCTTGATGTTATGTCTCAGAACCTCCCTAGGAAAACATCTTAAGGATGACTAAAAAATTATTCGAGAAAACTCACTGCGATGAAAACAACATTCATATGTTAATTAAAAAAAGCGGTAACAAAAAGCCAAAAATGAAAGATAAATCATATAAGAAGTTTTTCCTTAAAAGATGATTTAAACATAATGTTACATGTAACTAAAATATTACTCGTATGATACGTGCTCTTTTATTTTTGTACCATTATGATATGTGAGTACTCTGTTGAACGGCTAAACCTGTTAAAAAGTGACTTTTTAGTAAAAATGGTCCCTTGTAAATTGTTTCTTTTGCAAAACAGGTCTTTTTGCGGTATTTTTAAATAAGTCTTTGTGCGTTTTTAGGGTGGGTTTAATCAGATGGTGAAATTTTTTTATGATTTTCTTTTTCTAATTCTTTAGAGAAGGGAATGGTTTTTTTTCGAGAGAAGAGTTGAGAATTTTGAAAACCGTTTAAATTGAGTAATATCTTTCCTTATTTAAAAATAATTTTTTAAATGAAGCTATTTTCAAGTATTTTTCTTTTCATAGTCAACATTTTTTTTCTTTATATTGGAATTATGTACGTTTTTATCCGTTTTTGTACATTTTATACGTTTTCATTCGTTTTATACATTTTCATCCGTTTTATACGTTTACATATATTGTTATATGTTTTCATCATTTTCATTATTTTGTACGGTTTTATACGTTTTTATTCGTTTTTATCCTTTTCATACGTTTTCATTTGTTTTCATATATTTTCATCTGTTTATATACGTTTTCATCTATTTTATAGGTTTTTTTACATTTTTATGCGTGTTTATACCTTTTTTTGGTGCACAAGGTGAATTCCATATATTAGAAAGAACAAATACATCAGAAAGAAGAGATAGACAAGACCTATCCTTCTTGAAATACAACTAGAGATACAAGAGACAGCCTAAACAAACAACTCAGACAACACTAACTATATCTCAGATACAACTGAAATACTATCTTTGAAACAATAAGTCTAGTAATGAACCAAACCAGCAAGAAACAGATATTTACCCAAACAATATGTTCCCGCAAAACACTTTTATGCACCATACCATATCCTCTTGACTGTATTTCCTACCTCGGTACAGAGCTCAAACCCTTCATCCCACACCCACAATAGAATGAGATGAAACAGATGAGGCATCATCAAGAAGGATATAGCCCCATTCACACTATAAGAGGGGCTATACCATTATAGCTACATTTCCTATAGATTGAACCAAGAACAAACCAGTAGCTTCCATCCTCACTAGCCTGCTCTCAGAACAACCATAGGCATCACTATAACAGGAACATACACTCTCAAATAGACTCCACCTAACCTCCTTTAGTGATGCATAGGATGATGCGTGTTTATATAAACGTACAAAAACGTATAAAACGCATCAAAGCAGATGAAAACGTATAAAAACGGATAAAACGTATAAAACGGATGAAAACGTATAAAAACAATTAAAATGGATAAATGGCTTTTCAATTTTTTAGTCTTTGCAAAACTTTTTATTACAAAAAAACCAAAATACCCAAAAAAATGTATGAATTCGTAAGATTTGAGAATTTTTTACAAAAAAAACCAAAATACTCATGAATTTCGTATGATTTGTGAACTATTTAAGAAATTTGAAATATCACAAGTTTATAAAAATAATTCTCATAGGGACCAGTCTTGTAAATTTAAAAACAAATGATATTTTTTGTAAAAAGAGTTTTCATGGACTAAAAACGCACAAGCATTTATTTTGAAAAGAAATTGTAATGAGGCCCTTTTTGCAATAGAAAAGAAAAATAAAAGTGACCTATTCTGTAAAAGAAACAAATCACAAGAGATCAATTTTGCTTAAAAAATAACTTTTTCACAAGTTAGCTAGGTCAACAAGTTACTCACGTATTATAATGGTACAAAAATGCAACTACACATATTATACAAGTAATATTTTAAGAGCATAGAGTGTCGTAACGAGCACCTCTCGCCAATCTTATATGGCTTGCTCGCCACCTCTCACCACCCTTAGCCACCACACCACCTTCCTTCGCCACTCCCTCCCTCGCCACCCCAACGACACAAATAAAGACAAAAAAGATTTGCAGCAAAGGGTGTGTTTGTTTGATAAACGAAATAAAATGGGTATGGGTGGGGTTTAAGTAAAGAGGTTTGGGTTAGTTGTGATTGAGGGGTATTTTTAAGTGAGTGTGTTGAAGTGATGTGATATATGTGAGAATCAAATGAAAAGAAGTGGCTTAGCCACGATACCCTATGCTTTAAGTATATGTACCATATTAAAACATTTGAGAAAGTATATGAGTATTTAATTGCTAAAAATATTTATCGTCTATCCAGTAGTTTGCTCGTAAATTTTGTCTTCCATCTTTCATGGGGTTATTAAAATTTTGACTTTAACTACAAAATAGTACAATATGCTCAGCAGCCATTGACACTATCGCCTTTGAATGCTTGATAGTGATAGCTTTTGGGTTGACCTTGTTACAAAAATTTTGACTTTAACTACAAAATATAACCATGTCGTGTGGTACGTAAAATTAACTTTGATTCATACATTATATTTTTAAAATTTTAGATTTGGACCGTGTATATGTTATTTACTTGTTGTATCCGATGCATGTCCATTAGTTATTGGGGCGGAACTACTTATATAGTTTGGGGCGGTGTTCTTCATGCTCCGTTAAAAATATTAATTTTAATGTAAAAAAAATTTGTTAGTGTTGGTTTGTGGGAGTTGTAAACACACATAAACGTTAAGAGTGTGTGAGCCTATGGGGGCACACACGATAAACACGAGTTACGTGTCGAACGTATTATTAATACTTGAATAACATTACCCGATATGCATGTTACTTGACCCGATCATAGCTCACGACCCATGGGCTGTTTAATGGGTCAGTTTGTTTGAGTTGCCATGGGCCTAGAATACTCAAAACTGATTAGGCATAAGGGTGGGTTTTGGGGTTTCTTGCTTGTCGAGCAAGTTTTTGAGCCCATGTAAGGGTCGGTCAAAAACATATATAAACAAACCCACCCTACAATAAAACGTATGTATAAACTACCTATAATACTATCCCTTATTGATCCACACTCCTGCTCAAATACCCAATCGGATTCTATATATCAGATTAGGGGTTTGACTAGGCTTTATTTGTTTTGTTCAAATCTTAACTTGCATTGCATTAATGATCCAAGTAGATGAGGTTTAGTTCAATTGGGTTTTTCTAAGTTGCTATGTTCCTGGTTGAACATGATTGGCAGCAAGGATCAATAGTTCTGTTTGTGGTGGATCTCGGACATCAAAGAAGAAGGGAGGATATGGGACAAGCTTTGTCCGATATCGGGTATAAGTAAAAACAGTCCGTTTTTCTGTTTAGGTTCTCGGACAGTGGAAACAAGAAGGTTTCTTGGGTTTTCTAGTTCGTGTTATATTCAAGTGTATTCAATTGTTTTTAATACAAATAAGCCGTAAAACGTTTATTTATATTTTACGATCTTCTAATGTTTTGTCGATAACAAACGTAAAATCATTTTAACGAAACAAATAGAATACGTAAATGGTTTGGACTAATAGTTTTCTAAACACACCAAATACGCTTTCACATAAAACACTAAAACAAGTATAAGTGATTTTATGACTTAGATACATATGTACAACAACTAGTGTTTACATATTGGGTTAAACATATACTTAAACTAAGTATACTAAAATGGGTAAAAACTAAGTATATGCTAAACTAGGTAAATACAAGTATATACTAAATGGGTAAATACTAGCAAATGGTTTTGACCCACAACCCATGGTTTTATGTATACCACTTAACCAAGTTCATTGAATCTAGAAAGAAAACCATGGATCAACCCATAACCCATGACCCATGACCCATTACCAAAAATACCCATAGGCAAAGAGGGCGTACCACGGATCCCTAGCTTTGTGCTAGCGGATCCCTTGTGGTAGGGATCCGTGGGATCCGGGAACAGTGAGAATTTTCCTCTATAAATAGTGAGCCATGTCTTCATTGTTTCACACCCCTTTCCAATACACTTTCTCCTCTGAGTTAAATCTCACTAACCTTAGATCCAAGAGATCTATGTTTGTAGTTTTGTTTTTGTGTGATCTTTTAGGTTCCTCTTAAAGGCAAGATCACCACCTTTGAAGTCGAGCAAGCTCAAGTCCATGAGTTGCCATGCTTCCTCATCATCAAGGCTATTGAAGTCCTCTTGTTGATGATCTCTTTTTTTCTTCAAAGAAGTGTAGTGTTGAAGACTTTAGTGAAAGATGTCTCAAGTGTCAAGACGAAGATATTAGTGAAGGGAATCTATCGTCTATAGGATAAGCACTTGTGGTAGCCGCTAGAAGTCAAGACAAGAAGCATTAGTGAAAGGTGCTTAGAAGTCAAGACTAGAAGCATTAGTGAAAGGTGCTTCGAAGTGAAGACACAAGACATTAGTGAAAGGTGTCTTGTAGATCTAGTCAAAGGCATTAGTGAAAGGTGCCTTAGATGTACATTCGATATGGTGTGTTTCGATGAACTAGATAAACTAGCATTAGATCCAAGGATATTGATGTCCTTGATGATGTTGTAAAGGAGTAGATCTCCTTTGGGATTAGTCGTTGGTGTAGTGTGGTAGTAGTTCCTCCATTACAATGGATCTAGGTGCTTAGCCTAGTACCTAATAAAGGGTAGGCGGCGTTGTGAAGGTGTAGTTCACCTAAGGTGTGAAAGAACTCGGTGGTTAGCCTAACACCGTATAAAGGGTAGGCGACGTTGTGTTAGGTGTGGTTCGCCTTGGTGTGAAAGAACTCGGTATTTAGCTTTGTACCGGAAAAAGGTTAAGCGGCGTTGTGAAGGCTTCTCCGCCATAAGGAGATTGGTGTAGTGTTTACAAACTCTCGAGTAGGTGACTCGGGAGTGGAGTAGGGCAAGGAAGGTGTCCTTGTGGCGAACCACTATAAATACTCGCGTTGTGGTTTTGTGCTTCTTACTCTTTTCTTTTCATTACATATCTTTATATGCTTGTTTATCAACATCCAACACACACAACCAAATAGATTGACATAAGTCAATCTAAATAGTTTAAAAGGAAGTTTTAATTGGTAAAACTATTCAACCCCCTTCTAGTTTTCCACAATTGGCATCGAGCTTCGTTACCAAGTTTCTTGAAGTATATTGTACTTTAAAAACTTGATACGATCCATGGTTAATTGAAAACTACAAAGAAGGTTTTCATAAAACAAACACCATGTCTTTTAAAACTATATGTTTGGATGTTGATTTGATAAACAACATTTCTCTTATTTATTCTATTTTTTATTGCACTAATCTTCCTTGTCATGTTGATTAGTCAAAGCTCATACCCACCAAGCTTTAGGAGTCGCTTGGTAACAAGAAAACCTTCCTTAAGAAGGTATCTTAAACGCCAAGGAGCGGGAATAGTCTAAGTGACATTTGCTGTGTCATTTGTAAAGACATTCCTAAGTGCGCTAAAGGTATGATTTTCTTTTACCTTGCTTGATAATTAAGTATACCTAGTTAGGTATTTATATGATTATCTTTTGTGCAAATTACATGTTTTACATGAAGCTTCATTAGGAAGCCTTTTTCTCACATACGTGTTTTATTTCTCGTATAAAGTCGTGGTATATGAAACTAATGCTTTGTTTCTTTTAATCCAATAAAACAAAACACAATTTCAAAATTCCTCCTTCCCATAAAAACTCCCACCGTCGACCACTTTATCAAACCCTCACTTTTCAAATCTTCCAATTTCAAAATTTCCTCTCATTCAAAAACTTCATCTTCCTCCTCATTCCATCTCAATCGAAACCAAGAAGATCCGTCATCAACATGGTTTACATCGCACTCGTGCTCATCGCCCTAACACTCATCGCACTTGTGTTCCCTATGATGAAGTTCACATACGGAGATATTTACTTTGTGCTGTTAATCTATACTGGTGTCATATACCCAATCCTTTGTATCATCCTTAGTATTGAAATGAAATATTATTAATAATCTAGTTTATCTAGGTTATTATTGTTATAATGTGGTTATCATTTCTTTTGATTTATATGTTTTATATTCTTTCGTGATACATTAGAAGTCATGTATGCATGCTAAAAGAAAATGTAGGATAAAACATATTTCGTGGTATGAAAAATGTAAAACCTATGTTTTTATCAAATCTGTTTACATTACTACGGATCCACGGATCCGGAAGATATACTAGCGGGTCCCTTCAGAAGGAACCGTGGGATCCGTCCCTTCGAAAAGCAGTTTTCATGCAAGATTAAAACCACTATCTTTCTAAAAGTAATAATCCACTAGAACTTCAAAACCATGAGTTAGCGAAATGCTAAAAACCATTGTTAATAAAAATCTAGTAAAAACGTTAGATTATTATAGGTTGACCATAAACATCACCTCTTATTAACCCATCACTTCTATAGGTTCAACTATGACACATGAATACGAGTTTGATTTTTCACTCACTAGCGTCTACACTCCTAACATCTCTCTTGAGCCCAACACACCTGGAAATCACGTCCGTGGGTTCAATAATCTCGAAACCCGTCACTTCCATGAAGGACGTATTGTAGACACCTCTCTACAATTCGAAGAAGGTATCAATACCTCCTTCCGAACCATAGGATTGGAATGTCTTCTCGAAATTAACGAGAAAATATGTCCAAGGTTTTTATTGGAATTCTTCCGTCAAGTCGAACTCGTTCGTAACGAGGATCGCTCTCTATCTCTTTGGTTTTACATCAAAAACCAAAAGTTCACTCTAACCCTTGGGCATTTTGCTCACATTCTTCGGATTCCAAATCATGGACAATGTTCCTTCACCGAAGATTGGTCTCTTGATTCTCTCTTCAACTTTCGTGAAGAAAATAGTCCGTATTGTTCACACATACCCTCTCCGAAAGATTTAAATCGCATGATATGCAAACCTCGACCATATTACTCCAATCCAAACATTATCCATACACGGATATCCGAGAAGAGTACAAGCCTCTTGCTCTCATTCTACGTGAAAATGTTTGGAGTCTTAGGGAAATCGAGATATTCTTCCCGCTTGTTGTGCTCACATGTTGTCTTGTTTGCTAACACAACAACCATACAATCTCGCCTACTTCTTCGCAAGGCGGTGCAAATCTTCAAGGCTCCAAGAATAAATTCATCCCTTATGGAATGTTCTTGACGCGCCTCTATCATAATGTCATGCATTTTCATCCTCAATTTCAAAGTCCGTTGTACGTACTTGTGAACAAGATGATGGAACCGCTGAACATTTCCCTCATGAAGACGTTCTTCATTCCTGAATCCGTCAACACTCATCAACCATTCGATGATCCATCTAGCGATAACACTCAAGGAACTTAGTAGTAATTCAAATAGGATCAATTCTATTATATTCGTGCTTTATCAATGTAATCCTATTTTCTTCATGAAATAAAACATCCTACGTTTGATATCTTGGTGTTAGAACCTCTTTAAATAAACCTAGGGATATAATGCATTGTCAAGATCATTACATACCTTTAGTAAAGGTTCTGTCTAGCAGATGGACGGATCCCAAATGTTGTACTAAACGGATCCCTACACCTAGGGAACCGTGGGATCCGACAAAAAGAAAATGCAATTGCAACCAACACATCCTTAGAACACCTCACACTAAGCTAAACATAGTGTCTTAAGGCAGATCAAGTCCTTATCAAGATAGGTTGATCTTTCCTACTCATTCCAACTCACATAGATCACACTCTAAGATATTAATAGATCTATCACTTTTTTTTAATCCATCACTCTTCCGCTCTCAAAACTCACACTTCATTTTTTTTACTTGATCCCTCACATCTAGGTTAGAAATCTTTCGATTATGACAAAATTTATCATAAATCAACCTCACCTCAAAATTGATCAAAGTTGATCAAATCCTAGTTTTCCCATATCAAAACCCTTAGGATATTTTCCAAAAAAAAAAACAATCCTAAGTCACAACCTGATCTCTAGGATCATTTAGCTTCAATTGACACTCTCATCTTTAGTGTCATCCTTGCTCATTCATTGGTACTCATGAAAGTTCCAAATCCTTCCATAAGAGACAATCATTAGCTACATCACTCACCACCTTCAAGTACTTAAGCACCCCTTCATTTAAGACACTTAGGAAGACTGAAACACTCAAGATGTTATAGGTCTTAGATTTTAGAAACATCATTTCCACTCTTTCATAGTCTGCGATAGCGGGATCCCTAGGATTAGCCTAGACGGATCCTCCGAGAAAGGAACCGTGGGATCCGGATGACGATATAGGTCAAATCTTGCTAAAACAATCATTTCAACTTATCTTCCTAACTCAAACACTCCATCTCATCTTAAATGAGTTTCTAGATCAGTCCAACCTCTGAAGTTGACTCTTGTGCATGTCAATCATCACATTCCATTGAATCCTAGTGGCTTAAAGCTTAAATGCACTTGCCAAATTTCTTAGTTTATAAACCACCTTGTTAGGACCTCCATAGTCATCACTCTTATCCTAACTTTCAGCTCTTGCAACCTCTTGAAATCATCTCATCATGAGGAAAACCTCAACTAGTAACTTATCCACCAAAGAACCACCCATGAAAAGGCTCGTGTTATACACGAAATCTCCTCAACCGAATCATCTCCGTCAAGCCTACAAATGATAGAATTCTTCATCATCCAATCAAACCAATCCCCAAAAGGATAGTACCCACAAAACTACCAATGCCAAACACTACCATACCTCCTAGGCCAAACAATATTATCTCCACTAAACCATCACCATTGGTTCCTAGAGTTATTTCATTTACATCCCCTCTATCATCACCACACCTCTACAACTTAGAGGACTTGCCCCTAGGCCGTCTCATCCGCTTCCGCCGACAACATTCTCCTCATTAGGAGGAATAATGGTTCAAAATCAAGGTGTTGAGTCAACACTTGCTCCGGCTTTCTTTTCGCCGTTCCCATCATATAATCCCTTTTGGATTATGAGAAATCATCAAAGTCAACTACCCGACCATATGGATGTTGACACTTCTCTACCACCACCATCATTCTTAGTTGAGGCATTCTCAAATGCACCTCCACCAATCCCTTCATCGTTTGAAGCTCCACAAGCCGCTTCACTTGATCCTTCGCATCAAGCCATCTCATTTCATCCACCACCACTACCTAGCCATGACAAAGATTGCTATCATTGTCAACATGTTGAAAGTTTGATACATGAAGTACGAGAAGACCAACGTTTCATGTTCTATCATCTCCTCGAACGTTTCGACGAGATCAAACCTAAATAAAACTTGAGCTAGAAGAATCTTAGTGGTGTCCTAGCATCAAGCGTTTGTTGGTTTAGAAATTCCTAGTCATGTACTGTCTATTTTCTTATTTTTAGAGTCATGTATATCATAACTCTTGTTTTATTAAATGGAATTACATGCTACTTGTTATTTTTCTGAGCATATGTATTCATATCTCATTTATGTGATAACATTACTTGTTATATCACCTTTGCTGATTTTAGTCATCAGCCAGACGGATCCCTCAGAATTTCCTAGACGGATCCCTACTAGGAGGGAACCGTGGGATCCGTGAAGACAGAAATTTTTTCTTTCTACTAACTTAAATCACATTTGCAGTTATTCAATTAACACATGAAGAATTTGACACCCTAAAGCTAGGGGGAGCTTGATGTCAAAATAATACGTTGCAAAATTACTTGCAACCTTAGATTTATATTTCATGACTTCCCGTTGCAAAAATTATAATCATCTAGGGGGAGCACACACGTCACATAGACGTAATCTTTTGAAAAAGTTAGTTGCAAATGAACTAGATTAGAATTAGTTTCTTGACGCCCTTACTTAGGATGGACTCGTCAAGGGGGAGTAAAAGACGAGATCCTTTCCCGTTATTTGCTCTCTATTTTTTTACTTTTTCTTTCACATGTTTTTCTTAAAAACAATGTGTTGCCTTCCTTCAAACACTTTTGTTTCGACAAAAGGGGAGAAGAAAGTAAAACTACAAATTCAAACTTTTACAATTTTAGCTTTTACTTAAAATAATTTTATGTTTTGTCATCAACAAAAAGGGGGAGATTGTTAATACAAATAAGTCGTAAAAACGTTTATTTATATTTTACGATCTTCTAATGTTTTGTCGATAACAAACGTAAAATCATTTTAACGAAACAAATAGAATACGTAAATGGTTTGGACTAATAGTTTTCTAAACACACCTACGCTTTCACATAAAACACTAAAACAAGTATAAGTGATTTTATGACTTAGATACATATGTACAACAACTAGTGTTTACATATTGGGTTAAACATATACTTAAACTAAGTATACTAAAATGGGTAAAAACTAAGTATATGCTAAAATAGGTAAATACAAGTATATACTAAATGGGTAAATACTAGCAAATGGTATTGACCCACAACCCATGGATTTATATATACCACTTAACCAAGTTCATTGAATCTAGAAAGAAAACCATGGATCAACCCATAACCCATGACCCATTACCAAAAATACCCATGGGCAAAGAGGAGCGTACCACGGATCCCTAGCTTTGTGCTAGCCGGATCCATTGTGGTAGGGATCCGTGGGATCCGGGGAACAGTAGAATTTTTCCTCTATAAATAGTGAGCCATGTCTTCATTGTTTCACACCCCTTTCCAATACACTTTCTCCTCTGAGTTAAATCTCACTAACCTTAGATCCAAGAGATCTATGTTTGTAGTTTTGTTTTTGTGTAATCTTTTAGGTTCCTCTTAAAGGCAAGATCACCACCTTTGAAGTCGAACAAGCTCAAGTCCATGAGTTTCCATGCTTCCTCATCATCAAGGCTATTGAAGTCCTCTTGTTGATGATCTCTTTCTTTCTTTAAAGAAGTGTAGTGTTGAAGACATTAGTGAAAGATGTATCAAGTGTCAAGACGAAGATATTAGTGAAGGGAATCTATCGTCTATAGGATAAGCACTTGTGGTAGCTGCTTAAAAGTCAAGACAAGAAGCATTAGTGAAAGGTGCTTCGAAGTCAAGACTAGAAGCATTAGTGAAAGGTGCTTCGAAGTGAAGACACAAGACATTAGTGAAAGGTGTCTTGTAGATCTAGTCAAGGGAATTAGTGAAAGGTGCCTTAGATGTACATTCGATATGGTGTGTTTCGATGTACTAGGTAGACTAGCATTAGATCCAAGGATATTGATGTCCTTGATGATGTTGTAAAGGAGTAGATCTCCTTTGGGATTAGTCGTTGGTGTAGTGTGGTAGTAGTTCCTCCATTGCAATGGAACTAGGTGCTTAGCCTAGTACCTAATAAAGGGTAGGCGACGTTGTGAAGGTGTAGTTTACCTAAGGTGTGAAAGAACTCGGTGGTTAGCCTAGCACCGTATAAAGGGTAGGCGACGTTGTGTTAGGTGTGGTTCGCCTTGGTGTGAAAGAACTCGGTATTTAGCTTTGTACCGGAAAAAGGTTAAGCGACGTTGTGAAGGCTTCTCCGCCATAAGGAGATTGGTGTAGTGTTTAAAACTCTCGAGTAGGTGACTCGGGAGTGGAGTAGGGCAAGGAAGGTGTCCTTGTAGCGAACCACTATAAATACTGCGTTGTGGTTTTGTGCATCTTACTCTTATCTTTTCATTACATATCTTTATATGCTTGTTTATCAACATCCAACACACACAACCAAATAGATTGACATAAGTCGATCTAAATAGTTTAAAAGGAAGTTTTAATTGGTAAAACTATTCAACCCCCTTCTAGTTTTCCACAATCTTTCATTACCCTTTTGTGGTCTAGAGTTAATTGAAAGATAGAATATTTTGTGTAACTGGATACATTGTGTTTAGAGCTACCAAAATAAATAACATTTTGCACTTGTCATGATGTATGAGTTTAAACCGCAAAGAGTAAAGGAATTACTAGGAAATTCGCTAGGTAATTTTCTTGGACTATTGTTTATTCCTAAAGTGCTAAATACCACTGGGGCTTTGTAGACGATAAAGGAGGAATTGCATGCTAAAGATTTAAGTTAATTGAATGTAAGAATGGCTAGTCCATTGTCTACATAAATAGAACTTCATATACTATGTTCAATACCTAAGCACATGCTACTCGTAGGCATTTGAAGAGAATAGGAAAGTATATAAAGCGCTATATGCTTTCTCTCGAAATGTAACACTTACAATGTTGACAAATCCGATTAGAACAATTGCATTTTATTCTTGAAATAACATTCTTGTAATGATGTCAATTTCAGTTGGAGCTACATGATTTATTTCTTTGTTAGTCACCCATCGCATTTCAAACTTGCTTTGAAATAATTCATCACTTTACGAATATGAACAACCATTGCTTAAAGGAAAATTGCATTTTATTTTATTAGATAACACGTTGCCTTCCTGCTGTTGCTTCTCTGAAGCGTTATCTATAGAATAATAATCCATAATTACTTATTACAGGTTATGGTTTTAAAACTACTTATGATATCTATGACATTATCATATTGTTTGAACAATCAATCACGTGTTGTTTGTTTTCATAATATGATGTTGTACCTTACACAAGTGGGAGAAATCTCAAAGTGTGTGCAAGGAACAACAATATTATTGGTACCTCTTGACCGCAAGGTAAGAAATACCATAAATCTACTAGGACTTAAACACGCTAGATGTTTATTTCCCTACTACATGTAAACAAGAATTCTACTAGGACTTAAACACGTGAGATGTTTATTGCCCTATTACATTCTAATAATGATTCTACTAGGACTTGAACACGCAAGATGTTTATTGCCCTACTACATTAAAATGTCATGATATACTGTGAAGATACTTTAACATTTAACTACATGTTTTAGTCAACATAATTATGGTTATATCATAATGATCATAATTCTGAAGTATAAAATTAACTTGAAATTACTATATAACTCAAGAGTTTGCGTTCATGATTACTTATGTTAGTATAGTTATGCTTACATGTTAAGACATAATTATAAAGTCCTTGTATTAATCAATGACTTGTAACATAAAGTATATATAGTGATGAGTGTGTAAATACTCATCGTTTTGGTCAAATATGAAGCGCAAAACATTTAAAATGCTCGAAATGCATCAAAATCGAAAATATCTCAAAGTTACATTTATATGTTTCGGATGCAAAATGTTTAAAAACAGGATGAAAAATGAGCTAAGTTTGCATAATTGGCGGTTTCGGTCCCCAAGTTTCAAAATTGTCAAAAATAGTCCACGAGCACTTAATTTCAAAGAAAAGTCACCAAAGGTCCTTTTAAAATCATAAGTTGTCAAAATTAGTCCTTTGGTGAAAAATATCAAAAGTTTTGAGAAATTACAAGTTTGGTCCTCCAAGTTTCAAAATTGGCAAAAATGGTCCTTGGAAATTTGAAAATGTCAAGTTTGGTCCTTGTACTATTGAAGCTTGTCACTTTTTGTCCCTTGGAACAACTTTGAGATAATGGCAGAATTGGTCCTTGATTTTTCAGAAATTACAAAATGGTCCCTATGTTATTAATACAAGCCATGGACCTTGGACCCTTGTCAAAACCAATTGGACCCCTGCCATTCCATTTGACCCCCTGCCATTTTGACCCCCCTTTATAATATAAGCCCGTTCAACGCCCCAGTCGACCCCATTTCCTCTCTTTTTCTTCTTCTTCACCAACTCACCTGCAAACACCAGTCTCCCATCCCCCCAGCTCATCCTCACCCCTCCTTGTTCCCTCCACCTCAACAACCTTCCAAGATGCATTTAATGCATCTCTCCCCCTAACACTCAACCCCAACTGGCAAAAACCAATTTGGCGCCAAAAATTGATCCAATGGCCAAAATCTCTTCAACTCATCCAAAGGTCCAAAATGAAGTGGGATTCACTCAGAATGGAGAGAGAAGCCATTTGCTATAAAGAAGGAAGCAAGAGATAGAGTGAAGGAGTAGATTTTAGTTTTTAAATTTCACTTATGTCGTTTTAATATTAAAGTTTTAGTTAAAGTGTAAAAGCTGTAATCTTTTGTTTCATTGTACCAAACTCAAGTAATATTATCAGTGTAATGTACTTTTAAACATCAATTTCAAAGTTTAACCAAGTTTCAAGTTTTATGTTAACTGTTGCAAAGTTCAGTTTCCAACTCTTATGTCCAAGCTTCAACTAGCTTATTTTTAAACTCAAATAAGCTTATATAAGCTACTTATAGCTTTTTGTAAGCTTACATTTAAGTTTCAAGCAAATTTGGTATTGGGTCAACGAAAGTCAAACTGGGCTCAAATGGAAATGGAAATGATATATGGGTTGATGCAGTGTTGAACATGGGTTGATTCTTAGTTAGATATGGGTTGAGAACAGATTTATGTAGTGGTTCATTGATCATCAGTTGCAAATTGGACCTCTTGTAAGTTCTTGATCAGTCTCAACTTTGCTCATTGTCATTTGAATGTGTTTGCTCTAGATATATGGCTGTCATAGTTAGTAACTGTTATAGTTTGTATTAGTGTTTGTAAGATTGTGTTAGTAGTGTTTTAAATTAAGGATTTGATAGAAGAGATTGCATATCAGTGGTTTAAGTAGTGTTTGGAATTGCTGCATAATCTGTGTTTAAGGTTTGTTCAGTGGGTAAGACCTGTTGGTTTAGGCTTGTTAAGCTCCATTGCACTCATTGTAGTCATCAACTTTGCACCTTATTGCTCAAAAAGTCAAAATTACATTAATCTGTCTTAATTAGCTTAACTGTTGGAATTTTGTAAAAGCAAAAACTTGTTTTGTGTTTAGAATTCATAGAACTAGCTTGCATTAGTTTCATTTCATCATAATACATCAAGATCAGTCCACAAATTGGTTTTAAATCTCATAAAAGTCAAAATATCAAAACTGCTTCAAAAGTCAAAACTTGGAAATCTCAGTTTTAACCCAACTAGGATGATTTTTCATTGATTCAATTTTGAGCCAAATCAAGTGAAACTTGGGGTTTAAAAACTTCAACTGGTCTAGTTTCTTATTGTGATTTTTGTAGATTTTTGCAATTTTTTTACAAGCCCCAAAGCGACTTGTCATAAAGGGCTTATTTGCCTGCTTCACAAACTCGATGAATCTTGAGTTTTCTCGACTTCTTCTGAGCTTGTCACAAGCTCATAAGAGCTTGTCCGGTCGGTTTTGGTTTATAAGTAGCTAGCCAGGTCTAGTGTAGGATCCAACTTTTGGTTTTGAGGCTCGACTTATTGAGTAGCTTATTCTTTGGCTTAAACTTAGTAGCTGGAAACTGTTTTTGCACTTAAGCTCATATCATCAAATCATTCAATAAGCACAATAGAGGTTAAGAGCAGTTGTAACTAGTTGCATTTGGGTAGTTTTAGCTTATTATAGCTTCAGAATCGGTTGGTGGTCTTTGGTGTTCATTTGCTTATTCCAGTCTTATTTATAAGCCCTTGTCATTCTGATTCATTTTCTTACACACAAACCACTTGTTTTTATATTTTCTTAGACTCATAATATTATTTTAGACTTTTCTTGAATTTTCATATTTTCTAACACTTGTTTGCTATTTTCTTCATTTAAAGCAGGTTTTAAGCCTTTTAATTAGCTTTTCTTGAAATTAAATCGAAAAGTTTCAAAAAAATAAGTTTTCATTTTCCTAGGTTAAGATAAATATAAAAGTCAAAAAATATTTTTCCAGATTTTTCTTAGCTAAATTTGTATTTTAAGCAATTTAAGTAGTTTTAAATAGTTTTTAATTCATAGAAAATAGAAAATAATCGAGAAAAATATAAAATTAGTTTTGAAAATTCTCTTTAGTTATTTTAGATTTTCCAATTCATAATTTAATTTTTCTAGCTTTATTTCATATTTTCTTGTATTTTAGGGTATAATTAAATAGTTAAAAATAGTTTTTAATTAATAATAATTAGATAAATAGTTATAAAAATAATTTTCTTTTTCTAAAATTTTCTCTTATCATTAGGATTGTAAAATGTCATTTTTATATTTTTAGGATTTATATAGTTTCATTTTCTTTTGTTATTTTAAGTTAAATTTTATAAAGAAAAATCAAAAACATCATTTTGCAAATAGTGAAGCGTTTATTTAATATAGTTTATCAATTCTATTTAATTTGCATTTAAGCCCTGTATTTATAAACTCTTTCTTTAGGTATAATTGTTCATAATCACAACTCTTATTAGTTCAAATTCTCCCGATCACTATTCGTTTGGTAATTCATCGCATACGACTGTCACTATCTCTCCCGATCTTCATTGCATTGGTGTCCGACTGTTTTAAGTTTCTTACGGTTAGCCATTCGCATAAGGTTTAGCACTTCATATAATATGTCTTCTAGTTAACACATAAACATAAGACCTTTGAATTATTCAAATACTTGTAATGTATTATTGACATGTTATGTTTTCTTATAAACACATGAACATATAATCCTTGAACAGTTATGTCTTCTTGTGAACACGTGAACATAAGGTTCTTGTATTGTTCAATGAATATACATTATTGCATGCACTTGGTTCGTAAATGCTTAATAGCAATTTGGCATGACTCAATTGACAAGTATTTGGTCCAAAGAGAATTAAGTTATCTATGAAATTCTGATATAGTTTCACAATTCTAATACTCATAGAACACCAATTCATTATGGTATGTCTAATGTGATGAAACAAACCTTATTCATATTGTTTGGTTCATGATAGCTTTAATTGCTCTACCTACAAAACATATCAAGGTTAGAAATTGAGTATGTCATGGATACACTCAATATAGTTCAAACCTAGAAGGTATTCAAGATAACCCATAACTGAAAACCCTAATTCATTAGGGATTTTAGATTTTTTCACTCAAACCAATCGAATCATAAACCCTTTTGGATTTTGGATTTTTTTATACTTCCTAGCTTGAAGATTGTAGTTTTGATGTTCTTCCTAGCTTGACGAAACACAAAACTATTGCTAGAACTTTTGGTTAAATAGTGATACTAAATTAGAGTTTTTCTATAAACCCTAATTTGAGTTGTTGGAAGGAATTCCATTATATCTTGATTTAAGTTCTAAATTTTTAAAATCTTATGAAGCATTATATTAACAAATCTATAGATGAAAACTTAAAATGTATTTTGTGGTTCCCCATAAAGAACAATTTATTGTTGCTTAAATACTTTGTATTTAGAGAATTGTCTCTACTTACAAAAGTAAGTGGGAGTATATACATATCTCAAACTTTTTGAGAACAAAATACTTAACCTTCTAAAATGCACTTATTAATGCTATACTAAGGTTAAACATGAAAATGTCGGCCAAAGTATAATGATTACTCTCATTCATAAATCCGCAAGGATGACTCATCACTTGAGTGATATATTATATCAATGTTGAGGGATATGAGTTAGAAGATTTTTGTTAATCAACTAACTACTAAAACACATTATCACATCTTGAATCTGATAAATGTTTTAGAACTATAAATGATAAGATGCAGTCTTTAAAAGGCAAATCAAGTTTTGAGCTTGATTGTTATTTCGCCTAACTGTTAACCTATGAGGTTGGAATGAGTTTCTTTGGAAGAAAGGCTCACAAGGACAAAATTGTATACATGTTAATGGATGACATTTTATAAGAAGTTTTTAATCATACTTAAGCAATTGATTGTGATTAGATATTCTTATATATATACAAGCATTAATTGGATAAAGATAATTAATTGTCATACATGTTCCTTGTATGAAGGATATGGCAATTAAGATTTTATAACTCTTTCTTTATGATTACTTTTGCGAGGACGGTGTGTAATTAAAAGGGCTATGGATCTATATAATCTTTATGTAGTACACAAAATTTGAGAAATCCAAGTTTGGATTGTATCGTGCATCTAAGAGCAGAGATCTTGAATTTAATTACAATATGATTCTGATTGAATTAAGATAACTCTTGAGTACATCTGACATTGAGTGGGAGCAATGTATTTTTCCTTAAAGTTACATGTTGAAGATATCATTCTATTTAAGCTAGATATTGATCCTTAAGCTTGAAATGAAACTTCATTTGGAATTTAGGGAATAAAACAAACAACCTTGAAATAAATGTTTATCTGGAATAAACAAATGCGGAAAATTAAGTCTAACACAAATGCAATATATCATTCAAGCAAGTCTTAAATGGTATATTTCACTTGGAATAATTTATTACATGGATGAAAACCTTATGTAGTTTTAACTAAGGATTTATCATGTATATATTATATTGTGAATAAGACTAGTTGTTGCTTTTGTACAAAGAACAAAATGAGCTGACAACAACAATATTTAATTGAGAGTGTTTAGATTATTGTTAATATAGATGTTTACGAATTATAAAGCATAATGTTGTATAAGTACAAATGATGCTAGAGGATTATTAATACTAGTTGTAGTAGGATTTCATCTTTTATGATAAATCTGCTAACTAGTTATGCTCAACATAGAGCATTGTTGCATTACACATTAAGGAATGAGAATACTTTACACTTTTAGAAGCGTAAAAGCGATTTGTCGTTATGTCGTTGATTTCTAATACCTCATGCAAGGTAGGCGACATCTCCATACTATAAATCTTGCAATAGTATGAGCATATGAGATAAGACACTTATCTTATATTTCAAATCCCTCACTATATGTGAAATTTGAAACAAGTATTCGGAAAGTTTACTCAGATGACTATTTAGTTTTTCTTGTAAAGAAAGGTTGAGAATATTGGAAACATTATGCTTCAACTTACTAAATTAGTCTCATGCATATTTGTTTTAGTATTTGGATACTTGGGATTGAAAGACAATTTTTATTTTAGGATGAATAAAGATACTTGGTATTTGTTATTCATTCATATAATAATTGTTATCCTATATTTGTATGTTTAATTCTTGAATAATTTTATTGTTCTAAATATGTCCATTGTCGGTTAACAATATGGGAATATTGTTATGTAAGGAAAATGTGAGTGTTGGTTATATTCTAACGAGAATGTGGATTGTTCCCGCTAAACTCATATGTATTCACTAGAGATGCATATTGGATACTCCAACTTTCAAACATTTACTTTTGGATCTTTGTCATAAGTAAAATATCGAAAATGGTTTGTTAAGGTCGTCCTTAGACTTGAGATGCAAGCAAGTTACATTATGTGCGGATATCATTTTTTGTAAGTATCATGTAACGCTATCTCGAATAAGGTAGTTATAAAGGCTATATTTCGGAGTGATGTGAGCGACATCCACAACACTTGTAGTCAATAAAGGATTTGTTACACCACTTGATATGTGCAGAAAGATACCATGACGCCTCTCGTAATTAATAAGATAATTGTTTGGCGAACCCAAAGGGGAATGCAAGATGATACTTGATTACATTTGGTATATCTAATTAAATTATATAACGAGATTCTAAATGGTTAAACTATATGGAATGATTTAAGATCCATATCCATGGTTTAACGGTATCTATAACAAATGATGATTAAAGCAAGACATTGAATGACCATGCTACTGAGAAACTTTTATGAAACTATTCTCTCAGACACTTTTAGTTAAAAAAGCGAGTGAGAGCGTTTGCTAGGCGTTTCCATCGTTATTTTTGTGTGCCATTTGACACACCAACTCCCAAGTGGGAGTTGTTGGTTTGTGGGAGTTGTAAACACACATAAACGCTAAGAGTGTGTGAGCCTATCGGGGCACACACGATAAACACGAGTTACGTGTCGAACGTATTATTAATACTTGAATAACATTACCCGATATGCATGTTACTTGACCCGATCATAGCTCACGACCCATGGGCTGTTTAGCTAGTTTAATGGGTCGGTTTGTTTGAGTTGCCATGGGCCTAGAATACTCAAAACTGATTGGGCATAAGAGTGGGTTTTTGGGTTTCTTGCTTGTCGAGCAAGTTTTTGAGCCCATGTAAGGGTCGGTCAAAAACATATATAAACAAACCCACCCTACAATAAAACGTATGTATAAACTACCTATAATACTATCCCTTATTGATCCACACTCCTGCTCAAATACCCAATCGGATTCTATATATCAGATTAGGGGTTTGACTAGGCTTTATTTGTTTTGTTCAAATCTTAACTTGCATTGCATTAATGATCCAAGTAGATGAGGTTTAGTTCAATTGGGTTTTTGGTTGAACATGATTGGCAGCAAGGATCAATAGTTCTGTTCGTGGTGGATCTCGGACATCAAAGAAGAAGGGAGGATATCAGACAAGCTTTGTCCGATATCGGGTATAAGTAAAAACAATCCGTTTGGCTGTTTAGGTTCTCGGACAGTGGAAATAAGAAGGTTTCTTGGAGTTTTCTAGTTCGTGTTATATTCAAGTGTATTCAATTGTTGATTGGTTTTAATTACGTTCTCGACTAGCTTCTTTATTGAGCGTGTACGGTTTTCGTGTTGTATGTGATACTCGTAGAGGTGTCTAATTTAGATAATTGGGTTTCATATTGGTTTTCTTGTTCGTTACACTTGCGTTCAATTGCCACGAAAGGTTAGGTTTATATTTACCCTTTTATTCAATTATTGTTTATTAATACGTGTTAATCTAATTGCGATAACTAGATCCATATCCGCTTGCGTACTCGTATGCGTCAATTGGTTATCGTAGTTCTAAAATACCAATAGTTAGGACCATTTTATTAAAGTTCACCTCACTACAAAATCAAATTGCCCCCCACTTTAAAGCCAAACAATGTAAAAACCTTCAATTTCTATCTTAATCTTAAAAAATATCAGTTTTTACTTTTTAAAAAAAATTTAAAACCTTTTTATTAAAGTGCATCACGAATTTTATCAAAAAATTTTTTTGCCCCCGTTCTCTAAGATTCTGGGTCCGCCACTGGTTATATAATATTAAAGGTTGTCTTGTTCTTGTAAAAAGATTTGGGACTAAGTTACTTTAATTTAAGGTGTTAGCATGCATTAGTTTGAGATGTGAAAGTTGAAATTCTAAACCTTGTAACATATTTTAACTAGGGGTGGCAATTCTCGACACGATACGATAAGCGATATGAACCTCGACACGAAGTTAAGCAGGTTTGGGTTGAGGATAAAAGGTTTGGGTCAAAACGGTCAACCTGCCTAACTGCTTAATAAGCGGGTCGTATTTGGGTTGAGTAAGTATTAAAAGCAGTCAACCCACGAACCCGTTTAAGTATATAAGATCTTAAAATAAAATATATAACATGGTTTTTATGTTGGATGTGGATTAAATATATTTGTTATTTACTTAGTATGAGTGAATTATAATTTTATACCTTAGATATCTTGAAAATTTACGCTTATAATTCGTAAAATTGTCGTATAGTTATTTGTATGTTATTCTTATATCATTTTAGCATTTAAACTATTAAATCGACAAACCACCAATTTTATTCACTCTTGGACCTATTTACTTAAATGGGTTAAACGTGTCACAAATGGGTTACACGTATTATGCAGGTGTGGGTTAGGGTTGAGTTTCTTGACACGATTAATAAATAGGTCGTGTTTGGGTAAAGGCTATACTAACCCGCCAACACGCGAACCCGAATAGGTTAACACGAACACGACTCGATTGACACCCCTAATTTTAACAAACATATCCTTAAAGGCATTTCACTTGTCATTGGCATATATTGCATGCATATCACTTTGTTGTAAACTAAAATCGATGTAGCATACAGTTACTTGATATTTAATAAAAGCATTTCACTAATTTATCCATAATCTAAAGCCTTTTACTAAGAAAATAATTGAAAACATGTCAAATAATAACTTTATTTTGGGAAGGTATTTTGCTTGTTTGGTCCGTCCTTGGACCATCTAACCAATATCTCTGTTACAACGACCACTAAAATAATAACTTTAGTATTTTGCTTGTTTGAAATGCATGGAGCAACAACTAAATTCACAATGCACCGCCAATTGTCAAATTAGTGAACCTACTTGTAACTTGTCTATTGTTTTTTTCTCTCTTTCTTTTGGCATAATTTCCATGGGGTTCCAAATATTTCAACTTGTAGGACCCAGCCCTCTTTCCATATATAGAAACAACTCTCTTCACTCACACTCATAGCCACCATCAACTCACACACACTATAACCACCCCTTGTTATCTCTAAACAATAACAATCCAATCATGAACCATTCAACTTACCATAACCAAAAACCCTCCCAACGTAAACACACTTCCAAGAGACTAACGGAAGAACAAGTGAGATTGCTGGAGTCAAGTTTCGACTCCTGCAAAAAACTTGAGCCAGAGCTGAAACATCAGCTCTCGCGCCAGCTTGGTATCCCTCCTAGACAAATAGCAATATGGTATCAAAACAAGCGGGCCCGTTGGAAGAACCAGAGTCTGGAGCATGATTACAACATGCTCCAGCTCCGGTTGGAGGCCACACTGTTCGAGACTAGACAACTTCAAAAGGAAGTTGACCAGCTTCGAGCAGAGCTCAATAAAGTTAAAGCAGAACAAGCAAGATACCATAAGTATTACAACAACAACAATAACAATAACAATCTTAGGTCACTTATGGATTCTTCATTCTCAATATGTGGTGATCAAGAAGGTGGAAGTTCATCAAGAAGCTTAGAAGACGATATGAGCAACAACATCTATTGCTTTGGGCAACAAGTTTTCGAAGTCGAGGAGATGTATGCAACTGCTTCTTTGATGGGTTCTGATCTTGGACTTTTCGCCTCACAAAAAAAGTTATTTTGAAATATTGCATGAATAGTTGTATCATGTAAAAATTATCTTCTTATCTATAAATTTTCCTTGAGTTATTAGTCCTTATTAGTTTTTACGTTAATGCTCGTTGACACAATGCAGATGTCCAAAATTTCCAATCATGTGTGTTGTGGTTCTTAAATCTTAACTGATGATCTTAAATTCTCATAGCTAGTTAGTTATATGAGAAAATTTTATTGTCGTAATGTCAAACGTAAGCTAGACCTACTAATAGAACAATTAAATCGTCTTTATTGTTAGTGTTACTATTTTGTGGTCCAATGTTAGGTTATATTACTATGAGTTGAAAGCCATCGCCATTCGCCCATGGGACCAAAAGAATGCTACTCGATCTTTCGTTTTTTAAAGTTCATTGATGGTCAAATTTCTTATTTTTGTGCTTGTTAATTTGCATCTAATGTTTCATATATAAATAATTATCATATCTTGATATCGAGTATATTTAGCTTTCTGTAGCTAGTCATGTCTAACGCTAGGCACAATCTTATAACTTACTGATCAAGTTATTGTACGTGAATATATCGTAAAGAAATGCTAATGACATGACATTTGATTGCTACTTAATATCACCGAGTGCACGAAGTCAATGTTCATGCGTCATAGTTTGACTTCTCATTTTGGTGATGGGAAATATAAAAATAACTTGCTCCTTTGTACAAATAAGTTGGAACATCAAAAGCAATGGTATAACAACATATGAAATTTGTCCCGGTCTTCTAGTTTCCTATTGCTGTTTCGCACTTTTGGCTCGGTTGAAAATTTAGCAAACACTAATGCACGCATTCGATAAGTAGTTTGATATAATTACTCGCTTTGAACTACTTTGGGGTAAGGATACATGCTCGTTTACTTAAATACATTACTTGTTTTACTTAAACACATGTGAGTTCATCACGATGTTCAACATTTATATTCTTAAAGAAGCACAATGACATTGGTTTGTTGCATGCAGGAACGTAATTAAGGTCGGTCTCCAGGGTTAAAGGACACATATAATTTTATGTTGTATTGCTGAATTTTGTAAAATATCTTGATCTTTTCCACATACGTTGAATTTAAAAAAAGTTGTGTTTCTTGTCTGTTTTGAATTTTCTAAGCAAGTGATCACTTTTTGTTTTGGTTTTGGTTTTGTTCTTGATTACATACACGTCTATAACGAAACAAATATAACTTGTTTTGGTTACAATAGATAAATTGATTTATATTCGCAACTAGCATTAAAAAATTTATAGACTGTTTTTGGCGTTTAGACTCAATCATAATGTCCCTCCACATGAATAAATAATCCCATCTCCCATCCTCCAAACTAAAGTCAAACGTTCTTTAATTATGAGATATTACTAGTATTTTAATGGCATTTTTAACTGTCGCATTTAATTGATGACCTTCTGGTATCGCAATAAATTAAAGAAGACTTCCTGTTTGGCTTGGATGTATGGTTATTAGTCTATAAAGAGCGGGTGATCTCAAGCGTTCTTGTGAAGTGTTGTGAAGCGTCTTAAGGATTTAGTTTGGACGACACTTAAACCTCGCGACTATTTTGTCATTTTGCCAAACTTACAAAGGACTTAGCTTGCAACAGTGACAAAACCTCGTAGAGGCTGTTGTTGCCATACTTAAACCTCAAAGACTATTTTGCCATTTTGCCAAACTTACAAAGGACTTAACCAGAACGCCACTTAAACCTCAAGGACTATTCTTGCCATTTTGACAAAGATTGCATTTAATGCACCTACTTTGGGGGATTTGTACTCCCCATCTTTAGTATATATATATAATTTTAAAGTTATTAAGGCTGTTTTCAGTAAGGGATTTTAATCCCTTTCATTTTCTCTGTCACGTCAACTTTCTCTCTTCAGCAACCTTTAGGTGATTGAGTGTCCCACTAAAAGCGACAAGGAAATAAATATTTAAATATTAAATACACACAAAATTAACAAAGAAAATCTCGATCTCTCCGGCGACCAAAGATACACAAAAAAAATGTCCACGATCGATTCCCTACAACAAGAGGATCGACTGGCAATCGATCAACCATATCAATCGTCCAGCCTTACTGCGTCGAGCCTAATATTGTTTGGTTGGTTATGAGTCATATCACAATGGATTGAGAATACTCAAATATGAATATTTCCTCGTATCTTATGTGTGTGGGTGGTTTCATCATACCCTCCATTACCATTCTCCCTTATATCAACACACATAACCATTATGATTAATAGCAACAAACCAACCGCACCCTTACTTTTTTTATCTTGTTTACTTATCAAAATGAAAATTCGGAACAAGTCTATCCAAAATAATAAAGACAACTAGTGTGTTCTAAATTTTGTTTTCATGTCGTATCATATACTTAGGTTGGGCGTAGTGGGCGTGAGCCCTCACCGAGTGAGGCATGGGTCATGCGCGAGTCTCATTCCAGAGCGAACTACTCACGCGCGAAGAAGCACAAAAAGAAAAAAGAAATGTGAGTGGCTCATCTTTGATTAAGTTAAAAAAATTGAGCCCCTCATTCAACACTATATGTTCATACTTAAAATAAATAAATAAATATGCTACCACCAATTTTCAACTATAAATACCTTAAAATTTCACTATCTTTATATGCATCTTCTTATATTGTTACTCTAACAATATATATCTCATTCATCATTATCCAAATGTATTTCGAAACGTTTTTGTTTACCGACTCAGAAGAAGAACAAGAAGTTGTTAGCCAGGACTTGTATTTTATTAGAAGGGCGGTGTCGTTTATTAAGAATTTACGATGAGAAAATCGACCAAAGATGAACATGATAACGCGAGATCGTTATGGTGCTCATGATCGTTTAGTCGCCGTCTATTTTAGTGTGAAGCAAATGTACAATGCATATACATTCCGGAAGGGGTTCCAAATGAGTCGCGCGCCTTTTCAACTGGATAGTTCGGGAGGTAACTATTCGTTGTCCATTCTTTCGTAATAATATCGATTGTACCGGAAGAGAAGGCATTTCCCCATTGATAAAGTGCACTGCCAAAATTCGTCAATTGGCATATGGCACTGTTCATGATGTTTTAGACGAATATTTGCAAATGAGTGAGAAAACTTCTCGATCTTTTGGTTTTTTTGTGATTTTTTTATGCAAATTTTGGACCAGAGTATTTGAGGAAATCCACTATTACTGATGTTGTAAAGCTTTATCGGTATCACGAAGAAATGCACGGGTTTCAAAAGATGTTAGGAAGCCTTGATTGTACATATTGAGAGGTTTGGTTGTCCGAACGCATATAAAGGGTCATAGTTTAGATGTGATCATGGTTTGAATCCATTCATTTTGCTGGAAGTTGTTGCATCACAAGACTTATGGATATGACATGCTTTCTTTGGTGTTTCTTGGTCGAACAACGACATAAACGCTATACAACAATCCCTTTTATTTAACGATCTCAAAGAAGGAAAAGCACCAGAGATTCTGTTTGTGGCTAATGGCGTAACTTACCCATGGGGATGCGATCTTGTTGACGGGATATATCTGGAATTGGCGACACTCGATAAGACGATTCTAGAACCATCTGATAATGACTACAAGCGAATAAGGTATAAGCAAATGCATGAATCAACAAGGAAAGATGTGGAATGGGCGTTTGGTTTTCTGAAGAAGAAATGGGATATACTAGCTAATCTCACACGAGTGATGAAAAAAAAAGAATAATAAAAATATGATGTATACATGCATCATATTATATAATATGGTTCGAAAAGACAAAGGAAATGTGATATCTCTCGATTGGTACCTGAAGAAAGAATATCAACCGGGCGACCTCTTACGATGTGATGAACAAGTGCTACGAGTTATGAGGCAAATCAAATCGTCACAAGTGCATCAAAACCTTCGTGCTGATTTGGTCGAACACTTGTCTCGTAATTTTTAATTTTAGTTTTAAATATAACATTTTTAATATTCGAAGTTTATGTAATGTTTTAAATTTATGAATAAAAGTTTTTAATTCCGTACGTGTACGTCTACGTTCATAAAAGATGAGAGAAAGTGAGAAGAAATGAAAAAAGATAGAAAACTGAGGGGATACTAATATATAAAGTGAAGGGTAGTGGCCACTAATTTAGCCTAGTATTACCAAGTCTTTTTACAAGTCTGAATAATACATGATTTTACCAAGAGCTTCTTCAATGTATCTATTAGTGGCCTTTTTTTAAATGTGTGAGTAAAAGCCTAGTATTTTAAGGCTGCCCTCAGTAGGGGCACTCAATCCTTCTCATTTTTTCTGTTACGTTAGCTTTTTTCTTCAAACCTTCGGCGACCTGTCGGACCATGATATATATGTCGATATATATATATATATATATATATATATATATATATATATATATATATATATATATATATATATATATATATATATATACATTTATAACACAAACTAAAATTTCATTAATAAATAAAATATTACGTAATAATTCTAATAAAATAAAAACATTGCGAAACTTATTAAAACATTACAACACTTATTAAAAACTAATAATCTAGGTTGTGGCGTGCCTTGATCGAATCTTTGATTTTCTGCATTTTTTGTCGTTGTAGTGCGGGCAAAGATGGGTCGATTGGCGTGCAATAGAATATGATGTCTTTTTCATATTTCTTTTGTCGCTCAAATTCAAGTTTTTCTTGTTCTAGTGCCAATATTTTGTCTTTCGTTTGTGCTTTCTTTTGCTCCAGCTCCAACTCTTTTTGCCTTTGATCCAGCTCTTTCTTCTTCAAGTCATAGTATCCGTCTACCAGCTCCTTTTTTTTCCCAATGCCATGGACTTAATGCTTTTCCATTTCTCGGCAACACCTTCCATATAGCTAGCTTTGAAACACTCCGAAGATTTCTTCTTATTCTTCTTAGCGGTATCACGACCAATTGGTCGCTCAGGCACAGGCACAGGCACATCCGAGTCGGTGGAACAAATGGACGATTTATAGGACGGTTTATAAAAAATGGATTGTTAGTTTGTTGTTGTGGAGGTTGTTGCGATTGATAATCCAAAGTAGCGGGTCAGAAATTGACGGTTGGTGAGACACCGGTTAACCGGAAATTCGGATCCGGTGTTAATTGCGGGATGTTTTGTGCCAATCGGGATTTTCGGCCTTTTTGTTGTGGTGTTTTCTTAGACATTTTGATAAAGATGATTATGAGATTTTTGATAGAGAGGATTGTGAGATTTGTGAATTTAAGTGTGTAAATATGTTGTGTATTTATAGGGTAGTTTAATAGTTTTTTTTTAACCTTCAAACGGTCATTTTTTGACTTTTGCAACGTTCGGATTTTTTTTTGGTTGAAACGTTAACTTTTGCAACGGAACTATTTTCCAAAGTCACTTTTAGCATATTAAATGGCCAAACCATTCGATTGGGGGACGACCAACTTGTTTAAAAGATGGGGGACGATCGACTGCCCACAGAAGGGCGATCAATAGTGAATCGATCGTGGGAGTCGATCTCCTACCCTTACTGGAGCCAGCCTAAGATCTAATAACACTTTTATAAACAAAATATGTAACAAAGTCAAAAGATATGCACCCACGCATTTTTTGCATCACTATAAATAGATGAGTAAACTACACCATTCGTCCTTGTGGTATACGTTGACCATCAAGTTTCGTCCTTTGACCAAAAAAATTGCACCGTTGGTCCTTAACTGCGAAACGTTAGTCATCGTTGGTCCCTCACCCTAACTGGTTGGACTAACGGGCGTTAAGCCTTGTTAAGTGGAGGGTATATTTGTCTTTTCCCACCCACACCACACCCTCAATTATATTTGCCAGCACCATCTATCATTTTCTTCTTCTTGAATCATCATCTTCCCCCATCACCATCTTCATCTCCCCCCACAATCTTTTTAAACCCACCATCTTCATCTTCCCCACCATCTTTTTAAACCCACCATCTTCATCTTCCCCCACCACCATTCTCACCACCTCCGGCCACCTTCACAAAGCCCGATAATCGTATTCATTAAATTGTTTTTTACCACAAGTTCAAAAAACCCATCAAATAGATCAATAACCACAACACCAACAACAAAAACAAATGGGTAAGCAAGAAAATTAAATTTTTTTGCAGTAGCAGCAAGGCTTTTCAGGTAGCAAAAGGTGATTCTTGATAGCAACACTTTGCATATTAGCAAATCAGATTGTAAGATGAGACCAAAGATTTAAATAAACCAACAAAGGACTAGGCTGACTCCAATTTAACTCGTGCCACATATGACAACAACACCAAGGCATAAACCCATGAAATTACGCATATTACAATTTCAAACTTGGGACACAAATCAATTAGATAAGAATCAAACACCCTGTGACCTGTCAGGGTCACGACCCAAATCTTAGTCGGGTTTTGACCCGACCCGTGTACTACTCGAACCCAACGACACCATTTTCACACAAAACTTACCACATAAAATTTGTAGATCTGTTTTACTCCACGAAAATTAACATAAACAATATTAATATTAAAACAAACGTGGGTCTTTGGCTTACCATAGAAATCAAGAGAAAAGAAAGAAAAGAGGCAAAATGAGGTGAGGAGGGTAGCGGTGAGGGTGGTCTTGGGTTGCATGTAGAACACTCATGAACAAACAAACCCACGAAACCCTAACACGATCTCTTCTTCAACAACCCGATTCTGAAGCTTAACTAAACGGACCCTTGAGGATGATGGTGGTGGCGATACAAGTATGGTGTTGGTACTGGGGTGTCCGGAGGTTGGCCGGACAGGCGGTAGAGGTGCCGGAAAGTAGAGGAGATGAGGAGGGTGGGTTATAAAACCCTATAATTAATTGAAGGATGTGAGAATGGTGGATGGTGGTGAAGAATGAAGAAAAGGAATTATTTTGATCGGTGGTAGATGAAAGAATTAATTGAGGGTGTGGTGTGGGTGGGAAAAGACAAATATACCCTCCACTTAACAAGGCTTAACACCCGTTAGTCCAACCAGTTAGGGTGAGGGACCAACGATGACTAACGTTTCGCAGTTAAGGACCAACGGTGCAATTTTTTTGGTCAAATGACGAAACTTGATGGTCAACGTATACCACAAGGACGAATGGTGTAGTTTACTCTAAATAGATTTTTAACTACTGAACTTCTACTTACACTATTTTAAGTGTGCGAGAAATACTTAAAATTTTAGCAACGGTTATTTTATACTTTTGGTGATACTTTCTACTTTTAGTGATGTTTTTTTTATTTTTGGTGACAATATTTTTAGAGGTTTTTACGAAAATGAACTATAATTGATACTTGTTTACGAAACAGGTTCTCGCACAGAGTATTTACGAAAATAAACTTTCCAATGTTATCCGTTGGATCTCTTAAAACATAAAATCCCAACACTACACGTGTATTATACGATTTCCGGGGCGAGTGAAAATTTTCTAGGCGAGTTGTGGGCGTGGTACAGCCAGGGCTTGGGGCGAGATTGCTTGCCAGGCGAGGGCCTGGGCGTGGGCGTGGGATGCTGCAATGGTGGCTGAATGCTTTGAAGATGGTTGCTGCAAATATTAGACCGGTGGCTGCTGCATTATGGCTACGGACCATGATCCCATTTATACCGACGTGGTTGCTGCAAAGGTGAAGATGGTTGTGCTAGAAAAAATATTTGTGGCTTGTGAAGATGGATGAATGCTTTGAGATATGAGTAGGTGATGAAGAAAAGAAAGAAAAAGAAAGATTTTGAGATGGTTGAAGAAAGAAAAAAAAAATGGTCCTCACAATTGATGTGACATTTTTATGTTCGTTCTTGTAAAGTGTTGAAAAAGTGTTTGTATTTATAAAATGAGTTTTGATATGGATCGTTTAGGTAATTTGCTTATATTTTTATGTGTCACTACTAGACGACAATTTTATGTAGTGTACGACTTTCTCATTGTAATTAAACTACACTATGTTTTCAAGTTACATAAAAGAAAAAAATAACATAAAAAAAAGTAAAGAAAATGATAAGAAAATGTGAGTCTTTCACTTTCACCCTAATAATAGAGTGAAATATTTTAAACTAAAAACACAAGCACTTTACTCTTCCTCCCCTTTCATCCCACTTTCTTTACTTCTTTGAAAAAAACTCAACAACACCACAAATTTTTATTTCACTCAATTTCACTTTCTTTTCTCTCAAGATAAATCTCGAGTACATAGTGTAAATGAAAGACAACTGCAATGACTTAGAGAAACTATGAGATAATGATTTTTTGGGGTTTGGTTAGAGAAAAACTATGTATAAAATATAATTATTAAAGGTTTTAAGTTTTTTTCGAGCCAGAATAGTTTTGAAAGATAAGGGTGTGTTTAGGGAAGGGTTTATGAGGGCTTATTGGGCTTGGGCTTTTAAAATAAGTTGATTTATATAATAAGTCTTATTTGTCATGCGGGTTTATGAAATCATAAGCCCTTAAAGGGGCTTAAAACTTTAGCCCCATAAAAGGGGTTAAAAACTTTAATGGAACATAAACCATAATTACATATTTACCCACAAAAATATCTAACATATATCATAAACCTCGTTTAATTATATCCTTTTAGTAATTTTGCGAATAATAAGCGTTTTAAACAAGTCTAAAAATACAAATTTTAACTTGAACATAATAAAGTCAAAGTGACACCTGGCCCCAACCCCCCTTCTTAAAACAAACATACTAAATGTTAAATAAAATCTTATGTAACAAAACCAAAAATCTTAGGTTTATTAGCCCGGGGCTTATAAACCATAATTACATATTTACCCACAAAAATATCTAACATATATCATAAAACTCATTTAATTATATCCTTTTTAGTAATTTTGAATAATAAGTTCTCAATAGTTTGGCTAAAACAGTCTACAAAATAATTTTAACTTCTACATAATAAAAGTCCTGGCCCATACAAAATTACTGTACTGTTACGCCTGCATCACACATACCCTAAATGTTAAATAAAATCTTATGTAACAAAACCAAAAAATCTTAGGTAAATGCACAATAAATTTTGTTTTGACTTTTGACTAAAATAATGGGTTTAAATCTTATTTTGGACTTCTGTGGGCCTGTGTGGGGTTCTAGCGGACAAGAGTGCAGTCCTTTTCGATATATTCGCACACCAGTCCTTCCACTTTTAGATTGAGTGTAATAGTAATTACGGCTGTTTTTGTTAGACGTAATGGACTGATAAAGATAATGGATTGATAAAGAAATGTAATTGAAGATGTTATGGAATGAGCATAGTAATTGAATGAGTCAACACTATTCCATTGACTTATTTGATTGTCATGTTGGAAAGGAATATAACATTTACGTATGTTGTTTGTTACAATGCAATAGACGTTGGAAAGGAAAGAAATAAATGAATTATGGCAAAATGTGATTTCATGTTATAATGAAATGAGAAAAAACTAGGAGTGACTATGTAATGAAATTGGTGGTTACAAGACGTAATGGAACATCACAAACATCATTACAAACATAATTTAATAAGACAATCAATATCATTATCAAACATACTCCACTTAAATATAAATATACTCCACAAAAATCAATATCACACACATAATCAACACACAAGTCAGTCAACGATAAACCAACATCTATTTTCCTCTCACCACCAAAGACGCATGAGTGAGGATTGGTTGTTTAAGAGAGACGCGTGGGTGGGAGGCAAGGACGCGTCCTAAGCCTAGATGTCACACTTTAGCCTTTAAGCTTCGTTTTACGCTTGTATTATTCGTGAAAGTCACTAAAAAGGCTTAATAGTTACTCACGATGTTAAATCGACTATGGAGTTTCTCGACAACAGTTTATGTGTGAAGATCTATATAGCCAATTCCATACCAACAATATTACTTTGTTGTTGTTTAACTCTCCGCTTTTTAGCTCAAGTTACTAGCTTTAATTTGTTAACTTGTTTTCTTAATGGCTTAGTCCCTCGTTCATTTTTTAGCAGTTTTTTGTTGAGAATTTCCAATACGTAAATTCTATTTAATTAGGGAATTAAGCACACAAATAACCAAGTATGTTGATTGCCCTTGGAGTATTGACATAACGGTATCATACTCTGATCACAAACGTTTCATCGATCAAAACCTGAAGAAATAAATCATCGAATGAATTTTAACTATGATAATAGGTCACTGAGATATGTGGTTATTATATAAGGCTAAATCTCTTAGAATTGGTTAGACGGCACCTAAAATGAATGCACGTCAGAATTTCCAACGATCTAAATTTTTAGAAAAATATGTGATGTTAATTCAAAACAATTAAGGACTGGAACATCTATAACTATAACATTTGCTCTTGTTAATGTAAAGTTGTATAAACCTGTATCTAGACGATAATAACATTTTGTAACTTGCTTGACTTTGTAACATGTTGAAAGTGATCGCAGGTGGTCATGGTTCAAGTTTTGCAAACCAACTTGGTCCCTGCCCTGGTCATGGCCATCGGTGGCATTCAACATCTAATCTTTTGAATTTCTCTAGTCAAAAAGATGTTATAAATTTTTTTGTTCTTATCTGATAGGACAACAATATATCTAGGAGAAGAATCCTCTCAAGTTGTAAGTATAAGCTAACATGGATTTGATCCAATTTAAAACTTAACTTTTGATTTGGTAGTTCATCAAATCACATATCGCCTCATACAAGGTATCCCATCCCATATATCTAACATGTTTTTATCATTCACAAATACAGGTATATAATAAAAGCAGTTTTCTAACGAGTCAAACACAACTCTATTAATACTATTAAAGCAAACTAGTTTTAGATCATCGTTTACGCACGGAATTTTAAGATATAGCTTTGTTAAATTTGTTTTCACAAATTGTACATGATCATGGCTAAAGAAAATCATGAAATCTTCCCAATAAGAAAGTATTTTAAAATATATTTCAACTTGTAAAGATATTAATGAAGTATAAATTTTTATAATGCATAATAAAATTTAGAGATAACTTTGAAACCGGCATAGTCGCTCAGGTGTGTAGGTTTTTTTAGACCCACTTTGGTTGGTTTCTTGAAATGGACAAAGTGATTAGCGAATTTAATACAAATGCGACATGTGTCACTTAAAAAAGTTGCGCCCAATCATTTGTTGTAAGGTACAATTAGGGGTACCTTTTGAGCTACTTATCACTAGTGACTTTTAAAAGTTTGAGCGAACTTCTATTTTGTCTTTTTGTTCCAAAATAGTCAAACTTCTAATAACATTATTTTAATCTTTTTGCTTCTTCCAAAGATTGAGCAACCTTCTAGACATTTAGATCTTTCTCTACAATGACCTATTTTATTGAGCCATGGAGCAAATCCGCCTATGCTATCCTTACTTCTTCGAGTACGGTTGATATTAAATAAGAGGATGATCGGCTCCGCTCCTCACCACCCCGAAGTGCAGACTACCTTAGGAGTGATGAATTCTTTGCTAGTTATCCTTCATATTTAGGCCAAAATCTAGAAAATGCAAGCCATGAGAGCTTTGCCACAACGATTGTAGTAGCATCACAAGATAATGTTATACGAGGTTCGGTCAGAAAACCTAATGATGTGAATATCAATGAAGCATCAATTTTAGGTCACTTTATTTTTAAGTTGTAGACATACTTGTTTAAAATGGATAATCATCCATGACCTAGTAGGTGATTTGTTTACTCTCCAAAAAGAAAGCACCAAGATCCAGACATCTACTACCACATATTCAATCATCCCAACATCCCAAACGCACACGATGACACCTTAAAACAAAGATATAAACACACAAACACACGCAACACCTCTAAATTAGTCACGGAAAAAGCAAATGGTCGGAAAAACCAGGAACACATGATGAATTAAGGTTAGGGTTCGTTGGTGGTGTAGCGAACGCGAGTGGGTTTCGAGTTTTAGAGCTTTATTTTGAACAAAATCCATATTTAGGTTTCAAAATGGATGTCGAATTATAGGGTTTTAAACGGATTTTGGTTTTTAACAAGAGTACATTCTTTATTTTGAGGATTCAATGTTGTATATAATTTAGAGGGGGATGAAGATGATTAGCTATAACTTTAAAGTTTGCATTTCTAGGTAAACGGGAAGAAGATATTGAACTTTATTTTTATAAAAAGAAACATGCAAAGAAAAATCAAAGAGGGTGAAGACAAGAGCATAATAGTCATTTCACTTTGGTAAAAGACGAAAACAAACTCACAGTTTCCCTACAAGGAGGTTGCCTGCAATTTCCAAACATAAGGACAGAATCTGCAATTTGGCATAGCCACAAGGACAATTTTTGCAATATACTCTTTTAAAAACTAAACATAAAATTTATTGATGCCAAAGTGTAATAATTGTACTTTGTTTTGAAATTGTATGTTTATCTTTGTGATAAACAACTTTTTTGACAAAATAGTAGGAAAAAGAAGAGTAAATTGCATGACAATTGTCCATGTGATTTAACCAAATACATACAACTTTTAAAGTGTTTGCGTAATTTTCGTAAGAAATTTTGTTGTGTAGTTATTGTCCTCACATGAGAACATAAGAGCTTTCAAGATGCAGACGCAGTCCTTATCAAAGACAATAATTGCACGTTAAGGTTGTGTAAGTTCTCTCCTAAAACCTTCCTCGTTTCTTCTAACCCTAGATCTCACCTAACTTATTCACAACCGTCGCCGCCTCTGGCCACCGACTATATGCCGGTGGTCTGGATAACTCACCAACAAACCTAGCTTCTTTCAACTCTCAATTTCAACTTTCAATTTTAGCTCTCAAGTGTTTTTCACAAAATAACCAAAGCTTCTCTCAAATTTGACATCTTTTCAACAATGGTGTATCATCTAGCAAGCTTCTCGACTACAAGTACATCTTCATTTCCATTCCTATATCTCGCAAAACCACCACTCACTTGGGTTGCGTCGTTGTTACAGCTCACAAGTTGACTTCGGAACTCGGTATTCATGAAACTCCCCATTCCAGACTCGATAAATTTTATTTTCCTTTAAAGGCTTTACGACGTAGAGGTCATCAGGCCTCTACGCCATATAAGCTTTATGTGACAAAAGCTTCAAAACCATAAGCTATCTACGCCGTAGAGCCTACTAGGCCACTTTGCCGCAAAAGTTGCATTCACTAGGACCTGCACTTTACAATTTGACCCAAAACCCACTTTAACTTATAACAAAGACTTTAGACCTGTGCAAAACACATGTAACTCACATACAACTGTAAATACACCATATATATTTTTTATACAACTCTTGACACGTTTTATCCAAAATGGGTAATAATAGACCTCATCCTAAACATCCTTGTAAACACTTTCAACACAACTTGAACATACACGTCAACGTACTTTAAAATCTATAACATGACTTTATAACTATAACAACACCCAACAATAATCTTCAGTTCCAAAGGACTACAAATTTACGACACATTAGGGGTTTAATTTGTTTCCATAGCATGGTTATCTACCATTTTTACTGGCCTACACAAAGCGGCAAGTACATCCATTTCGCTTCCAAAATCCTAAGGTCTTATCCAAGGCCTTAAACCATATGCACAACCTACAAAACATTGCAATTATAGCATGTAAGTTTTGGCTTAGTAATTAAAACGAAAATAATATGACATCATACATCATTTACACATTTTAGCATTATATACCATCAACTTCTAGTCCAAAAGGACTTAACCGCAGTTTTACTTGCATAAAGGCACTTAAACCAAACATCATTTACACTATCACTTGCATATAAACACTTTAACCATTATAATTCCATAGCAAACATAATCTTCACATACCTTAACTTGTTCCACACTAGTCTAACCACATCACTAGCTAGTTATGCCAAACTAGCCTCTTATCAACCTTAAACTAAACACATTAAGCCATTGTCGTTTACACCCTTAACATAATCATTCGCATAACACACAATATAATAAAATCAATATAATTTCACATTATAATCAATTTACTTACCACAAATCTATAGCTATCTACCAAAAAGCCAAACATTCTCATTCATGATTCCTAAACAATAATCAACATAAATTGTGAAAAACTAGAAGGGTGGGTTGAATAGTTTTACCGATTAAAACTTTGTTTTAAACTATTTAGATCGACTTATGTCAATCCATTTGTTATGCGTGTTGGATAATGATAGATAAGCATATAAGTAAGTAATGCAAAGATAAAGAGCAAGGAAACACAAAACCACGACACGAGTATTTATAGTGGTTCGGCTACAAGGACACCTTCCTTGCCCTACTCCACTCCCCGAGTATCCCACTCGAGAGTTCGTAAGCACTACACAACACAAGCTCCTTAATGTGGCGGAGAAGCCTTCACAACGTCGCCTATATTTTATCCGCTACTAGGCTAGACACCGAGTTCTTCAATGAGGTAGAACCACACCTATCACAACGTCGCCTACACTTTATCCGGTACAAGGCTAGATACCGAGTTCCATTACAAAGGTGGAACTACTACCCAACACTACACCACAACACAACTACCCCAAAGGAGACACACTCTTTATTACAACACAATAAGGATGTCAATATCCTTTAACCCAAACTATCTATTTTGTACATCGATCCACCATATCGAATGTACACCCTTGGCACCTTTCACTAATGCCTTCGACACGACCCTTCGACACCTTTCACTAGCCTTCAACACAACACTTCTATGGAGGGAGAAAAGAACTATCAACAAGATACACTTCAGTGGTTTTGAGGATGACGAAGCTTAGCAACTCATGACCTTGAGCTTGCACGTCTTCAAGAGGTGTTGATCTCGCCTTTAAGAGGAACCTAAAGAATCACACAAATATAAAACTACATAGAATGATCCTTTGGATCAGAGGTTAGAGATATTACAATACTAAGAGAGAGTATGTGTAAAAGTGGTAGTGAGCAAGAGAGAAATGGCTCACTATTTATAGACAAAAATGTCTCTCGTCCCATTTGTTCTCACGGATCCTCCCGGAGGATCCGGCTAGTGCAATCCTTGGGATCCGGCTACTGGGTCAGCTTAAGTCCGGATTTTGGGTTGCAAACCGGGTTATGGGTTATGAACCATGGGTTATGGGTAATGGATTATGGATACCCAACAAGATACAATGTACCGAGTCATTGGGTTATGAATCTTGAGTCATGGGTCATGGTCTTTGGGTCATGGATCATGGATAATACCCAATATGACTTCATGCATGATGTCATGCAATGGGTCATGAATTATGGATCATGCTCCATGGGTGTGGGTTATGGACTTTGGGTTTTACCCAACAACATTCATTGTACCTAGTCAATGGGTCATGGACTTTGGTTTTTACCCATTACATTACCCAATATAATATATACAAAGTATATATGTACATTTTCATATTATGAAACACTAGTTGTTATACATATGCATTTCTATAAGATGTAAACAATATTACTTGTTTAGTGTTTATATGAAAATGTCTTTGGTTTTATATAACTTATTTACTAAACATGTTTTGATATGGTTTTAATATGTTTAGTATAAGTGTGTTAGTAACTATTGGCTCAAACCATTTACATATTTTATTTGTTTCGTTAAAATGATTTTACGTTTGTTATCGACAAAACATTAGAAGATCGTAAAATATAAATAAACGTTTTTATGGCTTATTTGTATTAACATAAACACTTAACACTTCTTAATGCATAACAACAAAAATAATAATAAAAAATAAAATAAAAAATGAGTTTCTAATACTACCCATCTCATATCTAACATGCATATGATCATTAACATGATCATATTATAAAATCCCCGATAATCACTACTTTTTCATTCACCTTTAAAAAGACTTGACCCATTAACACTATAACATCATTACATTAGCTTAAAACCATCTTTACCCAAACCCCCAATTTTCCCCAAGAACCCTTTTTTTTTTTTTTTTTTTTTTTTTTTTTGGTAAAGGAGATTATCTTGGTAAAATAAAACCGTATTCTTAAAATAAAATTAAAACTTGAATTGAACATCATACCTTGTGGGCATTGATTGCTAAGGGCTTATTCTTCTTTAAGAACCCTTAATTCACCATCAATTCATCAATAAATTATCTCATCTTTTTCCTTTCTTTTCTTGTTTGGCTCGTACACACAAGACCAAGACTAGAAATGTCTGGAATGTTGGGTGAAGGTTAGTTATAAATTCGATGAAGGTTTGTTACTATAACATAAATAGTCCCTTAAGTCCCCTTTCATCATAATTTGGCTACATTAACCAACCAATTTGACTTATAATTTGACCATTTTTTTACTTCAAACATAAACCTTTGACTAGCCCTTATGTTATCACATAATGTCTTCAAACTTATAAATGTCATAGTCAAGCTATTACAAGCACTTTAACTAATAATATACATAAAAACTGGTTTTTAGGTGTAACAATTCAAGATTCATGTCAAACTATTTCCATGTCGCCTGTGGTAGTATTATATGGTATTTATGTTCGGTGGCTTTTGTATAGGAGTGTTAGAAGCTCTTCTAACATTAGCACATGAAAGCACATGCTGAAAAGTCAACCCTTGGTCAACAAACCCATAACAGATTTTCCCTCCCTTTTTCTCATTGTATAAATTCACTTGTATTCTCTCATTTTACTCGTTCTTGATTTTGTACTTCTCTCAATTCTCTCTGTAACATTTCCACTTCATCAATCATATAACAAATCCCTTTTGATTACAACTTTGATAAGGATTTAAAATGTACCTTTTTGAGGGGTCATTTAAGCCCTTAATTGGTCACTTTTGTATCCGTTATTACATAATTTTGTTCCTTTTCACTTTTTAGGTCTCTTGAAGGCAAATTGCTGGAATGACACTTATTCGGACAAAAAGGCGCGAATATACGAAGAAAATGGCCAAAGTCAAGAATCGAGTAACTCAATCTGCTAAATTGAAAGGGGACGGCGTCAGGTCTTATTTGTGACGCCGTCGCGACACATCTTGTGAAGACTCGAGAGCAAATTGACATTTTCAAGTGACGGCATCGGTTTAAAAGAGTAGGCGTCGCGGCTCGAGACGGCCTAGATTTGGATCCGAGCGGCGTCGAGACTAAAGCGGCGCGCCACACGGGCATAAGGTGACGCCGTCACGAGTTGACGTGGCCAAGACGAAACCCTAATGGCGGCGACCGACGGCGTCACAATTAAAGAGTGACGCCATCGCAGTTTGTAACACTATATATAGAATCCGAATTTTTCAGTTTTAGGGAGGTAGTTTTGTGGAGTAAAAAACTAAACCGAACCAAGGTTGTCTTGTACAGTATTTTAGGGTTCCATACCCTATTTTACATCAAGATGAGTGTTTTACTTTATTGATTCAATTATGTCTTCAATTGATTGTGTGTATGCTTGCATGTTCTCCATGTCCGGCTAATTTACTTGTGTGTTTGCTTAGGTAATATGAAACATAGTTATTGAATATTGATTGGTTGTCTCTTATCTTAATTGAGATTGACCTAGTATTGCGATAGGTCATTCGTTGTGTTATTAATGCTTGATTAATCTTTGTTGAACCTTAGCATATAGTTACTAGTGGAATTGTAAACATCCAAAGAATACCTTAGTGTTAAGTTTTTGAATCCTAGAGATTTCGTAGTCATTAACCTTTGGTAGCTTCAAAGAGTTTGGGATAAACGCATATCCTACGACCTTAGAAACACAATGCGTTAAGAATAAGGATGTGACAATTCAACCATCAATAGGAGATAACTAGGGAGTAATAAAATCTAAGTAAACACATTTTTAATCATCATACGAGCACACAACAATAGACATAGACTACCCCTAGCTTAGTTAATTAGATTAGATAATAGTAGAGTAATCGGTAGAAATACCAACCCCCAAATCCAAACCCTGAGATTCGTAGCTTTCCATTTTCTAAAAAAACATAAAAAAGATTAAAAAAAAAAAGAATCTTCCTCCATCCCAACCTTAGCATAGTAACTTCTTACTAGCATTCCTATTCCCCTAGAGAACGATATCAATACCCGTGGCTTACCCTAATACTACACTACAACGATTAGGTTCACTGCCTATGGTGTTGAAAAACTTGCTCGACGAAAAGGAAGTTCCTTTGATCCCGAACACGTTGCGTAAGCGTATCAAGTTTTTCGCGCCGCTGCCGGGGAATAGAATAGCTAGTTAGGAGTCCACCTCGTTTAGGTTTCCTTGCTTGATTCCTATCAAGTAAGATTTTTTTTCCATTTTTAGCTTCCTTGTAGTCTATCCCCCTTCTTCGTGACCTTTGTTCGTAACCCCATCACTTTTCATCATGGAAGGTGATAATCAACCACCACTCATCAACCCACCACCAAATGACCCGCCAAGAGGCCGTACTCTTGGTGAATACTCAAGACCAAGCCACCTAGGATATAGAAATACCATTGAGCTTCCCGACCAAGCCCAAACTACGGCCTGCGATCCGACACCATCCGGTTGGTGCAAAGCGGATGTGCATTCCATGGACTTCGTTAGAAGATCCAAATCGACATCTTAAGGATTTCCTTAAAATTGTCGATTCCATCGACCTCGATGCTACTACTCGGGAGACCACGTCGCATCTCTTCCAATTCTCTCTACGGGACCAAGCTAGTAATTGGCTTGAGCGACTTCCCGCCGGCTCCAACTCAAGTTGGGATGATCTCACCTCTCGTTTCCTTGCTCAATTTTTCCCACCGGGGAGAACTACTAAGCTTAAAAATGATATCTTGATGTTCCAACAACGTCAAGGTGAATCTCTCTACGAAGCATGGACTCGATTCAAGGACTTACTCCATAGAGTCCCTCATCACGACATTGATCTTTGGCTTCAAGTCCAAATCTTCTACGATCATGTCAACTTCCCACTAAGCGATCCATTGACCAAGCGGCGGTGGAAAACTTAGTGATCTCACCGGAAGAATCGTGGGGTATAATAGAGGACCTTGCTCTCTATGACAACGAAAGTTGGAATGACCCCCGTGAGTTGCCCAAGACCGTAAAGGCAATCTCTTTGCCTCCCATTGACTCACAATCTTCCGACCGTAGGATGCTCGAGCTTGAAGATCAAGTTAAATTCCTAATGAGCTCCTACGACAATCCTAAGTCTTCACGCCAAGTGAACAAAGTTTCTTCCTTGTGTGAGTCATGTAGTGGTCCTCATAACACTCGCGCTTGCACAAGACTCCCCGAACAAGCTTCCGTTGACTACGCATCCTCACGTACCAATGGAACGGGAGGAAGATTCCCTACAACAACCGGACCTAGGACTTTTAATGAAGTCTGTGAAGCATGGAAGGGCAAGCCCGACTTTTATTGGGGACAAACCAAAGAATTCACATATAATGATTTCTCATGGCCCCCATCTCATGGGGAGAAGACGATTTCTTAGAAAGATGCATAATAGGGCATTACTATAACATGGAATCCCCCAATAGAGACCGTCAAAAGGAAGAAGGTGACGGTAATGAAGTCACATAGGGGCACGACTTCGAGTCTAGCTACAAGACTCATAAATAAAGAAAAGCGCTTCGTGGGAGGCAACCCATGCTTAATTGTTTGCTTGTTTGTGTGTCGTGTATCTTTTATTGATTGTTTATTCTCATGTTTGAATTTGTAAAAATGTTTTATTTTGTCTTTAGCCTCGTCTAAATTACATATAAAGGTATTTTACATAATGGATAAGTGTAGGGAGTATTACACACGTTTTCAAAAGAAACGTGAACATGAGAATTTCAATTATTTAAAAGATATACATGTGTGTTTGTTCGAGTCAAATTCTTGTATCGAGTCATAATGGATGTTTTGCAGGAAATTTTTCCGTTTTAAAGATAAAATTTTCCTTAATTTTTCCGAAAAATCGCAGACGCCTTTGTCGGGATAACTGACGGTCGGGATTGCAACTGGCGACTTCGGAGGAGTAAACGACTTATAACTTTTTCTCGTTTTCGAGCTACTTATAAATTTTGGAATTTTCGGTCTTAATTTTCCGTAAAATCGAAAATATCCATTCGACAAGCATTATATCCTAGTTTAGTAGAGTCATATATATATATATTGTTACCGCCGATTTTACGCGAAGGTTTCGTTTGTTTTCTTCAAGTGTGCAGGTTTAATTTGTCAAGAAAAAGATACATAAGATGAGAAGGAGCTTTTCACACAAATATTATTCTTGAAGAAAGATGTAACAACCACTTCACACGGATCCTACCGAGCTAATCAAGGGAGTACTAGTTTCTTTCGTTTTTAATTACCTTCCATTATCATAACTTTGATACTTTCGGGGAACATTGGGGACAATGTTCAGTTTAAGTGTAGGGAGGGAAAATAAAACGGGAACTTTGAAACTATGCTTATCCTTGACTATTTGCTTTGTCCAATTTCATTTGTGTAATAAACCATGAGAAATATCGGTTAGGGTAATTTTGGAATCAAATTTAAAATTTTTCATAACATATAGGAGTGGGCCATTAGTCTTAATAAAGCGTCTCATGGATAGGAAATTATATGACTAGCACAAAAACCCTTTACCACTTAAATTCTACCCAAAATGTGAGGATCTCCCTTAGATTTGTAGAAATTAAAGCATTCATCTTTAATGCTTAAAGTGTGAACCGGTAGTATAATAGATTCTAGAACTTGTTTTGTGATGCATTCCGAGATCTCTAGTAAGACTACACTTGTGTAGTTAGGAATAACTAAATGATAAGAGGCATTAGGATAACCCTTGTTTGATACCCGTAATATAATTACTTCTTCCACATCGATTGAGTAATTCCCCCACACCCTTGCGTTGTACTCATCTTTAGTACACGATACCCCTAGTTAACCCCTCAGAGCCTATCATTTTCGCGGTTCTCGTGATGTTTCGGTTTTCCGGAATACCAATGAAGAGCATTATTTACAATCCACCCCTAAATTTACACCCAAATCGCCTTAGCCTACCTTGTATGTACTCACTTTTAGTGCATTACTGTTATCACACTAAACCCTTAGTTTAATTATCTAGTTGCTTGCATAAGTTGTTAAGTTGAGTCATATCCTTTATACACAGTTTTGGGACGATTGGGACTCATGGGAAAAGTTAAATTTTATGAAATGACGGGAAGGGAACGTTAAATTCAATTCAATTTATTTACGTAATAATGTATTCCAAGTGTTTTGATCTTTTCAATTTGGGTCAAATTAGTGTTAGAGTAATAAAAACTCAAGTGTAGGGATGTGCCTATAAATCCCTATCATTTTGATGTTATCGTAGAGGATGGTAGAGTAAAAGTGTATGAAAAAAAAATGATGAAAAAACATACGGGCTACCATCCTACATCTATCTGTAAAATTTATGTTTGTTTATTTCAATTTATCTAGAGTTTAGAGTGTCGAGTCTTGGCTTAGCAACGCCATTCTTCGCATGCTTGTAACATAAAGATTTTTGACTTGCCACCACTAAATCGCCTATCCCACCAAACCCTTTTGTTAAAATCATTTATAAGCTCAGCTAGGGATCAATAACAAAGACAAACAACATGCACAACGAAATAAACTAATCAATTCTTTGTTATTGAACAAGGTTTTCATTCACTAACACTAACTAATCTTAGACGTTTATAGGAACACGTCTAGATAACTAAACTACTAACTAAACTAATAACCTAGGCGTTTACAATAAACTACACGCCCTAGGTTACACACACACACCTTTAGTCGACTACATTATGGAAGACATGTATTTAAAACCTACACCTATGTCCTCTTTATATACTAGAGGATTAGGGTTTACAAAATACTACAAATGACTTATAAATAAAACTTCTTATGCAAGCAAGTCCTTCCATCTTTTTGTAGGTTTCCTTCTTGTCGTATTAAGTCCCTCTTGTTTCATTCTTTTTGTCTTATCAACTCAAACGTATAATTCCCAACAATCTTCCCCTAGTTGATAATGACAAAACCATTCTTGAACGAACTTCCCTGACGAGTAGAGAAATTGAGATCGTGGATCTCACCATGAATGAAACAAGTATGTCTTCATTTGTCTTTCCTTAATCCATGCCATGCCACTCAAACTTCTCTTCCCTTTTTGTTATTATCCAAATAGAGAACGTATGCAAATAATTATCTTGACAACCACGAACCAATATCATACTTCCAATCTAAGTCATCCAATGTTTCGAACTGCCCTCCATGAAGAACACCAAAATGCTTACTAAAAATGAATCCAAAATAGTAGAAAACTCCAACTAGCCGTAGTAATAATGATCAACAATAGTAAAATCAAACACTTCCCCGTGAGTGGTGCATGAACATCAAATGATTCTTCAAATCTGTAAGCTCCTTGTAATGATCACTTGTGAAGAAAACCAAATATAACGAACTTGATGAAGAAGTAAAATAACCCAAACTTGTATCTTATATCTTGCACTATATATGACATTGAACGTATACCTATGTATAGGGACATCTCAATCTCTTGACGATAATCACTGAGCACAATAACGTCACTCCTTTAATTGTTATGTCAATTCTTTGTCATAATCGTTGAAGCACGAACAAGTTACCTCCTGCTAAAAGGTATGATAAAACACGTATCCAAGTAATTCCACTTCACCTTCAAATAAGTGATAAATAATCCTCTTCGTAATCAATTCTTCAATAAAATCAACTTCGAGCTTTTTAAAATCTTTTAAGAACAAAAATCAAACTCCTTGTGTGTGTGAACCAATCTCATGTGTGTGTCGCTAAAAATCCATAACAATCATCATGCTTGACTTCCCCTCAAATCCAAAACTTATATCACCAACCCAATGCACTAAAACACACGTCCATAATCATGGTGTCAAGCAGTACTTCCAAATCGTCAATTAAATAATCAAAGTCCCATGAGCAGTACTTTCAAGGTCGAACAGTACTTTGAGCAGTACTTTCAAGGACGAGCAGTACTTTGAGTAGTACTTTCATTCATGGCAGTACTTTGCATATGTCATGGCAGTACTTTGCAAAAACCTCATGGCGATTACTTTGAAAAATACAAGAAGATGCTGAAACACACAACAAGATTTTGAAACCTCTCTTGGCGACCAACTTGACAAAGATATAACTTTAGCTCAAATCGACAATCCCTCCGGTGGAAAGTTAGATGGCTATATAGATAACATCCACCAAAAAATTCGTCACGATCCAACGGTTAACGAAAACGTTATGAGCGTTACAAAACAGTGTTGTAGAAGCTTTACGGAATTTTTTCAGTTTCAGCAGCAGACTTCGACATTGAATAACTTTTGATTGCGAGCTCCAATTCACAATCCCTTTGGTGAAAAGTTAGATGGATATACTGAGATGCACCAGAAAAAATTTTAGCTCGATCCAACAGTTCAAGAAAAAGTTATCGCTGTTTGAAAACAACCTGTGAGAAGATACGAAAATTTGTAACAGCTTCGAATTTTGCATATTTTCTTCGAAAAACCTTGTAGATCCTTATATCAAGAGCTCCCCGCTCTGATACCAATTATTAATATCGTTTATGAGCTCTAGGGGATAACAATAACAATGATTATAATGCACAGCGGAATAAAAAAACATCGTTTGTTATTATTAACAAAGTTCTTCGTCATCATCTCTAAACAACTAATCACTAATCACTAAATACTAACATAGGCGTTTACATGAACATACGCCTAGGAACTAACTAAATAACCATCACCCTAGGCGTCCCCTAAACGCCTGTACATACACACACACTTTTGTCGACTACATTATGGAAGACATGTATTTAAAACCTACACCTATGTCCTCTTTATATACTAGAGGATTAGGGTTTACAAAATACTACAAAGGACTAATAAATAAAACTTCTTTTGCAAGCAAGTCCTTCCAACTTTTTGTAGGTTTCCTTCTTGTCGTATTAAGTCCCTCTTGTTTCATTCTTTTTGTCTTATCAACTCAAACGTATAATTCCCAACACCTTTGTTTCCTACCGTAAGCCTTACGTTACAACCCTTTAAAGACCTCTTGGATAGTCTTTCCTAGGTGTTTACGCCAAAGCGATGGAGGTTTGATCTAGTCTCAAGCCTATGGTAATCTATGTACAAGGACCAATTAATGAGTGTTTATCTTCCATTTCCAGCTTGTTATATTTCATATACACCGAGAGATGTGCGTATCCAAACACCCCATGTGAGGTGCTAGTATGTAATTTCCGTGCTTGTTATGACTTTTGGGGGCTTATATGTGTTGTGAATCGTTCTAAACTAATGCTTCATGACCCCAACTTATAAATCAATTGGCTAAAAGCACATTTGCTTGAGGACAAGCAAATACCAAGTATAGGGATATTTGATAAGGATTTAAAAGGTACCTTTTTGCGGGGTCATTTAAGCCCTTAATTGACCACTTTTGTATCCGTTATTACATAATTTCGTTCCTTTTCACTTTTTAGGTCTCTTGAAGGCAAATTGCTGGAACGACACTTATTCGGACGAAAAAGCGCGAATATACGAAGAAAATGGCCAAAGTCAAGAATCGATACACTCAATCTGCTGAATTGAAAGGGGACGGCGTCAGGACTTATTTGTGACGCCGTCGCGACACATCTTGTGACGAATCAGAGAGCAAATTGACATTTTTCAAGTGACGGCATCGGTCTAAAGAGTAGGCGTTGCACCTCGGGCGGCCTAGATTTGGATCGAGGCGGCGTCGAGACTAAAAGCGGCGGCGTCACATGCATAAGGTGGCGTCGTCACGAGTTGATGTGGCCAAGACGAAACCCTAATGGCGGCGACCAGCGCGTCACAATTAAAGAGTGACGTCGCGCGCTTTGTAACACTATATATAGAATCCGAATTTTTCGGTTTAGGAGGTAGTTTTGTGGAGTAAAAACTAAACCGAACCAAGGTCATCTTGTCTGATATTTTAGGGTTCCATACCTATTTTACATCAAGATAAGTGTTTTACTTCATTGATTCAATTATGTCTTCAATTGATTGTGTGTATGCTTACATGTTCTCCATGTCCGGCTAATTTACTTGTGTGTTTGCTTAGGTAATATGAAACCTAGTTATTGAATATTAATTGGTTGTCTCTTATCTTAATTGTGATTGACCTAGTATTGCGATAGGTCATTCGTTGTGTTATTAATGCTTGATTAATCTTTGTTGAACCTTAGCATATAGTTACTAGTGGAATTGTAGGCTAAACATCCAAAGAATACCTTAGTGTTAAGTTTATGAATCCTAGAGATTTCATAGTCATTAACCTTTGGTAGCTTCAAAGAGTTAGGGATAAACGCATACCCTACGACCTTAGAAACACAACGCGTTAAGAATAAGGACATGACAATTCAACCATCAATAGGAGATAATTAGGGAGTAATAAAATCTAAGTAAACACATTTTTAATCATCATACGAGCACACAACAATAGACATAGACTACCCCTAGCTGAGTTAATTAGATTATATAATAGAAGAGTAATCGGTAGAAATACCAACCCCCAAATCCAAACCCTGTGATTCGTACCTTTCCATTTTCTAAAAAAACATAAAAAAGATTAAAAAAAAAAGAATCTTCCTCCACCCCAACCTTAGCATAGTAACTTCTTACTAGCATTCCTATTCTTCTTGAGAACGATATCAATACCCGTGGCTTACCCTAATACTACACTACAACGATTAGGTTCACTGCCTAGAGTGTTGAAAAACTTGCTCGACGAAAAGGAAGTTCCTTTGACCCCGAACGCGCTGCGTAAGCGTATCAAGTTTTTGGTGCCGCTGCCGGGGAATAGAATAGCTAGTTAGGAGTCTACCTCATTTAGGTTTCCTTGCTTGATTCCTATCAAGTAAGATTTTTTTTTCCATTTTTAGCTTCCTTGTAGTTTATCCCCCTTCTTCGTGACCTTTGTTCGTAACCCCATCACTTTTCATCATGGAAGGTGATAATCAACCACCACTCATCAACCCACCACCAAATGACCCGCCAAGAGGCCGTACTCTTGGTGAATACTCAAGACCAAGCCACCTAGGCTATAGAAGCACCATTGAGCTTCCCGACCAAGCCCAAACTACGGCCTTGCGATCCGACACCATCCGGTTCATGCAAAACGGATGTGCATTCCACGGACTTCGTTCCAAAGATCCTAATCAGCATCTTAAGGATTTCCTTAAAATTGTCGATTCCATCGACCTCGATGCTACTACTCGGGAGACCACGCGTTTGCGTCTCTTCCAATCCTCTCTACGGGACCAAGCTAGTAATTGGCTTGAGCAACTTCCCGCCGGCTCCATCTCAATGATCTCACCTCTCGTTTCCTTGCTCAAATTTTCCCACCGGAGACCTACTAAGCTTAGGAATGATATATTGATGTTCCAACAATGTCAAGGAGAATCTCTCTACGAAGCATGGACTCGATTCAAGGACTTACTCCATAGAGTCCCTCATCACGGCATTGATCTTTGGCTTCAAGTCCAAATCTTCTACGATCATGTCAACTTCCCACTAAGCGATCCATTGACCAAGCGGCGGTGGAAAACTTAGTGCAAGTTAAATTCCTAATGAGCTCCTACGACAATCATAAGTCTTCACGCCAAGTGAATAAAGTTTCTTCCTTGTGTGAGTCATGTAGTGGTCCTCATAACACTCAAGGCTTGACAAGACTCCCGAACAAGCTTCCGTTGACTCGCATCCTCACGTACCAATGGAACGGGAGGAAGATTCCCTACAACAACCGGACCTAGGACTTTTAATGACGCCCGTGAAGCATGGAAGGGCAAGCCCGACTTTTATTGGGGACAAACCAAAGAATTCACATCTAATGATTTCTCATGGCCCCCATCTTACGACCCTAACCAACAAAACATAGAAGGGATGTTGCAACACCTAGTTACATCCCAAGAAGCTTAAATAGCTAAGCTCTCGGACCATTTTAACCAACAACAAGCCGAGATGGATAGGAAGATAGACAACCTTTTGAAATCCATGACCAATAGTGATAGGAAGGTTAATGCTATCTCAACTCCCGAAGCTTCCAATGTAGAGATTAAGGACCCAAGTAAGTTAGCTAAGCACGTTCAATTCGTCAATACCATCACCTTAGTGAAACCTAATAGAACAAATGACGAAGCGAACCATGAAACGGTACTTGAGGTTAGTGAAACACCTAAGAATGAAACAACCGAGGAAGTAGATGAAGTAGGCAATGACTATTTCAATAAGTTTCCTACGGAAGAAGAACTCTCTCGCCACCCACACTTAGTACGTGACCTCCGTCACATGTATGTTAGGAGAAGCCCTAGGATCAAGTTTGGGAACCCTTGGAATCTTAACATACCATGTTGCATAGGACACCTTTTCGTGGCAAAGGTTTACATTGATCACAAGTCCCCGATAAATATCATGACTAGCACCTACTATAATTGGGTAATGAAGAAGCCTATCCCAACTAGGCAAGATCCCGATAATCCTAGGGCTAGTTGCAATTTTCTTGGAAGAGTTAAGGGATTGCCCGTCTATGTAGGTAGTTTCATGTTTCCTACGGATTTCATAGTGGTAAATGATATTAGTACAACCATAGATCCTAGATTATCACACGTTATCCTAGGAAAGCCTTTCATAGAAAACACCAGGATGACTTATGATCCATCGTTAGGAATTGTGAGATTGAAGGATGAAACCGATGATGTAGCTTACCAAATGCCGTTTAAGATTGAGAAGTTTTCATCACTCTCCAATGATGAAAAGGAACTTAAACTATCGGTCTACTATAGGAATGAGGAGGATAAGGAGAAGGGAGTAGATTATGTTATGGCCAAGATTCTCGGTTTCTATAAGGATTGCTTGAAACTAGGACCGGAATATAGGACGAATTGGGGAGAAGACGATTTCTTAGAAAGATGCATAATAAGGCATTACTATAACATGGAATCCCCAAAAGACCGTCGTAAGGAAGAAGGTGACGGTAATGAAGTCACGTAGGGGCACAATTTCGAGTCTAACTACAAGACTCATAAATAAAGAAAAGCGCTTTGTGGGAGGCAACCCATGCTTAATTGTTTGCTTGTTTGTGTGTCGTGTATCTTTTATTGATTGTTTATTCTCATGTTTGAATTTGTAAAAATACTTTATTTTTTCTTTAACCTCGTCTTAATTACATATAAAGGCATTTTACATAAGGGATAAGTGTAGGGAGGATTACACACGTTTTTAAAAGATACGTGAACATGAGAATTACAATTATTTAAAAGATATACATGTGTGTTTGTTCGAGTCTAATGCTTGTATCGAGTCATAATGGATGTTTTGCAGGAAATTTTTCCAGATTTTAAAGATAAAAAAATTTCATAATTTTTTCCAGAAAATCGCAGACCAGTTTTTGTCAGGATAACCTGACGGCGTCAGGATCGCAACCTGACGACGTCAGGAGGAGTAGAAACATAAGATGAGAAGATACATAAGATGAGAAGGAGATACATAAGATGAGAAGGAGCTTTTCACGCAAATATTATTCTTGAAGAAAGATGTAACCACCACTTCACACGGATCCTACCGAGCTAATCAAGGGAGTACTAGTTTCTTCGTTTTTAATTACCTTCCATTATCATAACTTTGATATTTTCGGGAACATTGGGGACAATGTTCGGTTTAAGTGTAGGAGGAAAATAAAGCGGAACTTTGAAACTATGCTTATCCTTGACTATTTGCTTTGTCCAATTTCATTTGTGTAATAAACCATGAGAAATATCGGTTAGGTAATTTTGGAATCAAATTTAAAATTTTCATAACATATAGGAGTGGGCCATTAGTCTTAATAAAGCGTCTCATGGATAGGAAATTATATGACTAGCACAAAACCCTTTACCACTTAAATTCTACCCAAAATGCAGGATCTCCTTAGATTTGTAGAAATTAAAGCATTCATCTTTAATGCTTAGAGTGTGAACCGGTAGTATAATAGATTCTAGAACTTGTTTTGTGATGCATTCCGAGATCTCTAGTAAGACTACACTTGTGTAGTTAGGAATAACTAAATGATAAGAGGCATTAGGATAACCCTTGTTTGATACCCGTAATATAATTACTTCTTCCACATCGATTGAGTAATTCCCCCACACCCTTGCGTTGTACTCATCTTTAGTACACGATACCCCTAGTTAACCCCTCGAGCCTATCCTTTTCGCGGTTCTCGTGATGTTTCGGTTTTCGAATATCAATGAGAGCATTGTTTACAATCCACCCCAAATGTACACCCAAATCGCCTTAGCCTACCTTGTATGCACTCGCTTTTAGTGCATTATTGTTATCACACTAAACCCTTAGTTCAATTATCTAGTTGCTTGCATAAGTTGCTAAGTCGAGTCATATTCTTTGTACACGCTTTGGGACGATTGGGACTCATGGGAAAAGTTAAATTTTATGAAATGACGGAAGGGAACGTTAAATTCAAATTCCCTTTATTTGCGTAATAATGTACTCCAAGTGTTTTGATCTTTTCAATTCGGGTCAAATTAGTGTTAGAGTAATAAAAACTCAAGTGTAGTGATGTGCCTATAAATCCCTATCATTTTGATGTTATCGTAGAGGATGGTAGAGTAAAAGTGTATGAAAAAAAAGTGTGTTAAAAAAATGATGAAAAAACATACGGGCTACCATCCTACATCTATCTTTAAAATTTATGTTTGTTTATTTCAATTTATCTAGAGTTTAGAGTGACGAGTCTTGGCTTAGCAACGCCATTTTTCGCGTGCTTGTAACATAAAGATTTTTGACTTGCCACCACTAAATCACCTATCCCACCAAACCCTTTGTTTCCCTACCATAAGCCTTACGTTACAACCCTTTAAAAGACCTCTTGGATAGTCTTTCCTAGGTTCTTACGCCAAAGCGATGGAGGTTTGATCTAGTCTCAAGCCTATGGTAATCTATGTACTAGGACCGGTAAATGAGTGTTTATCTTCCATTTCCAACTTGTTATATTTCATAGACACCCGAGAGATGTGAGTATCCAAACACCCCATGTGAGGTGCTAGTATGTAATTTCCGTGCTTGTTATGACTTTTATGGGCTTATATGTGTTGTGAATCGTTCTAAACTAATGCTTCATGACCCCTAACTTATAAATCAATTGGCTAAAAGCACATTTGCTTGAGGACAAGCAAATACCAAGTGTAGGGATATTTGATAAATATTTAAAATGTACCTTTTTGAGGGGTCATTTAAGCCCTTAATTGATCACTTTTGTATCCGTTATTACATAATTTCGTTCTCTTTTACTTTTTAGGTCCCTTGAAGGCAAATTGCTGGAATGACACTTATTCGGACGAAAAGGCGCGAATATACGAAGAAAATGGCCAAAGTCAAGAATCGAGACACTCAATCTGCTGAATTGAAAGGGGACGGCGTCAGGTCTTATTTGTGACGTCGTCGCGACACATCTTGTGATGAATCAGAGAGCAAATTGACATTTTTCAAGTGACGGCATCAGGTCTAAAAGAGTAGGGCGTCGCAGCTCGCACGGCCTAGATTTGGATCGAGCACGCGCCGAGACCGAAAAGCGACGGCGTCATGGGCATAAGGTGACGTCGTCACAGAGTTGACGTGGCCAAGACGAAACCCTAATGGTGGCGAACCAACGGCGTCACAATTAAAGAGTGACGTCGTCGCAGTTTGTAACACTATATATAGAATCCGAATTTTCGCTTTTAGGGAGGTAGTTTTGTGGGTAAAACCTAAACCAACCAAGGTCATCTTGTAATATTTTAGGGTTCCATACCCTATTTTACATCAAGATAAGTGTTTTAATTCATTGATTCAATTATGTCTTCAATTGATTATGTATGCTTGCATGTTCTCCATGTCCGCTAATTTACTTGTGTGTTTGCTTAGGTAATATGAAACTTAGTTATTGAATATTGATTGGTTGTCTCTTATCTTAATTGTGATTGACCTAGTTTTGCGACAGGTCATTCGTTGTGTTATTAATGCTTGATTAATCTTTGTTGAACCTTAGCATATAGTTACTAGTGGAATTGTAGGCTAAACATCCAAAGAATACCTTAGTGTTAAGTTTATGAATCCTAGAGATTTCGTAGTCATTAACCTTTGGTAGCTTGAAAGAGTTAGGGATAAACGCATACCCTACGACCTTAGAAACACAACGCGTTAAGAATAAGGACGTGACAATTCAACCATCAATAGGAGATAACTAGGGAGTAATAAAATCTAAGTAAACACATTTTTAATCATCATACGAGCACACAATAATAGACATAGACTATCCCTAGCTTAGTTAATTAGATTAGATAATAGTAGAGTAATCGGTAGAAATACCAACCCCCAAATCCAAACCCTGAGATTCGTACCTTTCCATTTTCTAAAAAAACATAAAAAAAAAAAAAAAAAAAAAAAAATCTTTCTCTCCCCCAACCTTCGCATAGTAACTTCTTATTAGCATTCCTATTCCCTTAGAGAATGATATCAATACCCGTGGCTTACCCTAATACTACGCTACAACGATTAGGTTCACTGCCTAGGGTGTTGAAAAACTTGCTCGACGAAAAGGAAGTTTCTTTGACCCCGAACGCGCTACGTAAGCATATCAAGTTTTTGGCGCCGCTGCGGGGGAATAGAATAGCTAGTTAGGAGTCTACCTCATTTAGGTTTCCTTGCTTGATTCCTATCAAGTAAGATTTTTTTTCCATTTTTAGCTTCCTTGTAGTCTATCCCCCTTCTTCATGACCTTTGTTCGTAACCCCATCACTTTTCATCATAGAAGGTGATAATCAACCACCACTCATCAACCCACCACCAAATGACCCGCCAAGAGGCCGTACCCATGGTGAATACTCAAGACCAAGCCACCTTGGCTATAGAAACACTATTGAGCTTCCCGACCAAGCCCAAACTACGGCCCTGCGATCCGACACCATCCGGTTGGTGCAAAATGGATGTGCATTCCATGGACTTCGTTCCGAAGATCCTAATCAGCATCTTAAGGATTTCCTTAAAATTGTCGATTCCATCGACCTCGATGCTACTACTCGGGAGACCACGCATCTGCGTCTCTTCCAATTCTCTCTACGGGACCAAGCTTGTAATTGGCTTGAGCGACTTCC
>CM040238.1:67936414-68308960 GCA_022545495.1 Chrysanthemum lavandulifolium
ATAAGAGGCATTAGGATAACCCTTGTTTGATACCGTAATATAATTACTTCTTCCACATCGATTGAGTAATTCCCCACACCCTTGCGTTGTACTCATCTTTAGTACACGATACCCTAGTTAACCCCTCGAGCCTATCATTTTCGCGGTTCTCGTGATGTTTCGGTTTTCCTAATACCAATGAAGAGCATTATTTACAATCCACCCTAAATTTACACCCAAATCGCCTTAGCCTACCTTGTATGTACTCACTTTTAGTGCATTATCATTATCACACTAAACCCTTAGTTTAATTATCTAGTTGCTTGCATAAGTTGTTAAGTTGAGTCATATCCTTTATACACGCTTTGGGACGATTGGGACTCATGGGAAAAGTTAAATTTTATGAAATGACGGAAGGAGCGTTAAATTCAATTCAATTTATTTACGTAATAATGTATTCCAAGTGTTTTGATCTTTTCAATTTGGGTCAAATTAGTGTTAGAGTAATAAAACTCAAGTGTAGGGATGTGCCTATAAATCCTATCATTTTGATGTTATCGTAGAGGATGGTAGAGTAAAAGTGTATGAAAAAAATGATGAAAAAACATACGGGCTACCATCCTACATCTATCTGTAAAATTTATGTTTGTTTATTTCAATTTATCTAGAGTTTAGAGTGTCGAGTCTTGGCTTAGCAACGCCATTCTTCGCATGCTTGTAACATAAAGATTTTTGACTTGCCACCACTAAATCGCCTATCCCACCAAACCCTTTTGTTAAAATCGTTTATAAGCTCAGCTAGGGATCAATAACAAAGACAAACAACATGCACAGCGAAATAAACTAATCAATTCTTTGTTATTGAACAAGGTTTTCATTCACTAACACTAACTAATCTTAGACGTTTATAGGAACACGTCTAGATAACTAAACTACTAACTAAACTAATAACCTAGGCGTTTACAATAAACTACACGCCCTAGGTTACACACACACACCTTTAGTCGACTACATTATGGAAGACATGTATTTAAAACCTACACCTATGTCCTCTTTATATACTAGAGGATTAGGGTTTACAAAATACTACAAATGACTTATAAATAAAACTTTATGCAAGCAAGTCCTTCCATCTTTTGTAGGTTTCCTTCTTGTCGTATTAAGTCCTCTTGTTTCATTCTTTTTGTCTTATCAACTCAAACGTATAATTCCCAAACAATCTTCCCTAGTTGATAATGACAAAACCATTCTTGAACGAACTTCCCTAGACTAAGTAGAGAAATTGAGATCGGGATCTCACCATGAATGAAACAAGTATGTCTTCATTTGTCTTTCCTTAATCCATGCCATGCCACTCAAACTTCTCTTCCCTTTTGTTATTATCCAAATAGGGAACGTATGCAAATAATGATCTTGACCACCACGAACCAATATCATACTTCCAATCTAAGCCGTCCAATGTTTCAAATTGCCCTCCATGAAGAACACCAAAATGCTTACTAAAAATGAATCCAAAATAGTAGAAAACTCCAACTAGCAGTAGTAATAATGATCAACAATAGTAAAAATCAAACACTCCCCCTTGAGTGGTGCATGAACATCAAATGATTCTTCAAATCTGTAAGCTCCTTGTAATGATCATTTGTGAAGAAAACCAAATATAACGAACTTGATGAAGAAGTAAAATAACCCAAACTTGTATCTTATATCTTGCACTATATATGACATTGAACGTATACCTATGTATAGGGACATCTCAATCTCTTGACGATAATCACTGAGCACAATAACGTCACTCCTTTAATTGTTATGTCAATTCTTTGTCATAATCGTTGAAGCACGAACAAGTTACCTCCCGCTAAAAGGTATGATAAAACACGATCCAAGTAATTCCACTTCACCTTCAAATAAGTGATAAATAATCCTCTTCGTAATCAATTCTTCAATAAAATCAACTTCGAGCTTTTAAAATCTTTTAAGAACAAAATCAAACTCCTTGTGTGTGAACCAATCTCATGTGTGTGTCGCTAAAAATCCATAACAATCATCATGCTTGACTTCCCTCAAATCCAAAACTTATATCACCAACCCAATGCACTAAAACACGTCCATAATCATGGTGTCAAGCAAGATTTCCAAATCGTCAATTAAATAATCAAAGTCCCATGAGCAAGACTTTCAAGGTCGAGCAAGACTTTGAGCAAGACTTTCAAGGACGAGCAAGACTTTGAGTAGTACTTTCATTCATGGCAAGACTTTGCATATGTCATGGCGATTTTGCAAAAACCTCGAGCAGAGACTTTGAAAAATACAAGAAGATCTTTGAAACACACAAGAAGCTTTGAAACCTCTCTTGGCAAACAAACTTGACAAAGATATAACTTTAGCTCAAATCGACAATCCTCCGTGGAAAGTTAGATGGCTATATAGATAACATCCACCAAAAATTCGTCACGATCCAACGGTTAACTAAAACGTTATGAGCGTTACAAAACGTTGTTGTAGAAGCTTTACGAATTTTTTCGCCAGAATGAGACTTCGACATTGAATAACTTTTGATTGCGAGCTCCAATTCACAATCCCTTTGGTGAAAAGTTAGATGGATATACCGAGATGCACCGGAAAAATTTTAGCTCGATCCAACAGTTCAAGAAAGTTATCATTGTTTGAAAAGCGAATCACAGAAGATACGAAAATTTGTAACGACTTCGAATTTTGCATCTTTTCTTGAAAAACCTTGTAAATCCTTATATCAAGAGCTCCCGCCCGATACCAATTATTAATATCGTTTATGAGCTCTAGGGATAACAATAACAATGATTATAATGCACAATGAATAAAAAAACATCGTTTGTTATTATTAACAAAGTTCTTCGTCATCATCTCTAAACAACTAATCACTAATCACTAAATACTAACATAGGCGCTTTACATGAACATACGCCTAGGAACTAACTAACTAACCATCACCCTAGGCGTCCCTAAAGCGCCTGTACATACACACACACTTTTGTTGACTACATTATGGAAGACATGTATTTAAAACCTACACCTATGTCCTCTTTATATACTAGAGGATTAGGGTTTACAAAATACTACAAAGGACTAATAAATAAAACTTCTTTTGCAAGCAAGTCCTTCCAACTTTTTGTAGGTTTCCTTCTTGTCGTATTAAGTCCCTCTTGTTTCATTCTTTTTGTCTTATCAACTCAAACGTATAATTCCCAACACCTTTGTTTCCCTACCGTAAGCCTTACGTTACAACCCTTTAAAAGACCTCTTGGATAGTCTTTCCTAGGTGTTTACGCCAAAGCGATGGAGGTTTGATCTAGTCTCAAGCCTATGGTAATCTATGTACAAGGACCAATTAATGAGTGTTTATCTTCCATTTCCAACTTGTTATATTTCATATACACCCGAGAGATGTGCGTATCCAAACACCCCATGTGAGGTGCTAGTATGTAATTTCCGTGCTTGTTATGACTTTTGCGGGGCTTATATGTGTTGTGAATCGTTCTAAACTAATGCTTCATGACCCCTAACTTATAAATCAATTGGCTAAAAGCACATTTGCTTGAGGACAAGCAAATACCAAGTATAGGGATATTTGATAAGGATTTAAAAGGTACCTTTTTGAGGGGTCATTTAAGCCCTTAATTGATCACTTTTGTATCCGTTATTACTTAATTTCGTTCCTTTTCACTTTTTAGGTCTCTTGAAGGCAAATTGTCGGAATGACACTTATTCGGACGAAAAGCGCGAATATCTGAAGAAAATGGCCAAAGTCAAGAATCGAGACACTCAATCTGCTTGAATTGAAAGGGACGGCGTCAGTCTTATTTGTGACGCCGTCGCGACACATCTTGTGACGACTCGAGAGCAAATTGACATTTTCAAGTGACGGCATCGGGTTTAAAAGAGTAGGCGTCGCGGCTCAGACGGCCTAGATTTGGATCCGACGGCGTCGAGACTAAAAGCGACGGCGTCACGGGCATAAGGTGGCGCCGTCACGAGTTGACGTGGCCAAGACAAAACCCTAATGGCGGCGACCAACGACGCCACAATTAAAGAGTGGCCGTCGCAGCTTTGTAACACTATATATAGAATCCGAATTTTTCGTTTTAGAGAGGTAGTTTTGTGGAGTAAAACCTAAACCGAACCAAGGTCGTCTTGTACAATATTTTAGGGTTCCATACCTATTTTACATCAAGATAAGTGTTTTACTTCATTGATTCAATTATGTCTTCAATTGATTGTGTGTATGCTTGCATGTTCTCCATGTCCCGCTAATTTACTTGTGTGTTTGCTTAGGTAATATGAAACCAAGTTATTGATTATTGATTGGTTGTCTCTTATCTTAATTGTGATTGACCTAGTATTGCGATAGGTCATTCGTTGTGTTATTAATGCTTGATTAATCTTTGTTGAACCTTAGCATATAGTTACTAGTGGAATTGTAGGCTAAACATCCAAAGAATACCTTAGTGTTAAGTTTATGAATCCTAGAGATTTCATAGTCATTAACCTTTGGTAGCTTCAAAGAGTTAGCGATAAACGCATACCCTACGACCTTAGAAACACAACGCGTTAAGAATAAGGACGTGACAATTCAACCATCAATAGGAGATAACTATGGAGTAATAAAATCTAAGTAAACACATTTTTAATCATCATACAAGCACACAACAATAGACATAGACTACCTCTAGCTTAGTTAATTAGAATAGATAAGTAGAGTAATCGGTAGAAATACCAACCCCAAATCCAAACCCCGAGATTCGTACCTTTCCATTTTCTAAAAACATAAAAAGGTAAAAAAATAATCTTCCTCAACCCCAACCTTAGCGTAGTAACTTCTTACTAGCATTCCTATTCCCTAGAGAACGATATCAATACCGTGGCTTACCCTAATACTACACTACAACGATTAGGTTCACCGCCTAGGGTGTTGAAAAACTTGCTCGACTAAAAGGAAGTTCCTTTGACCCCGAACGCTGCGTTGTAAGCGTATCAAGTTTTTGGCGCGCCGGGAATAGAATAGCTAGTTAGGAGTCTACCTAGTTTAGGTTTCCTTGCTTGATTCCTATCAAGTAAGATTTTTTTCCAGCTTTTAGCTTCCTTCGTGACTTTCGTAGTTTATACCACTAAAACTCAAATATTTGCCCCAAAATACAAGTTTTTCGTGACCTTTGTTGCAAGTAACAATTGCCCCATCACTTTTCATCATGGAAGGTGATAATCAACCACCACTCATCAACCCACCACCAAATGACCCGCCAAGAGGCCGTACTCTTGGTGAATACTCAAGACCAAGCCACCTAGGCTATAGGAACACCATTGAGCTTCCCGACCAAGCCCAAACTACGGCCCTGCGATCCGACACCATCCGGTTGGTGCAAAACGGATGTGCATTCCATGGACTTCGTTCCAAAGATCCTAATCAGCATCTTAAGGATTTCCTTAAAATTTTCGATTCCATCGACCTCGATGCTACTACTCGGGAGACCACGCGTCTGCGTCTCTTCCAATTCTCTCTACGGGACCAAGCTAGTAATTGGCTTGAGCGACTTCCCGCCGGCTCCATCTCAAGTTGGGATGATCTCACCTCTCGTTTCCTTGCTCAATTTTTCCCACCGGGGAGAACTACTAAGCTTAGGAATGATATCTTGATGTTCCAACAACGTCAAGGTGAATCTCTCTGAAGCATGGACTCGATTCAAGGACTTACTCCATAGAGTCCTCATCACGGCATTGATCTTTGGCTTCAAGTCCAACTCTTCTACGATCATGTCAACTTCCCACTAAGCGATCCATTGACCAAGCGGCCGGTGGAAAACTTAGTGATCTCACCGCGGAAGAATCGTGGGGTATAATAGAGGACCTTGCTCTCTATGACAACGAAAGTTGGAATGACCCCCGTGAGTTGCCCAAAACCGTAAAGGCAATCTCCTTGCCTCCCATTGACTCACAATCTTCCGACCGTAGGATGCTCGAGCTTGAAGATCAAGTTAAATTCCTAATGAGCTCCTACGACAATCCTAAGTCTTCACGCCAAGTGAACAAAGTTTCTTCCTTGTGTGAGTCATGTAGTGGTCCTCATAACACTCGCGCTTGCACAAGACTCCCCGAACAAGCTTCCGTTGACTACGCATCCTCACGTACCAATGGAACGGGAGGAAGATTCCCTACAACACCCGGACCTAGGACTTTTAATGATGCCCGAGAAGCATGGAAGGGCAAGCCCGACTTTTATTGGGGACAAACCAAAGAATTCACATCTAATGATTTCTCATGGCCCCATCTCACGACCCTAACCAAAAAAACATAGAAGGGATGTTGCAACACCTAGTCACATCCCAAGAAACTCAAATAGCTAAGATCTCGGACCGTTTTAACCAACAACAAGCCGAGATGGATAGGAAGATAGATAACCTTTTGAAAGCCATGACCAATAGTGATAGGAAGGTTAATGCTATCTCAACTCCCGAAGCTTCTGGTGTAGAGATTAAGGACCCAAGTAAGTTAGCTAAGCACGTTCAATTCGTCAATACCATCACCTTAGTGAAACCTAATAGAACAAATGATGAAGCTAACCATGAAATGGTACTTGAGGTTAGTGAAACACCTAGGAATGAAACAACCAAGGAAGTAGGTGAAGTAGGCAATGACTATTTCAATAAGTTTCCTATGGAAGAAGAACTCTCTAGCCACCCACACTTAGTACGTGACCTCCATCACATATATGTTAGGAGAAGCCCTAGGATCAAGTTTGGGAACCCTTGGAATCTTAACATACCATGTTGCATAGGACACCTTTTCGTGGCAAAGGCCTACATTGATCGCAAGTCCCCGATAAATATCATGACAAGCACCTACTATAATTGGGTAATGAAGAAGCCTATCCCAACTAGGCAAGATCCCGATAAACCTAGGGTTAGTTGCAATTTTCTTGGTAGAGTTAAGGGATTGCCCGTTTATGTAGGTAGTTTCACGTTTCCTACAGATTTCATAATAGTGGATGATATTAGTACAACCATAGATCCTAGCTTATCCCACGTTATTCTAGGAAAGCCTTTCATAGAAAACACCGGGATGACTTATGATTCGTCGTTAGGAATAGTGAGATTCAAGGATGAGACCGATGATGTAGCTTACCAAATGCCCTTTAAGATTGAGAAGTTTTCATCACTCTCCAATGATGAAAAGAACTTAAACTATCGGTCTACTATAGGAATGAGGAGGATAAGGAGAAGGAGTAGATTATGTTATGGCCAAGATTTTCGGTTTCTATAAGGATTGCTTGAACATAGGACCGGAATATAGAACGAGTGGGAGAGGACGACCTCTTAGAAAGGTGCATCATAGGACACTTCTATAACATGGAATCCCCAATAGAGACCGTCATGAGGAAGAAGGTGGACGGTAATGAAGTCACGTGGGGCACGACTTGAGTCTAGCTACAAGACTCATAAATAAAGAAAAGCGCTTCGTGGGAGGCAACCCATGCTTAATTGTTTGCTTGTTTGTGTGTCGTGTATCTTTTATTGATTGTTTATTCTCATGTTTAAATTTGTAAAATGCTTTATTTTGTCTTTAACCTCGTCTTAATTACATATAAAGGTATTTTACATAAGGGATAAGTGTAGGGAGGATTCCACACGTTTTCAAAAGAAACGTGAACATGAGAATTACAATTATTTAAAAGATATACATGCGTGTTTGTTCGAGTCAAATGCTTGTATCGAGTCATAATGGATGTTTTGCAGTGAAATTTTTCAGATTTTAAAGATAAAAATTTTCCAATTTTTCCGAAAATCGAGACCGGTTTTGTCATGATAACTGACGTCAGGATTTTGATGGCGTCGGGAGGAGCGAAACAACTTATAACTTTTCTCATTTTCGAGCTACTTATAAAATTTTGGAATTTTCGGTCTTAATTTTCCGAAAAGTAAACATCCATTCCACAAGCATTATATCCTAGTTTAGTATAGTCATATATATACTGTTACCGCCGATTTTACGAAGGTTTCGTTTGTTTTCTTCAAGTGTGCGGGTTTAATTTATCAAGAAGAAGATACATAAGATGAGAAGGAGCTTTTCACGCAAACATTCTTCTTGAAGAAAGATGTAACCACCACTTCACACGGATCCTACCGAGCTAATCGGGAGTACTAGTTTCTTTCGTTTTAATTACCTTCCATTATCATAACTTTGATACTTTCGGGAACATTGGGGACAATGTTTAGTTTAAGTGTAGGGAGGAAAATAAAGCGGAACTTTGAAACTATGCTTATCCTTGACTATTTGCTTTGTCCAATTTCATTTGTGTAATAAACCATGAGAAATATCGGTTAGGGTAATTTTGGCATCAAATTTAAAATTTTCATAACATATAGGAGTGGGCCATTAGTCTTAATAAAGCGTCTCATGGATAGGAAATTATATGACTAGCACAAATACCCTTTACCACTTAAATTCCACCCAAAATGTGAGGATCGCCCTTAGATTTGTAGGAATTAAAGCATTCATCTTTAATGCTTCGAGTGTGAACCGGTAGTATAATAGATTCTAGAACTTGTTTTGTGATGCATTCCGAGATAGCTAGTAAGACTACACTTGTGTAGTTAGGAATAACTAAATGATAAGAGGCATTAGGATAACCCTTGTTTGATACCGTAATATAATTACTTCTTCCACATCGGTTGAGTAATTCACCCACACCCTTGCGTTGTACTCATTTTTAGTACACGATACCCCTAGTTAACCCCTCAGATCCTATCCTTTTCGCGGTTCTCGTGATGTTTTGATTTTCCGAATATCAATGAAGAGCATTGTTTACAATCCACCCCAAATGTACACCCAAATCGCCTTAGCCTACCTTGTATGCACTCACATTTAGTGCATTATTGTTATCACACTAAACCCTTAGTTCAATTATCTAGTTGCTTGCATAAGTTGCTAAGTCGAGTCATATCCTTTGTACACGTTTTGGGACGATTGGGACTCATGGGAAAAGTTAAATTTTATGAAATGACGGAAGGGAACGTTAAATTCAAATTCCCTTTATTTGCGTAATAATGTACTCCAAGTGTTTTGATCTTTTCAATTCGGGTCAAATTAGTGTTAGAGTAATAAAAACTCAAGTGTAGGGATGTGCCTATAAATCCCTATCATTTTGATGTTATCGTAGAGGATGGTAGAGTAAAAGTGTATGAAAAAAATGAAAAAACATACGGGCTACCATCCTACATCTATCTTTAAATTTATGTTTGTTTGTTTCAATTTATCTAGAGTTTAGAGTGTCGAGTCTTGGCTTAGCAACGCCATTCTTCGCATGCTTGTAACATAAATATTTTTGACTTGCCACCACTAAATCGCCTATCCCACCAAACCCTTTGTTTCCCTACCGTAAGCCTAACGTTACAACCCTTTAAAAGACCTCTTGGATAGTCTTTCCTAGGTGCTTACGCCAAAGCGATGGAGGTTTGATCTAGTCTCAAGCCTATGGTAATCTATGTACTAGGACCGGTTAATGAGTGTTTATCTTCCATTTCCAACTTGTTATATTTCATATACACCCAAGAGATGTGAGTATCCAAACACCCCATGTGAGGTGCTAGTATGTAATTTCCGTGCTTGTTATGACTTTTATGGGCTTATATGTGTTGTGAATCGTTCTAAACTAATGCTTCATGACCCCTAACTTATAAATAAATTGGTTAAAAGCACATTTGCTTGAGGACAAGCAAATACCAAGTGTAGGGATATTTGATAAGGATTTAAAGGTACCTTTTGAGGGTCATTTAAGCCCTTAATTGATCACTTTTGTATCCGTTATTACTTAATTTCGTTCCTTTTCACTTTTAGGTCTCTTGAAGGCAAATTCTTTGGAATGACACTTATTCGGACGAAAAGGCGCGAATATCTGAAGAAAATGGCCAAAGTCAAGAATCGAGACACTCAATCTGCTTTGAATTGAAAGGGACGCGTCGGGTCTTATTTGTGACGCCGTCGCGACACATCTTGTGACGACTCGAGAGCAAATTGATATTTTTCAAGTGACGGCATCGGGTTTAAAAAGTAGGCGTCGCGACTCGGACGGCCTAGATTTGGATCCGGATGGAGTCGAGAGGCCAAAGGCGGCGTCACGGGCATAAGGTGGCGCCATCACAGAGTTGACGTGGCCAAGACGAAACCCTAATGGCGGCGACCGACGGCGTCACAATTAAAGAGTGCGTCGTTGCAGTTTGTAACACTATATATAGAATCAATTTTTGTTTTAGAGAGGTAGTTTTGTGGAGTAAAACCTAAACCGAACCAAGGTCGTCTTGTCAGTATTTTAGGGTTCCATACCCTATTTTACATCAAGATAAGTGTTTTACTTCATTGATTCAATTATGTCTTCAATTGATTGTGTGTATGCTTGCATGTTCTCCATGTCAAGCTAATTTACTTGTGTGTTTGCTTAGGTAATATGAAACCTAGTTATTGAATATTGATTGGTTGTCTCTTATCTTAATTGTGATTGACCTAGTATTGCGATAGGTCATTCATTGTGTTATTAATGCTTGATTAATCTTTGTTGAACCTTAGCATATAGTTACTAGTGGAATTGTAGGCTAAACATCCAAAGAATACCTTAGTGTTAAGTTTATGAATCCTAGAGATTTCGTAGTCATTAACCTTTGGTAGCTTCAAAGAGTTAGGGATAAACGCATACCCTACGACCTTAGAAACACAACGCGTTAAGAATAAGGACGTGACAATTCAACCATCAATAGGAGATAACTAGGGAGTAATAAAATCTAAGTAAACACATTTTTAATCATCATACGAGCACACAACAATAGACATAGACTACCCCTAGCTTAGTTAATTAGAATAGATAATAGTAGAGTAATTGGTAGAAATACCAACCCCCCAAATCCAAACCCCGAGATTCGTACTTTTCCATTTTCTAAAAAATATAAAAAAAAAAAAAATAATCTTCCTCAACCCCAACCTTAGCGTAGTAACTTCTTACTAGCATTCCTATTCCCCAGAGAATGATATCAATACCCGTGGCTTACCCTAATACTACACTACAACGATTAGGTTCATCGCCTAGGGTGTTGAAAAACTTGCTCGACGAAAAGGAAGTTCCTTTGACCCCGAGCGTGCATTGTAAGCGTATCAAGTTTTTGGCGCATTGCGGGAATAGAATAGCTAGTTGGGAGTCTACCTCATTTAGGTTTCCTTGCTTGATTCCTATCAAGTAAGATTTTTTCCATTTTTAGCTTCCTCGTAGTCTATCCCCTTCTTCGTGACCTTTGTTAGTAATCCCATCACTTTTCATCATGGAAGGTGATAATCAACCACCACTCATCAACCCACCACCAAATGACCTGCCAAGAGTCCGTACTCTTGGTGAATACTCAAGACTAAGCCACCTAGGCTATAGGAACACCATTGAGCTTCCCGACCAAGCCCAAACTACGGCCTGCGATCCGACACCATCCGGTTGGTGCAAAACGGATGTGCATTCCATGGACTTCGTTCGAAGATCCTAATCGACATCTTAAGGATTTCCTTAAAATTGTCGATTCCATCGACCTCGATGCTACTACTCGGGAGACCACGATCTGCGTCTCTTCCAATTCTCTACGGGACCAAGCTAGTAATTGGCTTGAGCGACTTCCCGGCTTTATCTCAAGTTGGGATGATCTCACCTCTCGTTTCCTTGCTCAAATTTTCCCACCGGGGAGAGCTACTAAGCTTAGGATTGATATCTTGATGTTCCAACAACGTCAAGGTGAATCTATCTACGAAGCATGGACTCGATTCAAGGACTTACTCCATAGAGTCCCTCATCACGGCATTGATCTTTGGCTTCAAGTCCAAATCTTCTACGATCATGTCAACTTCCCCACTAAGTGATCCATTGACCAAGCGGTCGGTGGAAAACTTAGTGATCTCACCGCGGAAGAATCGTAGGGTATAATAGAGGACCTTGCTCTCTATGACAACAAAAGTTGGAATGACCCCCGTGAGTTGCCCAAAACCGTAAAGGCAATCTCCTTGCCTCCCATTGACTCACAATCTTCCGATCGTAGGATGCTCGAGCTTGAAGATCAAGTTAAATTCCTAATGAGCTCCTACGACAATCCTAAGTCTTCACGCCAAGTAAACAAAGTTTCTTCCTTGTGTGAGTCATGTAGTGGTCCTCATAACACTCGTGCTTGCACAAGACTCCCGAACAAGCTTCCGTTGACTACGCATCCTCACGTACTAATGGAGCGGGAAGAAGATTCCTACAACACCGGACCTAGGAATTTTAATGATGCCCGAGAAGCATGCAAGGGCAAGCCCGACTTTTATTGGGGACAAACCAAAGAATTCACATCTAATGATTTCTCATGGCCCCATCTCACGACCCTAACCAACAAAACATAGAGGATATTGCAACACCTAGTCGCATCCCAAGAAGCTCAAATAGCTAAGCTCTCGGACCATTTTAACTAACAACAAGCCGAGATAGATAGGAAGATAGATAACCTTTTGAAAGCCATGACCAATAGTGATAGGAAGGTTAATGCTATCTCAACTCCGAAGCTTCCGGTAGAGATTAAGGACCCAAGTAAGTTAGCTAAGCACGTTCAATTCGTCAATACCATCCCCTTACTGAAACCTGATAGAACAAATGACGAAGCGAACCATGAAACGGTACTTGAGGTTAGTGAAACTCCTAAGAATGAAACAACCGAGGAAGTAGATGAAGTAGGCAATGACTATTTCAATAAGTTTCCTACGGTAGAAGAACTCTCTCGCCACCCACACTTAGTACGTTACCTCCGTCACATGTATGTTAGGAGAAGCCCTAGGATCAAGTTTGGGAACCTTTGGAATCTTAACATACCATGTTGCATAGGACACCTTTGTTGGGTTTTAGGTTCCTCAGATCATGAATTATTCTAAGTATTGGAACCACGGCTAGAGTTGATGAAACCACTGCCAGAAGAATTAATCCACTGCTGATGTTAAACCGCGGCTAGTAGTAAAGTAGAACCACTGCTATTGTATTGTAAACACTGCTAGTTGTTATGTCGGTTTAATGTTTTGTATTAGATAAATATGGAAAAGATATTTATCTTGTAGGTTACGTATTGTATTATGTAAAGGACTCCTTAGCCTATAAAAGGAGGTCCTAGGTTAGATTAGATATACGAATGTTTTATATCTAAGGTCGATACACTTCAAGGTTGTAAACCCTAATACTGGTTAAAGTATTTGTTATTAATATAATTGAGGTGTTTAAGAGTTATTTTTATTGTTCTTCTTCTTAAGGTTGAATATTAAATTCCGCGTAATATTTAACAAGTTATTATCAAGTCAGTTTCTATAATGATCGTTTTGCTCAACTGGGATCAACAAGTGGTATCAGAGATTGTGATCTAGAAACTATAATCAAGAAGAAGTCAAGTTAAGTTAAATTCAAGAAAGTTAAGATGTGTGACGAAACTCACATGGTTACTACATCAAAAGTGCCCATGCTGAAGCAGGGTGAGTATCAGGTATGGAGAATGTGAATGAGGCAATACATTCGCATGATAGATTACACAATCTGGGATGTTGTTGAAAAAGGTGATACTCTTCCCAAGAAGGGTGATGATGGTAATGAGATAGCCATTGTTAGTGAGGTTGACAAGGCTAGAAGGAAGCTGGAGATTAAAGCTCATAGTATTCTCTCCATGGGAATACCTAATGAGTATGCTTTGGACTTTGAACAATATGAGACTGCTAAAGAGTTAATGGATGCTATTGAAACAAGGTTTGCTGGTAATGAAGCTACCAAGAAATCCAGGAAAAACATGCTCAAGCATCAGCTTGAAAACTTCAACGCCTCGGTCGTAAAAACTTGATGGCACTTATACAGATCGCAGAATCGATCGACCAACTAAAATTGGTGGACTACAAAGTTGCTTAAGAAGATATAAATCTTAAGTTCATCGAAGTTTATCACCGAATGGGGTTGTGCATCTTGTTGTGTGGAGAAACAAATATGATTTTGAAAGATGACTTTGGACAATCTCTACAACAACCGAAAGTTTATGAGTCCGAAAAGAACATAGTCGGCTCATCCTCATCACCACAAAACATTGCTTTTGTATCTAGAGGCAGAATTCTCGTGATGTTTCCACTGCCGCTTATGAAGTATCCATCGCTATTGCTAATAATACCCTTTGTTAGTGATAGTGTTAGTGATGGTGCCATATGTGCTTCCTAGTCGATCTTACAACCGAAGTTCTTGTCTTGAATCAAGATCCGGATTAAATTGATCTCGATGATCTTGATGAAATCAATCTTCAATGGAAAATAGCAATGTTAACATCGCAAGCTAGGAAGTTCTTGAGGAGGACCGGTAGACGGGTCAAATATGATGGTCAAAGAAGAGTTGGATTTGACAAAAGCAAGATGGAGTGCTTTAACCGCAAGAAGAAGGGTCACTTTGCTAGAGAATGTCGAGCTCTAAGAGGATTGAAGGCATCAAAAGACCATCAAGAGCTCGCTTCTTCTTCAACATTGGTTGCTCAAGATGGTATTGGAAATTATGACTGGAGTGATCAGATTGAAGAAGGTCCCAATGTAGCTTTTCTTGCTAGTGAAGCTTCTAAAGAGCATAACTTTGCTCTTATGGCCTATGCTTCATCTTCTGGTTCAGATTCTAAGGTATCTAATGATTCTAAAAATTATACTTGTTCTTTTAAATCATGTCAAGATAACTTAGAATCTCAAAAAGCTATTATTGAGAGTTTGAGAAAAGAAGTAGATAGACTTTCACTAGATAACTTAGGTTATAAAGTTGGTCTTGAGAGTGTTGAAGAAAAACTTAATTTCTATATTAAATGTGAGTTTGAATATGTTGATAAGATTAATATACTAGGTGGTGAAATTGATCTTAAGGACAGAGAAATTAAAGTACTTAAAAGAAACTAGAAGAGGCAGAGTGTAAAACAAGAAGCCCTAGTAGAAAAAGAAAAACATGTTGTTAGGGTTGCTAAAATACAAGATGCTTGATCTAGTAAATAAGCCAATTGGTCAAAATTATTCAAGGAGGGTGTGAGTGTGAGTGGTTAGTATTTTAGTCCTCAAAATACATTGTTTGTGGGAGTAGTTGTACCCTTGGAAAGAACTCGACATCTAGCTTAGTGTCGAAATAGTGTGCGAAGTGTAAAGGTTTTCTCAGGTGAAAGGAGCTTGTTGACTAGTGAAGTTAAACTCCGAGTGTGAGACTCGGGAGGAGTAGGGCAGGAAAAAGAGTCCTTGTAGGCGAACCACTATAAACAACTTGTTGTGGTTTGATCATTTCTTTCCTTATTTACTCATTACATATTGCTTGCATATTTCATTAAATACTTAAGATCAATATCAATTGATCTTTCAATAAGTTTCAAAACAAAGTTTTAATCGGTAAACTATTCAACCCCTTCTAGTTTTCTACAATTGGTACGAGCCTCGTTGCTCAAAATTTCTAAAATAACTTTTATTTTATAAACTTGAACGATCCATGGATTCGAAAACTTTAAAGAAGGCAATCTATCAAAGACCACCACTCTTTGAAACCAATGGATTTATCTATTGGAAAAACCGTTTTGAAACATATGTAAAATCAAAAGATATAGATCTTTGGTTTATTATTGTTAAAGGAGATTTTAGTTCTACAACAAAGGATATTTCCGTTGATGAACAAAAGAAATTAGTTGCTAAAAATAATGAAGCTAAAATGATGCTTTATAATGCTTTACCTAGAAAAGAATATGAAAGAATTTTATGTGTGAAACCGCCAAAGATATTTGGGAATCTTTAATTGTTACACATCAAGGTAATTCACAAGTCAAGGATAACAAAATTGATCTTCTTGTTCAACAATATGAACAATTTGTTATCCCAAGATGAAACCATTGATTGTGGCTTTGCTCGTTTAACACTATCATTACATCACTTAAAGCACTTGATGAATCTTTTCTAGTAAGAACTTTGTCGAAATTTCTTAGAGCACTCCATCCCAAATGGAGGCTAAAGTGACCTATTGAAGAATCAAAAGATCTCTCAATAATGTCACTAGGCGAGCTAATTGGCAACCTCAAAGTTCACGAAATGGTAATGGAGAAAGATTCGGAGATCATCAAAGGAAGAAAGGAGAAGATCAAACCGTTTCTTAAAGCAAAGGCGGAATCAGCGATGATGGTGAATCTTGTTCCGATAGTGAAGATGAGGAGTATGCTATGGCCGTTAGAGATTTCAAGAAGTTCTTTAGAAGAGGAAAGTTTGTAAGACAACCTCGAGAAGAAAAAGCCATTCGAAAGATCGGGATGATAAGAAGATTAAAGGTGAAAGAAAGTGTTTTAGATGTGGTGATACAAGTCATCTCATAGGAGAATGTCCCAGCCACCTAAAAGCAAAACTCAACGAGCTTTTGTAAGTGGTGCTTGGAGTGATAGTGAAGCGATGAGGAATCAAGCAAGGAAGAGATCGCTCAATGGCACATGAGTCAAATGAGGTACTTTCCGCTCTTCTTATTCTTCATAGATGATGACACCTTGCAAAACAATATAATCAATTGTGTGAGCTAAGTCTAAAAATCATAACTAAAAATAAATTTCTAAAACCAAAAAGGAGTTTTGGAAAATGAGGTATATGAGTTAAAAGAAAAAGCAAAACGTCTTGAAAAGGAAAAGCAAATGACGATGATTGTAAATCATGTCAAGAGCTTAATCTTGAAATAGAAAACTAAAGCTCACACAAGAAGTTTTAATAGAAAATAATTCTAAGTTTAAAAGGTTTAACAAAACATCGCTCTTGCCGATGAAATAGTTAAAATCCATAAAACACCAGGAGACATGAATGGGCTAGGTTTTAATGAAGTATTAATTCCAAAGAGTCAAAACAAAAGCGGCCGAAAAGACGAACATTCATCAAAACGCTAATGATAAAGACCGGACGACGGAACCAAAATAAGGGTTCGTCGCTTAGCAAAATGGTACCATGGTACTCAAAAACGAGAATGTTCAATCTGGACCGTCTGAATTTGTTAAAGTAACAAAGAAAACCAATGATAGTGTTAAACTAAAACCGCCATTATATCGAGTAGGACTTGTTAAAAATGAATTTAGATAAAAACTACTCAACAACGATATAAAACTTCTTTGCCAAACGCCTTTCCAAGAGCAACCACAACGTTCAACCTAACTACCAACACAACGGTTGGAATCAAAACTTTCCTAGACCATATCAAACTCAGGATTACATGCCATGGAACCCTTACCCATCATTTCCATACATGAATCAAATAAATGGTATGTTTAACCCAAACGGACCCATGAGATATTGGGGACCAAATGTTTGAGTTATTTGCTTTAGGTATGCTTGAAAGTTGGATTGGAACCGATGAATGGATAAAAGATAGTGGATGCTCACGACACATGACGGCAACAAAGTCTCTTCTCATCATACCAAGAGTATGACGGAGGTAATGTCACTTTCGTAGCAATCTCAAAAGCAAAATCATTGGCAAAGGCGATTGCTCATAACTCTCAACTATTGAAAATGTTGCTCATGTGGATAGGTTAGGATTTAATCTACTTAGTATTAGCCAACTATGTGATAAAAGTATAAAGTACTATTTGATGAAAATGGTAGTAAAATACTAAAAGATGGTATCACCATAGCTAAAGGAGTTAGGAAAAACAACATATACGTCATGAAAATAGATAAAACATATAATGACAAACTTTGCTTAACAACATTAGACGATAGCTCATCTCTTTGGCATAGGCAGCTTAGTCACGCTAATATGAGACTTATACAAAACCTATCTTCAAAAGAGTTGGTTAGGAATTTACCAAAACTAAAATATGACCAACACTTTTGACGCTTGCAAAATTGGTAAACAAACACATAGTAGTCACAAATCTAAAAATATGGTGTCCACATCTAAGTGTCTAGAATTATTACATATGGACTTGTTTGGACCATCGCTATAAGAAGCTATGGAGGCAACTTATACACTTTGGTCATAGTAGATGATTACTCGAAGGTTTACTTGGACGTTGTTTTGAAAACCAAAAATGAAGCTTTTGATAAATTTGAAATACTTAGCAAGAAAATTCAAAATCTTCTAGGTGTCAAATTGTGTCGATCCGAACGGATCATGGTCGTAATTTGACAACGAAACTCAATTTGGAAACTTTTGTGATACAAATGGTATAACACATAACTTTTCGCTCCTGAACACCTCAATCAAATGGAGTAGTAGAGCGTAAAAATAGAACAATTCAAGAAATGAGTAGAACAATGCTTAATGAACAAAACATTCCTCAAAAGTTTTGGTGTAACTTGATTGACACTTCTACATATATTTTAAATAGAGTCCTAATACGTCCTTTCCTAAACAAAACACCATATGAACTTTATAAAGGTAAAAAGCCAACATTAGGATATTTTAAAGTCTTTGGTTGTAAATGTTTTATTCTTAATACTAAGGATTATCTCACCAAGTTTGACCCAAAGTCTTATGAAGGTGTATTTCTTGGTTACTCTCAAACTAGTAAAGCTTACATTGTCCTAAATAAAGAAACAATGATAGTCGAGGAATCGTTGAACATAACATTTGACGAAAGTCCACCTCCCTCTAAGACATCACCTTTGGTAGATGATGACTTAGTTGAAAGTCAAATAATTGAAAGTCAAATTAATAATAACAAGGAAGATGAACCATTAAATAAGGAAATTGTCAACATAAAAGAATCTAAAAGTCATCCATTAGAAAAGGTCATAGGAAAACTTAATCAAAGAACCTTAAGATCACAAGCTCAAAATCAAAGTAATCATTTTTGTTTTGTATCCACCATTGAACCAAAACCATAAATGAAGCAATAAAAGATGAATCATGGGTAATTGCCATGCAAGAAGAATTAAACCAATTAATTGAAATGATGTTTGGAAACTAGTTCCAAAACCAAAGATCAAACTATAATTGGAACAAAATGGGTCTTTCAAACAAAATGGACGAAAATGGTGTAGTATCTAGAAACAAAGCTAGGCTTGTTGCACAAGGTTATAATCAACAAGAAGGAATTGACTATGATGAAACTTATGCACCGGTAGCTAGACTTGAATCTATTAGAATATTACTTGCTTATGCATGTGCTTATGATTTTAAATTATTTCAAATGGATGTTAAAAGTGCTTTCCTTAATGGGTTTATTAACGAAGAAGTGTATGTTGCTCAACCTCCGGTTTACCGACTTTGAGAAACCACATTATGTCTTCAAACTCAAGAAAGCATTATCGACCTTAAACAAGCACCTAAAGCTTGGTCGACCGCTTAAGACTTTTCTTATTGATAACAAATATACTATGGGATTAGTAGATAATACTCTTTTACTAAGAAAAGGAATCGCAAATTATTATTGTTCAAATATCGTTGATGACATTATATTCGGATCAACTTGTCAAGAGCTATGTGATGATTTCTCTAAAATCATGCATGGAGTTTGAAATGAGTATGATGGGTGAGTTAAACTTCTTTCTAGGACTTCAAATCAAACAACTAGATGATGGTATTTTCTTTAACCAATCTAAATATATAAAAGACATGCTTAAGAAATTTGGTCTTGAAGATTCTAAACCAACTAAAACACCCATGTCCCTCGGACACTAAACTCACCAAGGACAAGAAGGTGAATCCGTAGATAACACTAAATATAGAGGAATGATTGGTAGCTACTCATCTTACGGCTAGTAGACCCGACATTATGTTTAGTGTTTGTCTATGTCTGCTTTCAAGAAAACCAAAGGCATCACACTTAGAAGCATTAAAAGGTTTTTAGAATATTAAGGGAACAACGTGTTTAGGATTATGGTATCCCAAAGGAACGGTATAGAAACCATAGTGTATGCCGACTCGGATCATGCCTGATTATGTCGATAGAAAAAGTACAAGTGGTATTTGCACTTTTGTTGGACATTGTCTCACCTCATGGTTTGCAAAAAGCAAACGGCTTTAGCCATCTCTACCTAGCGAAACGCTCGGTAGGAAAAGCATGTCAACAAGCTCTTTGGATGAAGCAAGCTCGTAGAACTACGGAATTCATCTCAACGACATTGTGATACTGCGACAACAAAGGGCCATCGATCTCGAAAGAATCCGTTCAACATGCTCGACAAAGCACATTGAAATCCGTCATCACTTTCTTCGCGACAATGTTCAAAAAGGAAACATTTCAATCGAGAAAGTATCCTCAAGACAACATTGACATCTTTACTAAACCTCTTAACGAAACCTTTTAATCTTCTTAGACTTGGTTTAGGGTTAATGGAACCAAACATGTAGGATAAACATAGCCTAAAACATTAGAATAGTCAAACCAAAACAATTTTGCCTTGTATACGCTCAGTAGCCATGGCACCAAGCGACAACACGACGGAACCAAAATTTGGTGCCGTCGGTCAATGGTGTCTCTGAGCAAAACGACTTTATACATAACATCCTCTTCCTCACAACCCACTTTACCAAAAGCGTGTAAAACTTAAACCAAGCTCATTATTGTCATCTTCCACCACTAATCATCGAAGATAACATCATTGTAAGTATCCTAACTACATTTCATCTCTTAATTCGAGTCTAGGATTCTTATTTATGCAAAACTATCACAAATCATTACATGGGGTTTTATGTATGCTTTTATACCAAATATGAATTCAATTGGCAAATTGCATAACTAGTCATTGAAATTAGGTACTACATTATCATATTACATAAACAAATCATGTTTCCCACTAATTGATAGATAATAAATATAAGGCCTTATTCAAACAACCAAACACCCCATGTCAAAAGTTTTGAAAAGCTTCTCACTTGTAGGAAAACATTTTCATTGCTAATACAAATAGAAACGTTAAATTTTCATCACTTGCATGCTCTTGAATACTAAAGGTATTGCATAACTAATATGCACTCCGGGTATATTCAAATGTAGCCACATTGAATTAGGAGCATTTGGGTTATCTCATGGTATTTGCCAAACACTCCACTAAAACCATTTTGTGCATAAAATGAGTCGAGATAACATGCAACTCAAATTGTTTTCATATAGGCACACACTAGAATCAAAAAGCGTTAAATTTTTTTTTAACATGTTAATTCTTGTCCTTAGGAATAACCATGGTAGCCGCAAGATTCTATGATCACAAAGACACTCTTAACTACATTCCCAAACACCACAAAACCAAAGGACTCACCAAGGAACAAGTAGAAATATTTAGGGGTCTAGAATCAAGGTATTTCCACGGGGTGAACCATTCACCCATCCTTCCTTGAGCACACTAATCTTCGTGAAGAACTAGCCGCCATTCAATTCGATTGTCTTCTTGACATTGATGAACCAATTTGTCCTAGGTTCGTGTTAGAATTCTATGCTAGTGTGACGGTTTTAGTGATGAAGATGATGATGAATTTTGTCTTAGCTTTAGAATCAACCAAAATGACTACACCATCACCTTAAGTGAATTTGCTAGAGTACTAGGAATTCCCAACCGAGGAACTTGTGTCTACGGATAAGTGGTCACTCACCGCCTTGATGCAATCAACGACCGCACTTCTCCCTATCTAACCCGTTTGGCCGATAAGGATGTCATCCGTGAACACCTTTTAACCCAAATTGATACAACCCGAGTAACCCGAAAGGAAAAGGTGAACCGAGATCCATATGGAATGGAGCTAAATGAACTTAAGCGCAATTTAAGAAATGGGAGGAGTTACTTAGAGCAAGCGTCATTAGCACCATAGGGAATAAGGATCACATAAGCGCTTGTCTTTGCCATGCTTTACAACTCACGACAACCATTCAACAGCCTACTACATAGCTAGAATGATTGATATTCCAACTCAAGGATCCGTTGTTTCCAAACAAAAAAAATTAAAACCTATTGTGGAAAAATTTTTATTGAAAAAATAGAAATTAAATTTTCATTTTGTTTGAATTAAAGGTTTGAAAATGTGGGGGGGGGGGGGGGGGGGGGTGGGGGGGGGGGGGGGGGGGGGGGGGGGGGGGGGGGGGGGGGGGGGGGGGGGGGGGGGGGGGGGGGGGGGGGGGGGGGGGGGGGGGGGGGGGGGGGGGGGGGGGGGGGGGGGGGGGGGGGGGGGGGGGGGGGGGGGGGGGGGGGGGGGGGGGGGGGGGGGGGGGGGGGGGGGGGGGGGGGGGGGGGGGGGGGGGGGGGGGGGGGGGGGGGGGGGGGGGGGGGGGGGGGGGGGGGGGGGGGGGGGGGGGGGGGGGGGGGGGGGGGGGGGGGGGGGGGGGGGGGGGGGGGGGGGGGGGGGGGGGGGGGGGGGGGGGGGGGGGGGGGGGGGGGGGGGGGGGGGGGGGGGGGGGGGGGGGGGGGGGGGGGGGGGGGGGGGGGGGGGGGGGGGGGGGGGGGGGGGGGGGGGGGGGGGGGGGGGGGGGGGGGGGGGGGGGGGGGGGGGGGGGGGGGGGGGGGGGGGGGGGGGGGGGGGGGGGGGGGGGGGGGGGGGGGGGGGGGGGGGGGGGGGGGGGGGGGGGGGGGGGGGGGGGGGGGGGGGGGGGGGGGGGGGGGGGGGGGGGGGGGGGGGGGGGGGGGGGGGGGGGGGGGGGGGGGGGGGGGGGGGGGGGGGGGGGGGGGGGGGGGGGGGGGGGGGGGGGGGGGGGGGGGGGGGGGGGGGGGGGGGGGGGGGGGGGGGGGGGGGGGGGGGGGGGGGGGGGGGGGGGGGGGGGGGGGGGGGGGGGGGGGGGGGGGGGGGGGGGGGGGGGGGGGGGGGGGGGGGGGGGGGGGGGGGGGGGGGGGGGGGGGGGGGGGGGGGGGGGGGGGGGGGGGGGGGGGGGGGGGGGGGGGGGGGGGGGGGGGGGGGGGGGGGGGGGGGGGGGGGGGGGGGGGGGGGGGGGGGGGGGGGGGGGGGGGGGGGGGGGGGGGGGGGGGGGGGGGGGGGGGGGGGGGGGGGGGGGGGGGGGGGGGGGGGGGGGGGGGGGGGGGGGGGGGGGGGGGGGGGGGGGGGGGGGGGGGGGGGGGGGGGGGGGGGGGGGGGGGGGGGGGGGGGGGGGGGGGGGGGGGGGGGGGGGGGGGGGGGGGGGGGGGGGGGGGGGGGGGGGGGGGGGGGGGGGGGGGGGGGGGGGGGGGGGGGGGGGGGGGGGGGGGGGGGGGGGGGGGGGGGGGGGGGGGGGGGGGGGGGGGGGGGGGGGGGGGGGGGGGGGGGGGGGGGGGGGGGGGGGGGGGGGGGGGGGGGGGGGGGGGGGGGGGGGGGGGGGGGGGGGGGGGGGGGGGGGGGGGGGGGGGGGGGGGGGGGGGGGGGGGGGGGGGGGGGGGGGGGGGGGGGGGGGGGGGGGGGGGGGGGGGGGGGGGGGGGGGGGGGGGGGGGGGGGGGGGGGGGGGGGGGGGGGGGGGGGGGGGGGGGGGGGGGGGGGGGGGGGGGGGGGGGGGGGGGGGGGGGGGGGGGGGGGGGGGGGGGGGGGGGGGGGGGGGGGGGGGGGGGGGGGGGGGGGGGGGGGGGGGGGGGGGGGGGGGGGGGGGGGGGGGGGGGGGGGGGGGGGGGGGGGGGGGGGGGGGGGTTCATTATATCCATTTTGGATCTATGTTCTAGCCATCGAGTCAAGTCAACAAAAGCATTTGTGTCTTATATTGATGACGAAGATTGAAGGTCTAATTGTGGTTATATTCAATAGTTGAATTTCAAGTAATCAATTGTTGGTTGTTTCACTTTCAAGTTGCTAGGTTTTTATTTTCAATTGGTTTGCTTTTTTCAAACCTTCAATGTACTTGCAAGATGATTCTTTGTTCTCTTATCATATCAATCATTTTTTTAATAAAAAAGCCTAAAATTACATGATTTTGCAATTTACTAAAGACCCGTTTGGTTGGTAGGTAGATTTAGGATTCGGATTGGATTTGGATTTATGAATCCATTCCACCTCCCAAAATATGCGACAAAACAATTAAGTCTCACATCAATCCTAAACCCATTCTAAAAGTTAACAAGGCCTTAAAAAAAAGTAAAGAAAAAATGAAGAAGATACACCCCTCATTCATTAAGGGTCCTCCTATGCAGGCACCCCTTAGTAGGGGGTGGTTGCATTTTTTGTGCCTCGATTTCAGTGCCAATGATTAGTAATAATTGGTGCTTCGATTTCCGTGCCAAGTCTTTTTACAACTTATGATTTACCACTTATAACACTTATTTTATTTTTACAAGTTTTTTTTGACTCTACATGTTTTTTTTTTTTTTTACAATTTTTTTTAAAACTTATACCACTTTTTATAACTTTTTGTTTTGGTTTTACAATTTTACAAGTTATTTTTGGGTTTTACAAGTTTTCTTCAGTTTTTAAACTTTTCAAAAAATTGTAGTTGGAAATATTTGAGGCTCAGTCCGAAGGTTGCAAAAGTGAGATTATATCCCACTTTGCCGTCCATTTGGTCCATTCGGTTTTCATCATCGCCTCGGAAAGTTTTTAGGCTCAAACCCGAAGGTTGCAAAGTGAGATTTGATCTCACTTTACCGTCCATTCGGTTTTTATCATCATCGCCTCGGAAAGTTTTTAAAGTTTTTAGGCTCAAAAAGCATCATCGCCTCGGAAAAGTTTTAGTCACAACTGCACAAAGTCACCAGTTCACAAGTCTAACAACACTGCACAAGTCTCAAACTGCTCACAAGTTACCAGTTCACATGAACTTCACATGTTTCACAAGGTTATACACGTTTTGAACAAGATTCTCAAAAGTTACCAAGTACTGCAAAAGTTCACAAGATTCTCAAAGGCAATGTACTAAGTTCACATGAAATCCTAGGCAGGCACCCAATAAAATCCCAGGTGAAGCAACAACACAAACAACAATCAACCAACAACACAAACAACCACCCCATATAATCCCTGGTGAAAGCAACAACACCAACAACAATCAACCAACAACAAGTGGTCCATAACAACAAACAAGTGGTCCAGAACAACAACAAACAAGAATAAGCAACAACTGCACTAGCAACAGCATACGAGTCCACCATGTCTAGTTCACCATTTAACACACAAGAGGTAAACAACTTATCAAAGGCTCAGATTAATAGTTTATAGTTCATGTTGGCTGCAAATTAAGTATTGCCTCGCCAAAACTCTTTTAAGTTTTATTTTAAAAAAAAATCATTATTGCCTTTTTATTTCATTAAAGTTGCAAAATGACCTTGAATGGCCACTTTACCATCCAAGAATGAAATTTTTTATACAAAACACTAAGTTTTTTATACATTCTGATTTGCAAAGTGAATTAAACTCACTTTACCATCCAGTAATGAGGTGCGCCAAGGATTTCATGGGGTGCCTACGTAGGCTTGCCCACAAAACAAAACAAAAGGGTCCTCCTATGCAAACCTGCAAAAAAAGAAACAAAAGTTTTAGATCTAAAAAATTTAAGAACGAAACATTATTGTTTTTAAGAAAATCACCATATTCAAAGTTTTTAGATCTTAAAATGTTTTAAAAAAATCAAAAAAGTAAACTTTTTTTACAAACCTCATAATATTTTCAACATCAGATAACTTAGAAGCATCTAAAAAAGTTTTAGATCTAAAAAAGTTTTAGATCAAAAAAAATTAACAACGAACAACATCACAACATCACAACTGAACGAAACGTATATCTAACAAGTGTAAACACTTATTAGATCAAAGTTTGTAGATCTAAAAACTTTAGATCTTCAATATTTAGAGAGAGAGAGAGAGAGAGTGATAATACCAATAGGAGAGATAGAGATAGTGCAGAGAGACAGAGAATATCAACAGGCTAAGACAGAGAAAACCATGTGCGCACATGGTTTCAACACATGGTATACACGGTCAACAAAAGAAACGCGTAAACCATTCGAGAACCACACACGTAGCACCAAATATATACACACACGTTTTTTAAAGAAAAGCGCGTTTTTACTTATACACGTAGTAAAAAAACATTTTTTTTATAAGTTATTATACATAAAAAAACGTTTATAAAAAAAAAACGTTTTTTTTTTAAAGTTATTATACATAAAGAAAAATTAATACAATGTAATAAAAGTAATAAAAGTATTTTTTTTACTTTTACTCTTTTATTTCTTTTATAAAAGTAGGGTTTTTTTTTTTACTCTTATTTCCTTTAATCAAAATTATAAACCCTTTAATCCAAATTAATAACCCACGGTATCAACAATTTAATCAACCCTACTCACATTTAAAAAAAAAAATTAATCAACCCTTTAATCCAAATTAATAACCCACGGTATCAACAATTTAATCAACCCTACTCACATTTTTTTTTTAAAAAAAATTAATCAACCCTTTAATCCAAATTAATAACCCACGGTAACAACCCTTTAATCAACCCTACTCACATTTTTTAAAAAAAATTAATCAACCCTTTAATCCAAATTAATAACCCACAATATCAACAATTTTTTTTTTAAAAAAAATTATGAACAAGATTATAAACGAAGTTTTATCAACTACAAACCCTTTAATCAAATTAATAACCCACGGTATCAACTACAACATCTACAAACCCACCGTATCAACATTTATAAAAGACGGTAACAACATCTACAAACCCACCGTATCAACATCTACAAACCCTTTAATCAAATTTATAAACCCACGGTATCAACAATTTTAAAAAAAAAGTTATGAACAAGATTATAAACGAAGTTTTAATCAACCTTTTACATCTACACGTAGCTTTTAATCTTGCAGGTTCATAAATTTGATTAAAAAATAAAATTAATCAACCTGTTATCAAGTTTCTAAACCCACGAGCCAAAAATTTTGTGTCCAAAACAGCTCAATAAAGAACTTTGACACAAAATTTTAACCGGATACCACAAAAAACGAACCATCACGAATCTAAAACTTTAGATGTAGGGCGCGTCGGTGAGAAATACTGCGCGTGGCCTATGTTAAAATGATCACCTTTTCCCGATCTATCGTTTGGTATATGAGGTGAAAATTACCGGTGGTGCGTGGCCAGAATATTGGCCGGAATATATTAAGTCGCCGGTATATGAGATGAGAGAGTTTTTGTGTGAGAGAGAGAAAGTAATTTGAGTGAGAGAGAGGGATAAGTGTGTGAGTGAGAGAGAAAGGATCCTAATAACCGGTTTTATGTTTTTTTTTTTTTTTTTTTTTTTTTTTAAGTTAAGTTAAGTTTGTTAAAAAAAGTAAACTTTGTTTAAAAAAAGTAAACTTTGTTAAAAAAAAGTAAACTTTGTTTAAAAAAAAAGTAAACTTTGTTAAAAAAAAAAAAGTAAAGTTTGTTAAAAAAAAGTAAGGTTTATTGAAAAAGTTTGTTGTGTTTTTATATTGTATAGGTGTTCGATGATGAAGTTGATTTAATTAATTGGGTGCGATCTCATGAATCGATTGGTTTTGTTATTGTTATTGGAAAAAGTAAAACATATAGGGGCTATAAGTACTATCGAATTTTGTGTTCTAGACATGGGACGTCTTCACGTGAAGGTTTGAAGATGAACTTCAACCGCAGACTAGTACCGACAAATGTAATTGCCCATTCAGATTATTAGCGAAATTTATAAAACGTTTTAATGGTTGGATATGAAGGTTAAGTGTCAGGGGCATAATCATAATTTTCGGACTCGTTGCATGGTTTTCACAGCCATGCGATTAAAAGAAAGTGAGTTAGTTTTTGTGAGGCGGGTGACAAAGCAGTGTAGCACCACGAATCATACTTTCTTCAATAAAGAGATGGATCCAAATAACGTGTCAACCATTAAAGCGGTGTATAATGCACAAGAAAAGATACGTCGCGACGGTCGTGGTAATTTGACTCGATACAAGCGCTTTTAGTACATTTGCGACGTAAAGGTTATACATATTACCCTAGGATAAATAACCACACAAATGAGCTCGATGAAATATTTTTGTTCACCCGACGTCATATGCCCCGTGGACAACATATCCTAAATCATGCCGATGGACTCCACATACAACACCAACATGTTTAAGCGCCATTCTTACGAGTTGTTGGGGTTACTCCAACAAACACAACATTCTCAATGGAGAACACTAAGTTCCCCTCGCCTGTTGTCCAAATACTCAAGAGCACGATGAGCCCGAATATCCTCAAGAGCTCAAGAGCTGAATATTTTTCTTGTCAAGATGACGTCATGAAATTCAAAGTGTTTATACCGAGCATCGTCGTTTGTCAAAAAATATGTTAAACATGCTCGAGGTATATACGCCTCGAATCAGACGACCCAACAACTCTTTGTTAAAGAAAGTAATCGTGGACGTCCAGGCGCAAAGGATAACAACCAAGTCTAAACCAAATCTCCCCGATTTGAACGAAGAACCCCACAAGGCACCGCAGAAGCTACACAAAACCTAAAAAGTCCCGTATAAATAAAGAATGCGAGACACGGTTCTTATGTGGGAGAGCCTTTAACGCCCAAGACTTAAACGAAAGACCTAACGAAGGACCTAGCGAGGCGACTTAAGACACCACTTGTACGCTCCAGTTACTTTAGCGAATATTGTATGACTGAAATTCCACTCTTTTCCGACGTTGGATCATGGGGATCTTTAACGTGGAGGTGATGGAATTGTGGCTATCGAGCTCTTGCCATAGGTCTTGGCCATCGCAAGAAATGTGGCCCAATTCGAGCTCTTGCCGGGGAAGAGGTAGACAATCACGAGGAAGTTTCTGAGGAATTGTGGGGTAATTTATTTACATCTACACGTAACTCGATGAATTGGTTTAACAGTGCAAAGACCCGGCGTTATTGGATGAGTATGCGAAATGGGAGTGGTTATTACTACTCTTAACCGTCTATTGTATGTATAACCAATTCACAATCTATTTTGTGTCTTCACGAGAGGTTCTCGATTCGTGAAATATTGTCTCCGGTTGTGATTCTTAGTGTGGGGAACAACGATTGTGCTCACTTCGTTCTTGCGGTTCTTGATGAAGACTCACCACTCCGTATAATCACCCACAATGGAGACATTTTAGAAATGCCGAGGCGCCATGGGAACATGTGTTTGCTCAACGACGGATGATGTTTAGACATCGTGAAAAGCGAGTTATTGATTTATATTGTAAATGACAAAACATGTATAGGCGATTCGATTTATATTGTAAATGACACAACATGTATAGACGATTCTTGATTTATAGCAAGCGACTCGTCATCTTTTGTTGATTTACGCTCCCGCTCCGGTTCTTCCTCATGTTTTGTTACGAGAATCGGATGACATTGATGGAGGGACATTCATTGTGTCAACCACACACCCGCTCGTGTTGAGAGTCCAGATTATGTGCTTTCTTCACAATCTTATGTGCCTCCTCTCCGGCTATATCTCCAGTGCAGATGAGGACACTTTTATACACCGTCCTCCGGTTCTTCCTCATCTTTTTGATACGGCCGTCTCGCGTTGGCGGCACGAGGAGAGATTGACGGATTGAGGAGACGCATTTGAGTTAGAGTCTCGTGTGGGACGGATGGCGGCATCATTGGAGCGACTACGCATCGGTGTGATTGATCTTAGTTTCTAGTTATATTGTAATTTTGTGAACCATGTATCAACTATTAATCTATAACAAGATTGGTTATTTATGTATTCGAAGCTTCTAATTTTGTGAACCATCATATTAATAATTTATGTTGTGAATAATTATCAAAGTCTTTTGGCGGGATCTGACAACAAAATCCTTACTTGTGTCGTTGTCAACGTGGATTAATAATTGAAAGAACATCCCACCACCCAATACTTGTGGTGCAGTATTATGCGTGTCCTTTCTCAAAGGTAAATAATTAAACGTTGCTTATTTGCGTAAATATATCAATAACTTGTTTGTTTAGAATACATTTCTTATAATTGTTTCGTCATGTAATGACCGGGGACTAAAGACTATGGGTGTCGATACTTCATGTGGAAGGAAATATTTCAACAAAAGTACTTTGGTGAAGCCTCTTCTTCAACGCAGGTGCTCAAACTATGAAACTAAAGATCTGACGATCAACACGCTATTGGTGAAAACAATTTGTTGAGGCAAAAATAAAGCGTTGAAGCATCACTGGGCGGCAAGAAATCCGGTTGATCACGCATGTCGGTAGGTGGAATACTCATGAGCTTATAGATGGCATTAATAATCTTCATGTGGAGTAGAGCGTTGTAATATTGAAAACATTTGTTGTTTTAATTGTTTAATGTTTACATTTGTTGTTATACACAATTAAAAACATAACGTAAAATAAATACCATATAAAAACACTTCATAATTAAATACACTATCATAAAAAACACTACATAAATTAAATACACTATATCACTAGAGTTGAGATCGATATAAACCTATATTCTTGATAACAAATGAACCAATCATAACCTCCATCTTTTATCTAAATTAATAAAAATCATTTTCACCTTTTTTTTAAAACAACATATCTTACAAGCGGTAAATTTTCAAAATATAAAAATACATTATCATGACGAGAATTAAATTATCTTTCATAGATACGCACTTTTATATATTTTCGACAAATTTTTTTCAAAATTCGTCCAGAAAAATCATATATGATTTTACGAATCATATATGATTTTCAAAATCATGTATGATTCGATTTTATAAATCATATATGATTTTACGAATCATATATTATTTTCTGAATCATATATGATTCTAAAAATCATATATGATTCAGTAAAAATCGAATCATATATGATTTTCATAAATCATATATGATTTTTGTTGACCAAATTTTGAAAAAAAATGGTTAAAATATATAGTAGTCGTATATCTATGAAAGATAATTTAATTCTCGTCACATGGTATAATTTTTATCGCGTAACGATTAACGGTTTGCGAGATATTTAATTTTTAAAAAGTGTGAAAGTTTATCATAATAAAAATGAATGGTATTATTGGTTCATTGGATCATGGTGAATTTTGGATCATATATCAACTTTTCTTATATATATACACTATACACTACACTAATTAAATACACTAAAAAACACTACACACAATTATTTAAAAAAAAAAAAAAAAATTAAAAGTCAAAATCGCCGACAAAGGGGTCCACCCTAAAATGAGGTGCCTGCCAAGTATTTGGGGTGCCACGTAGGCTTGCCCTTCATTAATCTTCTAGGTTTATAAAGAAAACTCGTATTTCTCCACAATTTCCCGCCGTAATATCCACACACACATTCACCATCATCAATCGATCATTCATGGCATCGACATCAGCAGCACCTCGAACCAGTGATGCAGGTTTATCCAGGATGAAAGTAGCCGCTAAAACCTCTCTTCCGATAACCAAACTCTCCTTGCTGTAACTTTTTACTCCCTTTTTTATATATTGAATGAATGATTTTATATATTGTTGGGTTTTTATAATAGGATATTAGAAGAGCTATGGTTGTTATGAAGGAGACTGGGGTTAGTTTGGAGAGACAACGTAATACCCAAATGGTATTACTATCTTCTTCTTTTTTTTTTTTTTTTTTAGTTGCATCAATATGTACATAGTTTAATTATATACCTCGTTCCGGCAGGATTGAGTATTGTTGTTTTGTGGTGTTGTCAATTTATTGCAATTGTTGTATGCAAAATTGTTGCATTTAAGGGGCTTTTGTGATTGCTTACTTTTAGAGGGTGTTTGGGATCGTTTAGTTTTTCGGATTATAAAATAAGCACCTAAGGGAATAGTGTTTGGATTTGCTTAGAGTTGCCGCAAATCCCGTAATGGTGACCTTTTTCACCCGTGATGGAAGGGGATAAAAAGGGGGAAGAAGGTGACGAGCATCACCGGGTGAGTGGGTGATTTGTGTAATTGTGTGTGTCTAAGTGTGATGTACGTGTTTAGTGGGGTATAGTTATGTGGTGAAGGCCTGAAGGGTGAGTGATTGTTACGGGGGTATACGTGAGAGGGAGGTGGGAAGGGGGGATGATGTGGTGCTGAGGTGGATGCGGAAGGAGGGTAGCCGTTACGTTTAGCCTTATCTTGCAAAAAAATGAAAGAATACTAATTAGAACTTTTCAATCAAAACCATCAAAACAAAAGGTTAAATAAGCACTATGAAATAAGAAGCAATTTGGATGAAACAAACACTTGAAACTGCTTATTTAGTTTTAAGCGGTTAAGCAGAAAACAATAAGCTATGCCACACCTTTAAGTGCTCATTTACTTTAACTGAGAAGATAATCTGGTTACATCCATACACTAAAACTGGCTTGACACTAGCTCTAGAAACTTGCAGTAATCAGATAACCAATCCCAAACACTCTCTAAAGCTGTTTATTTGCTTATTATGTTTTGATACATTATGTCAGCAATATTCAGCGTGTTTAAAAGTAGCTTATTCGAACTGCTTATCTTATCATTTGCGAGCAATTTTTTTTAAAATATTTTATTACATTTTATTATTACTTTAAAACAAATTAGCGATTTTAATAAGCAATCGCAAACACCCCTTTAACATACACCATTTGTTATTACACGTTATATAATCACATATAGTTGCATGTATATGTGAAGTTAAGTATGTTACATTACTTGCATACAATGGAAAAAATTGTATCGTATACAGTGTCAAGTTTGTGAAAATTTGTTACATTTTGTGCAATTACCGCATAATTGTCACTCCATGCGAATACAATAACATCACATCTTGCTATATGGGAGAGTTAAATAGTAAGTGATACCTAAATGTGTAACGATTACAGGTGAAGGAGCTTGAAGGCGAGTTTATGGAATTACTGAAGTCTTATGAGGATTGTGCTAATCTGTCTTCTGCAATTGATTCTGTTGGAAACACGTATCAGCCAACGGAACAGGTATTTGGAAATTGGTCATTGTTACCCATTTGCAGTTTATTTACTCGCTTCTTAGTTCTAAAAATATGCTGCTTTTTGTATGGATTTTGTTTATTATATAGTACAAATTTTGCTGATTAACTTAAATTGCAGCCGACTGATTTCAAGAAACTGATAGACAATGAGATGGCAAAAATAAAACGCCGTTCACCAGCTTCTTCACAAGTTAATCAGTTATTACGCCAATTCAGAGAAGCTATATGGGTAAAGTTTCTGTACCTTTTACAAATGTTTTTGAATTTCTTATTCTAGAAATACTATAAATTCCAGTAATTTTGAAAATGATGTCACTTCATGTGACGCACTATTAGCCTTTTGGGAGTCATATCCCATCAAGAGTTAAAGATGTTTTAAATAGTACTGTTGAAGTTTTAATCCACGTACCCGGGCCCTGTTTACTATTGTACCATGGTTAATTGATGCATTTGACTTTTGGTATAAATTTAGTTATTGCGGTCTAAGTGGCAAGTCATCTATCAAGGTATTTTTTTCTTGGGGTCTAATGTTATAGTATAGCAGCATACATAGGTTGGTGGTTAGTTTTCGCACCGACCTAGTAACTAGACTTCTCTAGAAATGGGTTATATTTGTAATTTTACTTTTCTAAAATTAACTTGTTTGGTAATTATCCTTTTATTAAGATACACTAGGTTGGTACACCTAATCTGGAAAAAGGGCACTGAAGCATGAAATTACGTGAACAAATAACTGAATTGGCCCATTTTAAATAAAACATAATTACCAGGTCTTCCGTTTTTCAGTATGCCGAAACTTTTTTAAATGTTAAGTTGTCGTTTGACTCGTTTCCTTTAATACAGAATGTGCATAATTCTGGACAACCAATGCCTGGTGAAGAACAGGAAGATATTGTAATGACTAGTACACAAAACATCCTTTTGAATAATACTTGTCCGCTAAGTGGAAAACCTGTTACTGAACTCTCAGAGCCTGTTCGCAGGTTTGATCTCTTTCACTCTATTCACTACTAATATTTTTTTATAGACGTGATATTTTAACAGTTATTTATGTGTTTACATATATATATTAAAAATATAAAGCAAAGAGTAACACATATACAAGCCTCTCAATTAAGTATCGCATATAAGCTCAATATCTGTATCGTTCTGATACCACAAGCAAATCTCTTTGGTTTTAAATTATAAGTTTATATATAGTCGCTACTTGGTATGTGTATTTTTAACTGGTAGATACAACATTTTTGATTCTGCAAAGCAGCATTTTTACCATGTTTCATCTCATGAGCACAATCTTGTCCTGAGTTTGATAATTTGTAGAGGTACCAATGCTACATTTAAACCAGTTACTTATGAACAGGTCAATTTGGTTCGAGTATTATGTCAAACAGATTAAATTTAAAAATTAAGAAGTCTATATATATCAATATATGCATATAACCTTCTAAGTTGTATTATAGATTTATGTTTTTTGTAATCATAGTTGATACATTTAGTATTTATAATTCTTTTAAAAAAGGGTGAAAAAGGTGTATGTGGATCAACCCGTCCCGAACTGAAAAGAATTTGTTGTCATCCGAACTGGTTTTGTCCCGCTACCCATCGCGCCTGGCTCACCCATTTTATCTACTTTAAAAAGGGTGAAAGAAGTGTATGCGGGTCAACCCGCCCAAACTGAATAGAATTTGTTGTCATCCGAACTCGTTTTGACCTGCTACCCATTGTACCCGATTCACCCTATTTTATCTGCTATAAAATTCATTTGCTCCAAAAGATTTTGCTTTTCATCTATAACACTGCCAAGATCTTGTGTAGTTTGCATTTGTTATTTTACAAATTATTGGTGCGGTGCTCATACGTTCATACTTTGTTCAGTTGCTGGTTAGATCAGAAGCTGTCTATTATCTCATCTTATAGTGGATAGTTTTATAATTGCAGACGTATTTTAGCGTCTCATCTGATGGATGCATGAACCTTTTTGTATTGCTAATATTCTACATGCAATTTTTTGCATATCTATATATCTACAACAAAATATGAAATAAGAACTAGGCAATAAATACCACCTCTTTAAATCATTTACCTTTTTCTATTGTTTATAACACAATCATTTCTGCATTTCTTCTCATGATATAGGATAAAAATGAAAACATTATAAAAAATGGTAGCTCTATGTTTGTTATATCGATCTCACAATGGTATGATCTTACAGTATCGACTGCAAGCATATATATGAGAAGGCGGTTATCATGCAATACATAAGGTCTAAACATGGCCAGCCTGTTGTATGTCCAGTGGCAGGTACATTTATTCTACACCTTGTTTATAATTTATAATATATAAGATTTCGCCTCCATTCCTTACCATTTTTTTCCCTCTTCTTTCAGCATGCCCTAAAATCCTTATTGCAGAAAAAGTGGTATGTGATCCCTTGTTAATTATTGAAATTGGGGAATTTCGCACTATGACTGAGCAAACTGAACGGCCAAATATCGTAGAGGATTTCACATTGGATTCAGAAGATGAAGATTAAGCAACAACATATTATGCAATCACATGACTGATGACTCGTAGGCCGTTAATCTTGACTATAGTTGCTTGGATATATAAATATGTGGATCATTTTATGTTCTTGTGGGATACTTCTGTTGTGTCGTCTAACATGAATATGGTGGATGTTTGTTCCGAGAACACAGTTTTGGAGGGATTGTAACAAACTTCCAAGACACTCCTTTTTGGACCTATCTTACTGCATTTTAAGACATCTATATAGTGCCTTATCCATCTGAATTTCTGTGCATCTGTCGTTTTTTCTAAAAAAACTACTAGCATCAGTACGCACTGGCACATTGAAGATCATAAACCGGTTGTAATCCTCGATTTTCTATTAGGTAATGCTTGGGTTTGGAGTCACGGTAACTCCCTAAGGGCTGTTTGGATTTAGCTTATCTAAAACAACTTTTCTAAAAAGCGCAGACAAATAGTTTCCTTCTAAAGAAGGCAATAAGTAATCCAATAGTTTACTTGAGGCCTTGAGCTGTGTTTCGTACTTTTGTAAAATACAGTAAGTCAATAAGCTTCTTAATCAAGTTTATCCAAACACCCCTCAACCCAATAAGCCCATGGTATATACAAACAAAATATTATCTAAATATTCAGGTATGTTGCACCGACCCTCAAGTATCCATAACACCATTGAATAATGCAAATGGTGACAAAAAAACCATTTATGAGAATGGGCAAACCCATATGAAGTCTTTTATTCATATGGATATAATATGATTGTGGTACTGTAGTAGTCCATAAACAAAGAATCTGCACATGGGAGTTGCTGGCATTATACATTTTCATATTCATCTCCCAACCTCCATAAGTTAATAAACAATCACCCATCCATATATATTCATGCACATTGTCATGTATACTTGTAAACAAAAATAATGTCGCTTTTGGTCTTACGTTCATTGCGCGCTTATTTGTATTAAAAAAGGCGGGGTCTTGACAGATTCAGAATCATTTATTTAAATTTGCATCAATCTCAAAACCACATGAGTGTATCCCACTTCAGCTCTCCAATCATACCCATCTATCTGGAACAGCTTATTCCAGCATCAAAACATAAATTTCATTTGAGATCATTATTTATAACGATTGGTCAATTTTGTGCGTTTGAAGGTATGGAAGAAGCTAGTGATCTGTTGGAAGATAGTTGGTTCTTTGGAAACTTGCTTGACACTAAACCAAGAAGTATATCAAGATGCTATTCTGATCTTGCTTCTAGTTCTTGTTCTCCTATTGAATCTTATCCTCACCCTCCCTTACGCTCAACTCAAGAACACGTTCTCAAGAATGAGGACAAAAACTCAAGCTTTAAATCAAGAAAGCAACCTCCTATCACTCCAAGTCTAACCCGAACACCCTCTTTGCCAACATTTCTTATGAAAGATCCTAACCCAAATCCTAACGATCAAGAAAAAGCCATCATGAAGAATGAGCGTAAAAGCTCACACGTTTCTTCAAGAAAGCAACCGCCTGTTGCATCTCCAAGTCTAACTAGGAGACCATCTTTGCCAAATTCAATAGAACAAAAATCTGTCCCAGCAAAAGACCCGAACCCCAGTCATGATTTGAGCCGAACATCATCCAAGTCAACTTCTTTAAGTGATCAAGAAGATGAAGAAGATCAAGAACGCGAGTTTAGTTTAGGTAGACTAATAAGGCAAGCATCCATGAACACTTCACATACATCAACTCCACCTAAACAAACATCTAAGGTACACATAATAATCCATAATAGATACTTGTGCCGCATAAGATTGTATATTCGTATTGAATATAAAGATTTAGGTATAACTAGAGTTATGTTTTGCAGGCTGCAGTGACGGAAAACATGCAAAAGAGACCTGAATCATATCAAGAAAAGATTAATGATGTGAGAAAGATGGACAGAAACAGAAGCAAAAGCACAAAGAATAATAATGGCGGTGCACCATTAATTCCAGGAGGATTAGTTGATTATAAGAATTTATCAGAAGATATGAAAGCACATCTCAAGTTTTGGGCTAGAACCGTTGCCTCTAATGTGCGCCAAGAGTGTTCATGATATTAACTAGTAAGTTATATGTTTTTAATGGGAATAAGTTAATTAATTCATCTGGATTATGACACAAATAAGTGTAAAAACTTTGTTTAGATTCATTTTATGTCTGATTCTTGTAAGATTGGTTGTATATTTTTGTCTCTTCTGAGATTCATAAATGTTTTAATGAAGTACTAATTTGGTCCCTGGCCTGTTTTTCTACATTAAATCAAGAATCTGAAACGTGATGGCGACAATGCTACATCAGTAAGATTGAAGGAACAAGCTTCACATACTGTCCATTTAATACTGTGAATCTCCATGTTTAAACTTAGTAGACACATTTATGTTCCTCTTCTAAACAAGAAAACCTTGTACTGTGATCTATTATATTGCTTCTGTTTACGTACGTGCACATACTAGTACGCATAATACTTCAAGTATGATGATATGAAAGCATGGACTACGAGTCGTGTGATACATGTTTGCGTCTTACTCAGGGCTATTACCGAGTAAAGTTTCTTGTCAACTCTGCGATTTAATTAACTAAAGTTCATTGCCAAACTCAAATTAATTATCTGAGGATGCTGAGAATAAAACTGTTACTATCATGTGTAAAGATTCATCTTAAAGAAGAGTTAACACTATAAAAAGTGTGCCTTCATAATCATTATCGAAAGTTAAACACACAACGTCTTATACACGGTATAGATATATGAACAAGGAGAGTTGAGAGTTGAGATCGATCACTGCACAAACTTAAATTTCTATAAGACTAAAACATGACTAATGCATACTTGCAGGGTCATTGTTTTCGCAAGTGGATAGATATGCATTTTAGTTAATGCAAAATTTCACCTGGTTTACAGCCCTTTTAATAGTAAGACAATTGTTGACCTTACTTATGGAGTATATAAACTTGATTTTTTTTTCAAGAATAATGAATATTCTACGAAAAAACATATACTCCCTAATATTTTTGGCATGTATTTGCATGTTCCAAATATTATATTTGTGTCCTCATAAAAGTTGATAAAGTATAGATCTTCTATCATTGCTCGCAATGGGCGGCTCAGGCTTTTTGAAGGCACATTTGTGCGTATTTTAGTTTTTTTAAACTATGAAACTAATTAAACTTTGAGAAATCAAAAGTCTATTGAAGATTGGGGAAATGAGAAAAAAGACGATTAAACTTTGCTGTATCGATAATTGAAGTAAAGCTCTAAAAACCGTATGAACACAACGGACAAGATTTGTTCGTTGGTTTAAGCTAAATCAAACAAAACTCTATGAATCAGTCGTCAAAAGATCATAAAACATTGTTAAAAAATATTAATCAAACAAGAATATGACATTTTCGTTGATGGAAAGTGTAATTGTTTCCTTTTATTTTTCTTTACTTTACACAATACATCAAATTAAATTACATATATTTTCGCTTTTATATGTAAAGATATTTAACCATCTTTTATATGTTTCATTTGGGACAAATTAAGTAAAAGCTGAACATATCAAGTAAAAGCTGAAAACATACCCATAAACTTAAACAAACAGCCCCTAAGTTTCTAAAACTAATTTGAAAAAAATAAAATATATTAAAACACAAAAGATTTTTTCAAAAAATTATCCTACTTCACATATCCCCCTTCAATCCACCACCACCACAAACCACCATCACCACCAATGTTGCTGCATTCACCACCGTTACTCCGCCACTCCACCACCACCACCACCTTCCTCCCCAATACCCATTTCCTCAAAACACCCACCACCAAACCCTCTCAACATTTCCCCACAAGACATTGCCCTCGGTTGCTAGCTCAACTCCCTGATTCAGGTGGTGGACCTGTTGATGGACCAGTTGAGCTACCATCATTCTCCATGCCTTCGTTTATATCTACTGATGATGACCCTTCTACTATTCAAGTGGCCACCAGTGTGCTTCTTACTGGTGCTATTTCTGTTTTCCTTTTTCGGTCTCTTCGTCGCCGTGCTAAGCGCGCTAAACAACTGGTTCTTTTCTTTCTATCTTTCTTTAATATATCTATGTGTTTTCCTTAATGTGTGTTAGTGTAATTCTTAATTTGATTGCTAGAGTTTAGTTAGTATAAAAAAACTTAATTGTCATCCTCAAGAGCTTATTGGTTTAAAGTAAGAACTTAGTTTAGGATTCGTTCGGGATTGGATATATTTAGCTTATAAGCACCTTCCCATGCCAATGCATTTTTCTAAAAGTGATCAAAATAAGTAAATAAACCAATAAGCAGTAAGCAATCTGAACATTTAAAAATGCTTATTTATTTCAAGGTTGGAATCAGCCAATAAGCATTTACCATATGCAATCCCAGACACCATCTAAGCCATTTGTAGTATTTGGATAGAGGTTGCTTATTGTGTTTCTAAGGTTGGAATCTAATTGTTTAAAAAACTGGCTGGAAAGTGCTTTTTGAATAAGTGGATTCAAATAAGCTACACGAATTCCCCTTTAAAATGTTGACAAAATACCAAATTACTTTCACATTTGCCTTGTGTGAGTCTTTGTGCTCAGTTATGTGTTACTTGATCAGATTACGTAATGACCAAAATAAAACACAAAACCATCTTTCGATGCCTCATTTGGGACGAAACTAGGTAATGACTAATCCAGGACAAATTTGAGAGTAATGTAGGTGTTTTTGAAATTTGCCAATTTGGGTATTAGAAATGATTGAGCTGGGAATTTTGTGTATTGAATCAGCAATTTAGGTCAACAGGAGCTAAAAAGACGTTGAAGGAAGAAGCACTTGAGAGTTTGAAAGCAATGACCCCTGTTGATAAAAATGCTCCTCCATCGGCTCTTCAGGCGTTGCTCGGAGGTTTATCTGCCGGAATTATTGCACTTATACTTTATAAATTCACCACCACCATTGAAGCTTCTCTGAATCGCCAAACCATTTCAGATAATTTCTCGGTAAGTTTTTCTATATTGTGTCACAGTCCGTAAGGTGATACTGTGAGAAATGTGGATGCTACCTAATATCTGTTTTGTTTTGTATATGATCTGCAAAATCGATCTCATGGTTATAAGATTGCTCACAAAGTCACAATCAATAAATGTGTTTTATTCCACAAAAGGTGTAGATTGGCGGGAACACCGACCCCGGGTGCCTTTTGGCACCAGCCATTGTCCACCCACAAGGAATAGCTCCGCAACTCTCCGGCCTAGTGGGCACCAACCGGAGTGAGCACGAGCCAAGACTCGGACCCCGAGCTCTTATTCCACAAAGTCTCCAGTGTGCCCATAGGTTTTACGGAGGTGGGTACCTATATGAAGTGCCAAGGATGGGACTTGAACTTGGGTCAATTGACTCAAGCACAAGTGCTCCAACCATTGGACTAATACTCCATTGGTCAATAAATGTGTTTTATATATGGACCCTTCACGGCTTCATAACTCTAAAAATGTTTGATGTTCATTAGGGGTAAATTTATGAACTTTTAATGCTTCTCAATTACCGTTTGTATTGTGTATGATCTGCAAACTTGGTCTTACAGTCGAATTTTTGTGCACAAATTATAATCAAGACTTTGCACCTTAATCCAGGGTATATGTGTTTTATGAATTGACCCTTCACGGCTTTATGAATATAATTTGTTTGAAGTTTATAAGGTAAATATGTAGGAGATTTTGATATTGTTCAATTGCTTTTTGTACTGTGTATGATCCGCAATGTTGAGCCCACTGTTGTAATCATAGCCACAATCAAGAAACAGTTATAATCTTGCTGTCAATCGCATCTTTAGTTTGTATTTATTATGCTCTTTCAGCTCAACTTTTGTAACAAGATCTTTACTCATCTTTTGTGTTGCAGGTGCGACAGATCACAATAACGATAAGGTAAACTTAGATATCACAGCATGCCATCTTTGAGATTTATTTTCTAACATAATCCGTGATCCAAGTGTTAAGATGATCAAATTGCTGAGAATACATTTGCATGCATCACTTGTAGGACTATTATAAATGGGATATGCTACCTTGCCACATTTGTTTTTGGCATCAATGCTGTAGGGTTAGTACTCTACTCAGGCCAACTTGGTTTTAACTCGATAATGGGAGATTCTGCGAGTGACGAAATGCAGAACAAGGGTGAAACACAACTCAACTCTAGTGAATCTGAAACAAACATCAGTGATGGAGATCAAGATTCAAATAACACGCAACAGTAACATAGATGAGAAAGGGGACTGTAGAAAACAGGTTTCAATGTTGTGAATCCTTTTTGTAGCATACTGACTATACTATGATATTTTTGTTATATAATACATACCATTCATTTTCACAGCATTGATACAAATGTTTGATCATTATGTGGTTCATATAAAGATGATTTATGATCATTGTAGTTCCAGTCCAACATATTTGGGATGCACCACATATAGCCTAGAAGTTTTAGCTCAACCCGCCGAGCAATTTTTTTTGGGTGTATGCTTATTAGTGTAATTCTAGTATAATTTCAGTTGCTGAATTGTATACAAATATTGCTAATTTTGGATATAGACCTACTCGAGAACTTTTCTGGCTCCGCCCCTAGCACTACCATCAGATTATTGTGTGGGGAAAATGTGATTTTGATCTAGAGACGGAATTATAGAAGATAGGGTTGAATGCAAGACTCCATGAAGGATGGTTATTTGTTCGTATTTAGATCAACCAAATAGGGTTTATCCTTTTGCAAAGAGTGATTGTAAAGCGATTATGTGATTCTTGGAATGTGAAAAGCATACAAAATGAACACAAAAATGGTCGAGACTATTAAATTGTGCAAAATTATCTTATGTATGCACGCGGACCAAATTGCTTTTGAAGCTATATAATCATGTTCATTATATCAAGATCTGTTAAACTGCATCAGAAAAAAAAATGATTATAACCTCTTGAGTAAATAGTAATGGACTTCTGGTTTTCAAACTAACTATCAAAATTGTTTGATTTAAGCAAACCTGGCTTAAAAGTTTGTGAAACCAAAGAGATCATCATGAATCACCACTTTTGCATCATCTCCATTACATAACCATGTGTCTTTGATGCCATAAACCATACAAATCGACCAATTTCTTAGCCAAGTCACAGAAATTTAAAGTTTGGGTGCCAAATTATGGCAAAAGCATCGGCAAAGTCGGGCTTTTCAGAAGTCATCAGATTACAATTTGTTAACCAAAGTAATCTCACATTCATAATAACAATGACAGCAATAATCCAAGTTACAATTCAAAAAAAAACATGTAAACACATACACAGAATGCATGCATCACATACTTATACTATCTCATTCCCTACCTTAACTCCAAAGTTGTACATTACCACTACCAAATGCCACTAAACAATACTCATATAAAACAATGTACAACCATCCAAAGCACTAACTCAAAACCCTAACCTAGCCGAGCCGAAACCAAACGTAGCTCGGCTCAGCCGATCCAACTTCCTATTCTCCCAAACACAACTCTCCGGTAACAGCTTAGCTGCAGCCGTCTTCATCGGCTCAGACTTACACCTAGTCAAAACAAACGGCTCATACCCTACCGCATCCGCTAGCTTCTGCCCTAACACCGTCGCCATTGATGGCGCAGCCGGCAAACAACATGACGACCTTGCCGGCTGTGGTAACGCCGCTGGAAAACCACCGTCAGCCACCCTTAAAACATCATTAATAGTAGTGAAACCACCACTATTTGACTCATTTTCTGTGCCGGTCAATGTTGGCGGTGCCGGCGCTGGAGGAGGCTTTTTCCGGCTAGGATTTCGTCTAATGAAATCTTGACTACAAACCCATGTTTCTTTTGATACTTCCATTGATAACTTGGGTTCATACATCATCATAAGTAAACATTCTGGTAATGTTTTCTCGGGTTTTTTCACTTCCTTTGCATCGTTTTCTATCTCTACAACTTCATTATTGGATTCTTTTGGTTCTTCCACACTTTTTTCTTCATGGGTTTGTTGACTTTCATAATCTTGATTCACATTTTCATGAAATAATAAGTCAAGATACAAACTTTCTTCTTCTATTGGCTCTTTTTCTTGATCTAGGTCTTGACCCATCTCACTTTTTAGCACATTTTCTTGATTTTGACCTTGACCCATATCATCTTTTTGTATATTTTCTTGATCTTCATTTTGACCCATATCATCTTTTTGCACATTTTCCTGATTTTGACTTTGACCCATATCATCTTTTTGCATACTTTCTTGATCTTCATTTTGACGCATATCATCTTTTTGCGCATTTTCTTGATTCTGATCTTGACCCACTTCACATCTTTGCACATTTTCTTGATCTTGATCCAAAATCATAACTTCATGTTCCACACTATCATAATCTTGATTTAGACCCACCTCAGCTTGTTGCACATTTTCTTGATTTAGATCTTGACCCACTTCACATTTTTGCACATTATCACAATCTTGATCTTGACCCACTTCATTTTGTTGCACATTATAACAATCTTGATAATCATTAGCTTCATCATCTTGATCCAAAACCACAACTTTATGTTCCACCACTTCAAGATCTCTAATTTCATCATCATTATCAATACCAACAGCATCTTCAAATTCATCTTCTTCAACATCATTACCACCACCACCAACACTAGGCTCCCAAGATCTATTATTCAAAGCCTCAATCATAACAGGATCAGATCTACATCTCATCAACAACAAAGCATTCTTAGGTGGCACACAAATACTAACTCTAGCTCCATCTTTAACACCTTCAACTCTATCATTCACAATCTCTAAATCCTCAAACACATGCCTTCTTTTCCTACCTTCACCCTCATAACCATCATGATAACTATCATCTTCACAGTCTCCAACTACCATTTCGATATCTCTTTCGCCACCTTCAACTGCCACTAACCACCTAGCAAAACAGCACCACAGCTCCCTTGACCTTCACTTTCACCATTATTAACTACTACCATTTTCTCCTTATTAGTACTACTACTATCTCTATCAGTTCTACAAGGAAACAAGCAACTAAACTCAGAACCAAAAGCCCTCAAAGCATCACAAACAGTCACTGGAAAATGCACCCAGCTTCTCGAACACTCTGGATTTTGATTCTGATTACAGATTTGAGTACCCTTTTGGCTAATATTCAAACTTTGGTTAAAGCTAGAACTATTTGAGTCAAGTTTTTTGAAACTGATTTCACCTGTGCTGTGTCTTCTTGATAAAGCTTTTTGGTGCTGTTTTTTCTTGGATTTGACTCTGACTTGACCAATGCAGGTGACTTTAGGTGAAGATGGTTCTTGTTGGTTTTCAAATGTGCCTCTCTTTTTGGCGGGAAACATGGCTGGAGATGCACCACCTTTTTTGATACTGCCACTGTTTCTAAGTTTGCGGCTGAGTGAAGTTGTGAGTGAGCTTGAGTTGTTGGATCTGCCTGGGCTTAATATTGATTTTGATGTGATCTTCATTTTTCTTTTAATACCGGATCCGTAAAAGGGTATGCACTTAGCGTTAAACTGCTTTGGAAAAAAAAAGTACACCACTTAAAAATGTTCAAAGTATATGCACTAAAGTGTTGAAAATATATGCACGCGCATACTCTCTGCCTCGAGTATAGATATTATTTATGGTGGTTGAGTTGAGTGCATTGGTGGTTTATGGTGGTGGAGAGTGGTATGGGTGTGTGTAATGGTGAGTGATGAAATGAAAGATTGTGTGTGTAGAGTAAAGGGTTGAGGGTTATAGACTAGGTATTGTGAAATGACTTTCTTGGCCTTGTGTTTTGGGTGTTTGTTTGTTGTGTCCTAGCTGGCTTATTTATATTGTATCTATGTCAGACAAAATAATTGGCAATGGGTAACATGGGTTTTAAATATTTTGTTAATCATGGGAATTGGACTAGTACTAGAGTAGTAATCAATAGGTTTTGTTTTCTTTGGAGAGAAATCCTGTCAAGTTAAGAGGATAATTTGAGTCAAGTTAGACAATTGTGAGCTATTGGATTTGATTTAATGACACAGATCAAAAGAAGTTTTTTTGATTTTAGCCATTGGATCAAATCCAATGACTCACAATTATCTAACTTGACTCAAGTTGTATAACACACTTTGAGAGGATCTATCCGTTTTCATTAGACTAGTGATAAGTCTAAAGGAGTTTATATTTGGGGGATCACATCATCTTTTTTGATTTATTTATTATAATTTGTGCATTACAGTATTATACGATACAAACTGTAATACACAAATTATGGTGCATGCATCAAAAGATGTGGTGTAGTTATCAATTCCCCTTATATGTAGACTAATAAAGTTTAGAGTAAATTACACCGTTAGTCTTTGTAAAAGCTCATTGTAAAAATCGGTCCAGCGCCGATTAATCACGCGATAATCGCCGATCATTTCACTAGCGGCTTGATTTATCATAATCGGTCTATTTAATCGTTTTGGTCAAAGATCGCTTAAAAATCGGTCAACAAACCGATTAATCGGACAAAATCGATCTAATTGGATTAATCGAACAAAATTGCTTAAAAATCGGTCAACAAAACCGCTTAAAAATCAGACAAAATCACTTAAAAATCGGTCAACAAACCGATTAATCGGTCAAAGATCGCTTAAAAATGTTCAACAAACCGAGTAATAGCTATGTTTGACTTTGAACTTTGAAGAATTATGTATTATGTTTATATTTGAACACTTGAAATACTTGAACTTTGATGCATTATGCTTATCTCATACATATAGTATAAAATAATATCTAAAATTACAATTTTGTGCATAAAAATTTCAATCCGATTAATCCCCGCCTAACCGATTAATCGCTAGGCCCTACCCGACCGCCTCACTAGCGCCTAGCGATTTTTACAACCTTGGTAAAAAGGCCGGATATCATACGACATTCAAAAACGAGAAATTTTGCTTTTTTAGTCCATGATTTAGAAAATATTATGTCGCCGGTCAAATTTTCTAATGATCGTTAGTTTTGCTAGTTATCTCAGTCCTCACGTGCACAACCATGAGGGCAGTTTTGTCCGAATATTTGTTTTTGGCAATTTTTCTAGTTATCTCATACGACATCGGAAGGATGGGGATCTTTTTCTACGGAAACGGAATCATGCTAAGGCGCGAAAATCAGAACAACAAAAGAATTGATCCAAATAAGCGATCTTTTCACTTCTTCAATGAATCCAAACCACCGTCTGCATAAGAGCATGGAACCTCCACACACCTACCACCCATACGCTTCTCAAACGTTAACCAACCGTTACTAATCTCATTACAATAGAATTTCCGAAATAACGGGATAGTAGGCACCCCCCCCCCAAATAGCACGACATAAAATCTCAAATTGACTAACCTTAGCAGCAGCTAATACGAAAAGTTGGGAGAAGTTTATCCTCAAGTATTCTAATACACTAAGGAAGAACCTAGAAAAGAAATACGATAATTGGCACACTCTATGATGCGGGTATATATTCCTCTTTACCCGTCGGACTATCCTTAATGGTATCACCGGTCCTTGTAGTTTCGGTTCAAAATCTTTTCTAATATTAAACGTATCATATAAATTCTATAAATCCTTATGGCATAGGCGTAAGTAATTGTATATATAGACTCTACCATGACTAGAAAATGCAAGGAGAAACGAGAGTGGTGAATGTTTAACTAGAAAATTAGAGCGACGACTATACTGTGAGATGGATAGGAATTGGGAGAGATTTTGTGTTTGAAGGAACAGAAAAGTGTTCAAACGAGGATGGAATACTGTATTTATACCACACACACCGGGAACCCTATGGAATATATCAATGGGCGGATATACGTCATGTGTAACAAAGATAATTGGACGACCCAAATCAAACGAGATGAACGGTTGCGATGGGTACAATAAAGAAATGGTCGAAGAAACCAGACGTAGCGTCAGTCAGAACACGTGCGGATGAGATTGAGTCACGATCACCGAGGACAGTTGTATAGCACTTGTGATGCACACGTGGCAAGCCTCGTCAGCGTCTCGTAAGGATGAGGAACCCGCATATGAATTACTAAGTTTACTACACTTGCCCCGGAATAGCAAGTATACTAGACTTGGGGGGGGGGACTGATGAGTGTGTAAATACTCATCATTTTGGTCAATCTGAAGCTGCAAAACACTTAAAAACGCCGAAATGCATCAAAATCCGAAAATATCTCAAAATTGCATTTATATGTTTCAAATGCAAAATATTTAAAATCGATGAAAAATGAGCTAAGTTTGCATAATTGGCGTTTAGGTCCCCAAGTTTTAAAAGTTGTCGAAATAGTCCCTAAAGCACTTATTTCAAAGAAAAGTCACCAAAGGTCCTTTTAAAATCATAACTTGTCAAAATTAGTCCTTTGGTGAAAAATATCAAAAGTTTTGAGAAATTTCAAATTTGGTCCTTGAGTTTAAAAATTGGCAAAATGGCCCTTGGAAATTTGAAAATGTCAAGTTTGGTCCTTGTACTATTGGAGCTTGTCACTTTTGGTCCCTTGGAGCAACTTTGCAAATATGGCGCCTTGGTCCTTGATTTTCGAAATTGCACAATAGTCCTTGTTTATTAAACCCTAAGCCTTTGGACCCTTGTCATAACCTCATGACCCCTGCCAAACCATTGGACCCTTCCTTTTGACCCCCTTCATAATATTAAAACCGGTCAACCCATTGGTCAAACAAACCACCTCACGCCTTTTTCTTCTTCCTTCAACTGCTTCTCTGCAACACTCCAACACCCATCCCCCATTCGCGCCACACCTCCATGTCCCCCACCTCCACCAAACTCCAAGATACATTTAATGCATCCCTGTCCATCTCACTCAACCCTCTCAGTTGATAAAACCTTTTTGGCGCCAAAATTTGATCGAATGGCCAATATCTGTTCAACTCATCCAATGGTCTTAAATTGAAGTGGGAGCGCTTTCGAAGTCAAAGAGAAGCATTTTGGGTATAAATAAAGGAGGAAGAAGGAAGAGAGAGAGTACTTAGTTTAATTTTCAATTGTATGTCGTTTTAATTCCTATGTCTTGATAGAGTCTTAGATGTAATTTTAAGTTTAAGTGTATCAAACTAAAGTATTTCAGTGTATTGCAACTATTTTCAAGCATCAATTCAAGTTTGTGTTCACATTTCATACTTTTGTGTTTATTGTTGAAAATTTCAGTTTCAATTTCCTACATTCAAGCTTCAAATAGCTTCTTTCCAAGTTCAAATAAGCTTATATAAGCTGCTTATAGCTTTTTATAAGCTTATATTTAAGTTTCAAGCAAATTTGATATTGGGTCAACAAAAGTCAAACTGAGCTCAAATTGAAATGGAAATGGATATGGGTGATGCAGTGCTGGATTTGGGTTGATTCAGAGTTAATGGGGTTGATATAAATAGGCTAGTAGTTCTGTGTTTGATTAATCTCAAGCCATAGTGGCTAGGACAAATGTGAGTTCATTTTCAAGTCTCATTGCATAATCTGTATCTGTGGTTAATATTAGTTCTTACCTGTTTATTTAGTGTTAATTAGGGTAATTAGAGTGAGTTTAATTGATAAGACAAGCTAGTTCAGTAGTTGGTGTAGTTTTAAGTTCAAAACAGTTGAGAAAAGTGTGTTTGGATCAGTGGGGTTATCTGATATTGACCCTTAGTTTGCACTTGAAAATTGCATTATCAGTCTTAATATAGGTAGTTAGAATCATTTGAGTCAGTTATTTGTGCACTAGAACTTCAAAAGTCAAAATCTTATATAACCTGTCTTAATTTCTTAACTGTTGAAAATTAGTGATATCAAAAGTTTGATTTGTATTCAAAAATCATTAGAGTAGCTTAATTCAGTTCCATTTCATCATATTCCATCATAATCAGTCCATAAATTGAGCTCAAATTTCAAATAAGTCAACTTAACCAAAACTGCTCAAAAGTCAAAAACATGAAATATCCAGTTTGAGCCCAACTGGGGTGAATTTTCATGAGCACATTTCTGGGCCAAATCAAATGAAATTGTGGGTTTAAAAACTTCTACTGGTCTATTTTCTTATTACCATTTTTATAGATTTTTGTGAATTTTTTATAAGCTCCAAATGAGCTTGTCCATTTGGTTGAAAATGCCCTGTGACAGGGTATAAGTCACCAGTGCAGTTTCACAGGTAATTTGCAGGGCTTGTAACAAGCTCAGTTGAGCTTGTCCAAGGCTCATCTTTGGTTTATAAGTAGCCACCCAGGTCTAGTGTAGGATCCAACTTCTGTTTTCCAGTTTCAGCTTATTTAGTAGCTTATTTTCTAGGTGTAAAGTAGTGGCTCAAGCTGTTTAAGACTTAAGCCAAAACAATCAAATCTTTGTATTTTGCCATTCATTGGTTTAGAGCAGTTGTATTTAGTTCATTTTGAGTACTTTTAACATATTATAGCTTCTATTTCAGTTTGGTAGCTTGTTGTGTTCATTTGCTTATTCCAAGTGCTTATTCATAAGCACTTGTCTTTCGCTTCATTTCTTACACACAACCCTCTGCTTTTATATTTTTCCTAGATTCATAATATCATTTTAGAATTTTCTTGAATTTTTCAGATTTTCTAGGCCGCTTTGCTATTTTCTCCATTTAAATCGCTTTTAGGCCTTTTAATTAGCATTTAATGCAATTAATTGAGAAAAGTTTCAAAAAATAAGTTTTCATTTTTATTAAGTTAAGATAAATATAAAAAGTCAAAAAAATATTTTTCCAGATTTTTCTTAGTTAAATTTGTATTTTTAAGCAATTTAAGTAGTTTTAAATAGTTTTTAATTCATAGAAAATACAAAAATAATCAGAAAAATACAAAATTAGTTTTGAAAATTCTCTTTTGTTATTTTAGATTTTTCCAAGTCATAATTTCCTTTTTCTAGCTTTATTTCATATTTTCTTGTATTTTAGGCTATTATTAAATAGTTAAAATTAGTTTTTAATTAATAATAATTAGATAAATAGTTTTAAAAATAATTTTCTTTTTCTAAAAATTTTCTTTTATCATTAGGTTTGTAAAAATATCATTTTCATATTTTTAGGATTAATACCGCTTCAGGGCCACATTTTCTTTTCAGTACGTCACGTAGTTTTTAAATTTAAGTTTTATAAAAGAAAAAATCAAAAACATCATTTTGCAAATAGTGATAGCGTTTATTTAATATATTTTATCTTTTTAATTTCTTTTAATTTGCATTTAAGCCCCTGTAGTTTATGAACTTTTTCTGTAGTTATAATCATTCACAACTCTTTTCTCATTCAAATTCTCTCGATCACTATCCGTTTGGTGATTCATCGCATAGCTCGCTGGGACATAACGACCTGGGGAAACACTATACTCTCCTGATCTTCATTGCATTTGGTTCCAGATGTTTTAAGTTTCTTACGGTTGGCCATTCATGAGTGGCTAGCTTGTGTGAAAACTTGACCGTTTGGGAGCGGATCAAATTTTGGCGCCTTGTTGGAGTCGTGCTAATTATCTTCCGCTCTAGCGATTAGTGATTTGAATATTCACTCTTTGTTCATACCATCCATCTATATCTATATATATATTTTCTTATAAAAATCAAAAATCCAAAACATCTCAAAACATATAAAATACAAAATATTTTTCTTTTGTTTCTATATATATGTATAACCATAAAACTCAAAAGAATCTTCTTTCCCCATTTTCATAATTCCTTCCTTAACTCGAGAGTCCTTAGAGTTAACTCTAGTGCATGCGCACTCGCTCTTCTAGATCATTGAGTCCTGCGTGATCAGCGAAATTCTAGAAGACGCTCTCGTAGACGCGTCGCCCAAATAGTCGAACCCGAGATTCGTACTATTTCAAACAACAATATGGCGACGAACGAACTATGGCGAAATGCTCCGAGCACCCACCGAGGGTTATGGAGATGCCATCATTCTACCAAAGAATCAATTTCGATCACTTTGAATCAAGACACATTTGATCCAACTTGTGTCTACAAATCAATTCCACGGGTTTGATCGAGAAGACCCATATGCACACATCCGTTGGTTTAACAAGTTGACTTCAACTATCAATTTCAAGGATGTGCCACAAAAAGTAATCAAGTTGATGCTTTTCCATTCTCACTGAGGGACTGACCGGTTGGGTCGGAAAAGAACCCTCGATCCATCGAAACTGGGAGGATCTTGTTCAAAATTTTGTCAATTATTTCTTTCCTCCATCAAAGACGACTAATCTTAAAATGAAATTTCTGGATTCGTCAAAATTTCGATGAAAACTTTGGAGAGGCATGGGAGAGATTCAAAGATCTCCTCAGAAATGCCCCATCATGAATTCACGAGCTTCAACAAGTCAATATCTTTTACAATGGGTTGAATGGTAACGATCAAGATTCTTTGAACGCAACCGCAGTGGCAATATCTTGAATCGTAAGCCTAAAGATGTGATTGAGATTTGCGAGCAAAATCAAAAGTTCCTATTTCTCGCAACAAAGTCAATACTCCGAACACTCCCGCTTCTTCATCCAAGAACTCTTCCGAGTTAGCGACTCGATAGCCGCTCTAACGGATGTCATCCGTTGTATGATGAAAGATGTAAAGGAAATCAAAAGCGAAATTCATAAGCCGGAACCAATCAAAGCCAGTAAACAAGGTGTGTGAAACTTGTAGTGGTCCACACGCGTATTATGATTGTCAAGCAACCGATGCTTCTTTTACCAAGCTCCCGTAGCTTTGGTAAACCACAATCAATACCGACCACAAGTGATCCTCACTACTGCACCTAGCGGTATGACACCACCGGTTTTCTCCTGTGCAAAACCATGGCAATCAAAATCGCTTTGTTCGAATCAAGGACAAAATTTTAATAACTCTCAAAATTTCAATCAAAACCGGAACAATTTCAACCAACCATATCAAGCTCCAAATCATCAAAGTTATCAACAACCTTCTCAAGCTCCCATGCCACATGACTTCATGAAAATTACCGAGTCAACATACGCTCAATGCAAACTCGGATCAATAACATGAGAGTTGAGCTAAAAAGGAAATTGATACGACAATGTCTCGGCAGACAAATGAGTTAAAGAATATGATGAGCGGTTTCATGAACATGAATATGAACAAAGCTTCATCATCTTCCGGAGGACTCCCAAGCAATACAATTCCTAATCCCAATGCCGAGTTGAAAGCCGTCACCACTCGTAGTGGTAAGACGCACAATGGACCTTCGACCCAATGCCCCTCCACCTGTGGTAATGAGTCAAGTTACCAAGGATACAACGGACAAGGTGCAATTCTCAAGCCCGATGGCACACACACGTCCCACCTTCGGTAGTCCAAGCTTTAAGTCCAGGAACCCAAGTTCAAAACAAATTTCGAGCGAAAACACTTCCATCCCAGCTCAAAGTCTAGTCGACTTCCTTACCCATCAAGAATGCATGATGAGAAGCTCAAAGACAAAACAAAGAGCAAATGGAAATTTTTCCAAATCTTCAATGAGCTACACTTTGATATAAGCTTCGTTGATGCTCTCGTTCTAATGCCTAAATTTGCATCCACGCTTAAAGGCTTCATCGACCAACAAAGATAAGCTATCCGAGATGGCTAAAACTCCTCTCAATGAGCAATGCTCACGGTCCTTCTCAAGAGGCTTCCCAAAAGCTTCAAGACCCTGGCGATTTTTAATCCCGCGATTTCTTGGGGATGGTTCAATGCTCGCCTTGCCGATCTTGGCGCAAGCATTAACCTCATGCCACTCAAGATGGAAGAAACTTTCTTCCTAAACTTTCACCCACTTGTATGACACTTGAGCTAGCGGACCGTACCATAACTCGTCCACTGGGATAGCCGAGGATGTCGTGATGAAAGTGGGAAAGTTTCACTTTCCCACCGACTTTGTTGTAGTAGACTTGATGCGGATCCTAGAGTTCCCTCATCTTGGGAGAGCTTTCTTAAGAAGCAGTCGTGCTACGATTGATGTGTTTTTTGAAGAGTTGACCATACGGGTTGACAACGAAGAACTCACGTTGAATATCAACCAAAACTCAAGCCTCTATCCAAACAGTGTTGCCACAATTGATCAAAATCGAAAGATTCAATGCAACACTCTCAAATTTCACGAGTTAAGAGGAGTCACCAAAAGCGTGCGGAGTTAAAAGCTTTGAAAATCAACCACGGTTCAAACAAATGGTTTGAGAGTTGTACCGTGGAAGTCAAGAGTGTTCTCGATGATGATGATCTAGAATCGGAGACTTCATCGGAAGTGGTGGAAATTGCTAGCTCTAAGAGCACACCACTTGTCCCACCTCCGAATCGCTTTATCGTATCGAGTTTGTTAACTCGTGGATGAAACCAAACTCTTTTCGGTTTCATCTCAAGTGGATGATGATGTTTGTGATCCAACGGAGACATTCTTCCCAAAGGATGAATTGCTCAAAATGATCCATCATCTTCTAGTCTTATCCCGACTCTTCCATTCCTTCTCTCACCCCGATGAGGAAGATGACAACTTTGGAATGAAGTCGATGCCTTTCTTAGTGATGAATCAATTCGGCGTGAATTGATAATACTACTTTGATCGGAGGGGACATCCTTTTTCTAGAAAATCTGTTGATTGAAGAACCGTTTCCACCCTCCTCCCGGACATCTTATTGACAATCACCATCTAAGCTTCAAGTTTAAGCTTAAAATGTCAAAATGGTGATTTGCTTCTCTCGATGAGGAATGGACATGCATTCTCTGCACGCCTTTATTCCATTCTTCACAGATGGTGTGGTTGCTCTTTCCCTTTCTCTTTCGGAATGAGGACACCATCTTTGACCCCGTATCATCCTTTATAGATTCTTCTACTAACAATACCGCGGTTATATCTCGTCGGTGTGGAACTTTTCGATGTTCATATGTTTATTAACATTGTGAACGAAAGTCCGATCGAGATTGGTTTTCCACGTTACTTTCCCCATGAACAAATTAATTGGTCGAGTCAAGCTAGCGACTCGGTAATCAAAAACGATAGTTAAACAGGGTCTTCACCGTGTGTACCACCCTAGTGTGGGGGGTGATGAGTGTCTAAATACTCATCATTTTATTCCCATTTAAACCGAAAACATTTAAAACGCTTAGAAATGCATCAAAATCGAAAATATCCCAAAATTGCGCTTTATATGTTTCGGATGCAAAATTATTGAAAACAAATGAAAACGAACAAAGTTTGCATAATTGGCGCTTTAGTCCCCAACTTTCAAAAATGGCAAAACAAGTCCCCGGATTTTCAAAATGCAAAAATATTATTTATGGCCCTTGGTTAATAAAGTTTGTCATTTATGGTCCTTATAATAATTTTGGAAAATTACAGTTTCGGTCCTCGAGTTTCACAATTTGCAAAATGGTCCTTTGATTATTGGATAATGTCAAGAATGGCCATTGGAATATGATTTCGGATATTACATGTTTTGTCCACGAAATTGAATTGGCGATTAGTCCCTAAACTACTAAATGGGTTCATATCCTATCCTAAGTCCAAAACTATTACTACTAATCCTAAAAGCCCAAAACCATTTACCTTTACCCGGCCCAAGCCCAATCCACCTTATACCTAAACCCTACCCTTTTCTTCCCTGTCTTCCCGCCCAAACACACACCGACACACACTAACCCCAACTCCCAAGAACCATGCCACAAATAAAAAACACATCAACCCATCCCATCACAGACCCTAGCTACCTTGGGAAACTTTTGTTCCCACACCAAGAATGAAGACAGAGACAAGAGGGGTGCACGTGTTTTGTTGTTTTATCTCACACAAGAGAGAGAAGACAGGGACGAGAAGAGCTGGAAGGCGCCAAGAGCATAAAAGCTTGTAGCGACATGAGGAGTGGAGTTAGTTAGTAGCTTTTTCTTTTTTTTAGTTTTAAGTTAGTATTTTTTTTGTTTTAGTCTTCTGGTCTAGAAAGATGTTGTTCTAGTCCCTTTTTAAGATTCATTGTCATTCAACTTTTTCTTGTAATTTTAATTTTTGAATGCAGTTTAATTTAAATTCAATTCCAGTTTTAAGTTTATGCAATCTTCATTTCTGTTATACTTTTAAAATTCTGTCTTATTTTAAATCTTGCTAGAGGATGTTTGGAAGCTCACATAAGCTCATTTGGTTCTTGTGATTAACTCTACAAAATAGTTTTTATTGGCTCTAGGTGGATTCAGTTTCAAAAACTCTGTTTTACCCTTAAGGTATTGTTTGGAATAGTGCGGTGGTAAGTCAAAAGTGGGTCTTACCCACTTTGACTTTTGAAGTCAAGTTTCTTTTGGTAGTTTAAAGTCAGTTTGGATCATGTTTGTAGTTGATACAAGAGGGTTTCAAAAGTTTGGATAAATGTTTTTGAAAGCTGTCACTGTTGAGTCTGCACTAGTACAGCAGACCTCATGGAGCTTTTTCACAAGCTTGTTGCAAGCTTGTGAAAGCTCCTAAGCGAGACTGAGGGCATTTGGTAGCCGCTTGGTGGACTCCAATTCCCAACAAGCTCAAGAGCTTAGTTCCCGGAGCTTATTCAAAATAAGTGAGAAAATGACCCTTTGACTGTTCGCCTCAAGACCCCACTATGCTTAAGGTTTTTTTTTTTTTTTTTAATTCTAAGTGCTTATTAAGGCTTCTAGTTAGTTTATTTATGTTTAAATTTTCTTAATAATGTAATTAACTTAGGTTGAGAGTAGTGTCCGCTTATAAATGCTTATTGTACCTTATTTAAGCTTATTTTCATTTAGTAGTTTTTTTTGGATTTCCTTAGAGTTATACGCTTGTTGCTTATTCCCTTAATTTCTGCTTGCTTTTGATTATTTTGGCTTATTTTAGATAGTTGAATTCATGTCTCACTTAGTTCTTTTCTTCAACTGCTTATCCATAGTTCTTTAGCTCAAAACAAGCGTAAAAGTGTGTTTGAAATTTCATCCAAAGCGAGTTGGAATAAGCGATCCAAACAACTTATTCGAATGAGTTTCATAAGCAAAGTTTTCACCTAAAGTTGTTATTTCTAGTAGCTAAACAAGTTTCAAAAGAAAAAAATGTGTTGCAAAAGCGGCATAGTGGGACTCGAACCCACGCCATCCACCACACACAACACACTCGCCAACGCCCCTGGGACTTTATCGGTTATCATTTGCATTATTTAATATATAAGGTAGTAGTAGTGGTATAGCTTATTTAGCTTAATCGATTTTTAGCAGCTTATCCATAGAAGCTGTTGCACCCATTTTATTTTTCATAGGTCCATTAGATCATCCAGTATTTTTACAAAAAGTTTCAGAATTTTCTAAATTGTTTGAGTATTTTTTATTAATTAATTAGATTAAAACAGTTTTTAATTCGTAATAATTATTTTAAAAGTCGAAAAAATACCCGGCTTTTTCCTAAAATTTTATTTTGTCATATAGTAAGTAAGAAAATTGTTTTACACTCGTAGGACTTTTATTTTACAAATTTTACGTTTTACTTGCACTCGCTGTAATTTTACATATAACGCGTTTTCATTCTAGGTCACGTTTTTAGGTAATTTAGGTTTACGTTTTAATTAGAATAGTTTATTTAAGTTATTTTGTTTTATAAATCAAGAAAAACATCATTTTAAAAATAGTGATAGCGTTTATTTAATATAATTTAGTTTTTAATTTTCTTTAATTTGCATTTAAGCCCCTGTAGTTTATATACTTTTTCTTGTAGTATAATCAATCACAATCCTTTTCCGTTCAAATCCTCTCGATCACTATTCGTTTGACTATTCTTGCACAACTCGTTGGGACATAACGACCTTGGGAAACATTATACTCCTCTTGATCTTCATTGCATTTGGTTCCGCATCGTTTGAAGTTTGTTACGGTTGACCATTCACAAGTGGTCACCAGTGTGACAAAACTTGACCGTCTGGGGCGAACCAAATTTTGGCGCCACGGGAGTCAGTGCTAATTATCTTCCGCTTAGCAGATTAGTGATTTGAATATTCACTATTTGTTCATACCATCTATCTATATCTATATATTTTCTTATAAAAATCCAAAATCCAAAAACATATTTTTTATTATTCAAGTTTTCAACAAACACAAAAACCAAAAGATTTTCTTTCTTATTTTTACAAAATGTTTATCCAAAATCCAAAATATCCATCTTTCCCTCTCACATCTTTGATTCTTCATCCCAACCCTCTCAGAACCTTTGATTATTTCCTATGTCGATCCACACCATTTTGGTTGCCAATGGTGTGGTGGTCCTCATAATGGTGGAATTGTCCTACCGTAGCATGGTAGAATCGGGAGATGGGTGCGTTTATAACCAAGCTCCCTATCCTTACCATGACACATCGATTCATTCTACCACCACCACATCATGAGATATTGACATATCTCGTGTGAGTTTTGTGGAGGTCCTCACCAAGGATTTGAGTGTCAATCGGAAGCAGCGTTTGTCTATGAACAATTTTACGGTAACACTCGGGACTTTGGAAATGACCAAATTCCATATTATTCACACAACCACCACAACAATCATTTTGTTGTGAGTATCGTGGAGATCCACACTTTAGCTCGATTGTCAAACAAGGAGTCCATTTCCTTGTAACAATTACGACTCTTCAGATCATGACCAACCTCTACAAGACCAAGTGAATCAGCACCACCTCACCGAGCCACTTCCTCAAAATCTTCTCCTTGATCTTTTGGATTTAGTGAAGAATTGAAGGAATGTAAACATTCCCAAGATAATCCAAATCAAAATTCATGGAAGAATTGCTAGTCAAGAGCGGTGCTAAAATAAATTCCCAAATTGCGTTTGAAAAATCTATTAGGAATCAATTACAAAAAAAAGGCCGGATCTAGCTCTCAATTTCGTTTTATTCTCGATGACGGTGATGATGAGGATACACTTGATATCCTTCAATTCTATAAAGATTCATCAAGATCATCGGTTGATATCCCAGCCATTGAGATTCATTCTCAAACAAATGCTATCACACCAAGCTCCCACTCACTCTCTAAACACGGGGACGAGCATCTTGACACTGTTCTCGAAAAGGAATCGAAGCAATTCAAAAGTCTAGTGTTGAGAACCTTGTCCCAATCCCAGAGAGTCACAGGAACTTCGATCATATGTGATTCTCTTCCCTCTCGAGTGTTCAAAAGATCATTTTAAAACTTTCTCCGATTCAATGACGATTATGCTTCTTATGGAAACATCGAGTATGTTGAGGCATCACTCCCAGTCGACCCTCTTCTTGAGGAGTTTACCGATGAACTCACTCACATCGGTCCACTTTCATCGAAAGTGACGATGGTCTCCTTGATTCGAAGCCGATCCGGGAGAGATTGAAAGTCTCCCTTATAATGATCGCTCACTCACTTCTCACCCTAAATTCAATAGATAATGTTGATCACTTTGTTCGAAACATTCAAAGCTACTTTCACCAATCCTCTATTTGAATTCGACTCGAATTCACTTTAATTTCGAGAATCCACTCTTTGATACTCGATTGAGGATAGTGATGAGTCTACAGTGGAACAAGAATTCACAGATTTACATCTCGTGAATGATTCTCTTTACGAGGAGTTCTCCTTTGAACTCACTCATATCATATCTCCGCCGGAGTATGATAACTTCCAATTTGATCATGACACACCCGGGATTTGTCATATTACGCGAGTTTTCATTCTAGGTCACGTTTTTAGGTAATTTAGGTTTACGTTTTAATTAGAATAGTTTATTTAGGTTATTTTGTTTTATAAATCAAGAAAAACATCATTTTAAAAATAGTGATAGCGTTTATTTAATATAATTTAGTTTTTAATTTTCTTTAATTTGCATTTAAGCCCCTGTAGTTTATATACTTTTTCTTGTAGTATAATCAATCACAATCCTTTTCCGTTCAAATCCTCTCGATCACTATTCGTTTGACTATTCTTGCACAGCTCGTTGGGACATAACGACCTGGGGAAACATTATACTCCTCTTGATCTTCATTGCATTTGGTTCCAGACTGTTTGAAGTTTGTTACGGTTGACCATTCACAAGTGGTCAGCTTGTGTGACAAAACTTGACCGTCTGGGGATTCATAATATTGAAATCATGAACTCTCCTTCTGATAATGATGAGTTAGTCATGATGTTTATCATGATTTTCTTTCTTTTCTTCACCTATACGGTGACTTCTCCTGTTCTTCACTCCTTCGGAATGAAGACATTATTTTGACCCCGACATTTTCATTTATCATTTGTGAGCGGTTCTATGTATATCTCATCGGTGTGGAACTTTCACGTACTTCAATGTTTATACAAACATCTTGAATGAAAGTCCGATGGAGATTATCTCTTCCACTTACTTCCCATGAACAAATTAATTCGGGTCGAGTCAAGCTAGCTTCATTAATCAAAAACAAGAGTTAAACATGGGTTTTCACCGTGTGTACCACCTAAGTGTGGGGAGATGTCCCATGTTGTATATAGATCTAAAAATGAATGAAAATTGTAAATATTAAAAAGAGAATAATTGTTGTGTTTCTACACTTAGCTAGTAATGTTATCTTTTTACGCTCAAGGATTGACATAATAGTCGGACTTTGAATATTGAGGACAATATTCATTTCTAAGTGTGGGGAAATTCGCTAATTTGATCATAAATGTACCCTTTAGTCCCTTTTTCCTCCAAATGGCCAAATTTTAAAATGTTTTTAGTGGAAGTACTATGTACTAAACACAACAAATGGTAATCAAGACGCCATGTCTAATAAACAAAAGGATTGGCTAATCCAGAGCAAACGGCTCTTGGTAAAGATTTCTCAAACCGTTGACGGCTTGCAATTTGCCCAAAATTGTATGGTGTTCATTTCACCATATCTTTAATTAGTGAAGAGTTGGCTAGCCCGCAAGTTTATGGCTTGTGGTAAAGGCGGTGGAAAACCATAATTGGTAATCGACTCACCAAAGATATCTTATCTAAGCGTTGACTAGTCCGTAGCAAACGGCTCGGTAAAGACAAATCAAAACCGTTGAAAGTCGATGGTTTGCTCAAAATCGTTTGTTATCATTGTACCAAGGTTCTTACTTGAATCGAAACATTTGGCTACTCAAGTAATGGCTTTTGGTAAAGAGATTCAAATCCATTATGTTTTCTCAAAAGATTGCTAGGGACTAGCAATGGTTTAGTGTGGGGGATTGATGAGTGTCTAAATACTCATCATTTTATTCCCATTTAAACTGCAAAAACATTTAAAAACGCTCAGAAATGCATCAAAATACTGAAAATGTCCCAAAATTGCGTTTTATATGTTTCAGATGCAAAATTATTGAAAACAAATGAAAAACGAACAAAGTTTGCATAATTGGCGCTTTAGTCCCCAACTTTCAAAAATGGCAAAACAAGTCCCCGGATTTTCAAAATGGAAAATATTATTTATGGCCCTTGGTTAATAAAGTTTGTCATTTATGGTCCTTATAATAATTTTGGAAAATTACAGCTTTGGTCCTCGAGTTTCACAATTTGCAAAATGGTCCTTTGATTATTGGATAATGTCAAGAATGGCCATTGGAATATGATTTCGGATATTACATGTTTTGTCCCTGGAAATTCAGAATTGGCAGTATTAGTCCCTAAACTACTAAATGGGTTCATATCCTATCCTAAGTCCAAAACTATTACTACTAATCCTAAAAGCCCAAAACCATTTACCCTTTACCCGGTCCAAGCCCAATCCACCTTATACCTAAACCCTACCCTTTTCTTCCCTTGTCTTCCCGCCCAAACACACACCAGACACACACTAACCCCCAACTCCCAAGAACCACGCCACAAATAAAAAAACCTGTCAACCCATCCCATCACAGGACCCTAGCTACCTTGGGAAACTTTTGTTCCCACACCAAGAATGAAGACAGAGACAAGAGGCGTGCACGCGTGTTTTGTTGTTTTATCTCACACAAGAGAGAGAGGCAGGACGAGAAGAATGGAAGCGCTAAGAGCATAAAAGCTTGTAGCGACATGAGGTGGAGTTAGTTAGTAGCTTTTTCTTTTTTAGTTTTAAGTTAGTATTTTTTTGTTTTAGTCTTCGTTGTGACAACCCGTAAATCTTGCTAGAGGATGTTTTCACATAAGTGTCATTTCTCAAACAATTCATGCTTCACCATTTCAACATTTATCGTAAACTAGGTTTACGTGTTCCAAATTGCAGAACCTTAATGGTTTAGCTGCTAATTCATGATCATATCATCATTCGAACATTTCATATGGACTAAGTTTAGTCTACATTTCATTAGCATCATTTGCATCATGTTAGTTCATTCATGACTTTGCATTTCACATTAAACGTAAATTTTATATTAAATAAACGTTATCGCGTGAGTTATTATTTTGAACATTTAATCCGATACTTCTAAAAATGATCCCGATATATTTTTATACTTATATTTAGTTTATAAAAACTATATTTTGAGTTTACCTAGTGTTTTAAATTTATTTCGTATATAAATCGTTAAATTTATATTATTACGACGTTTTTCTTAAAAACTACACGATAATTATTATATCACTCAAATTTTGCAAGAAATATATTTTTACAATTTTTATGATCTTAATATAATTTACTTTGGTCCATTAAAATTTATTTTACCTAAAACTACCCTAAACACAAAATGTATGTACTAGTTACAAATTACTTTTATTAAACTTACAATTTTACACAATACATAAAAAAAAAAAAAAAAATATATATTTTATGATATACATCCCCAAAACCGACCTGGGGGGAGAGAGGGTAGTGCATTTAATGGTTGGTACATTATCTTCTTGATTGTATAGATCTATACTCCAAGTTATCATACTACATTCATTCATTTCATCCTCATTTTTCAAAAGTTAGTAAATTGCTTTTCTCTCCTTGTTCTTCTTCCATCAAACCGCAACACCATAAGGAGTGCAAGGATCATCAAAAATTTTCAAGCTCAAGTTTTAAACAATCTAGATTACACTCTTATTAAGGTTTTGAAATAAAACCTAGGGTGTTTAGGTTAATCCTTGTTCTAATCACCTCATCATAGTAGCTTGTAAGCATATTACTTTCATTTTTCATCTTTCCTTTCATTTCATATTTATTTCATCATTTTCTTAGCAAGCATGCAAGACTTATGTATATTTATACCATTTTTACATTGATTTTAAGAGTTTGATATATATAAAGTCATCCTATAATTATTCCCTTGTTATATATTGGTCTTGATGATGTTTAGGAACCCATGACACCCTAAGAAGGTGTATGGTAGGATTAGAATAGCTTTGGAGTTGATTTGAAGGGATTGGAATAGGTTTAGTACGAGAAAAACTATTTTCGACAAGTTATAAAAGTGGTCTGATCTTGTTTTGTTTTTCTGGAAAATCCGACAGTAGGCACGAATTTTTGGCCTAGATATTTAGAAAATATACTTTAAAACGAATCCGTGGCCGCTTGAACGGATTAAAACGGAGTTATAACGAAGAAGTTATGAATTTTTCAAGTTTGACGATTTAAATATATATTTTCGTAAAATTTCAAGAACCTATTTTTGTTTTGTACGAGTCAAAACGAGTCCTAAGCTTTATAAATTATTTCGACTTATCAAAAATATATTAGTATACTTTGATACGGCTAAGGACGATAATACGAGAAAACGGATTTGAAACGACTAAGATATACACGCTTTCATAAAATTGCCGTAACTATTATTTTTAGAAAACTATATTATTTTTACGAGACAAGTGTTACGGTAACTAAAACGACCATATTGAAGGCTGTTTTAACGATGATGTAGAACTTTTGTAACGAGATGTCTTCTAATAAAATCGAGATCACCAAGCATATTTTTCAAAACGACCAACCGCTTGTATAGCGGAGTTGTAATAAATTATTTACGGTCGCTTAAACTTTGCCGAAACTCACTTTTTACACAACATTTGGACAAAATCACCATCTTTAACCTTTATTATCTTTATGTTCGAGACCTCTATGACGAAAACTCATGTACTAAAACTTCTAGATTTTGATACAAGCTTTCCAAAACCGTCGAGTTCGCTTTCCTAACGCTCGACGACACCATTTTACGACTAGTTTTTCAAGCCATTTTGTCACTTTCATGAAATTTCCGACGACATTATTTTACTTACTAAAAGTTAAAATTTCACAATAAATCATTACGAAACTATTGTAGGATGACATTTTGACGTAAATACTTGTAAAGTAATTTAAGAATGGTCAAGACGTCAAAAGAGTATTTTTCGACGATAAGTATTATTTTCAAAACTCACAAATGGTATAAATAACATACTAAATGCATGCATAACATTACATCATAACTCATTACATATCATATCATTCATAATAGGTCATTTTCGAGATTCACGCTACATTTCAAAGGTATCCACTTTTGTCATCATAATCATTGCAACAGTGAGTTCATAGCCCCACTTTTACTCTTTTAACTGCTTTTACAAACTCTTGGGGAGATACATGCTACATTTTAATCGAACACAAATGCTTTGAATCAGATGCTATATCCGAATGTTTTATTGTCACTAAGTATTTGCCATGTTCAAGTCCCTACATCATGAACCATTAGTCACTATGAGTGAGCGAATATTGTGAATAGCCTATTGAATTAACACTCCCGCCTTATTGACCCGCTAGGGAAATCGAGCGACTATATTTGAATCATTAAGGTAAATTGGCAAGTTTACCTATTAGGCGGCGATGAAACGATGATTACCAATTTTTATTGGTGCGATGTTTACGCTTTGGTGTCATGAACTTAGTGAAATAAATACGATTTTGTTTTCAACGATGAGTGTGAAACAATTTAACTCACACTACGATGATTGTGTTCAAACGAATTAATTAAACCTATGGATTTCACTCAACCTTTGTGTTGACCTTTTAAGCATGTTTTATCTCGTATCTATGGCATTCAATTCATGGCATGCATTTGGACACATCATAGAGTCGCGTGACGACGCGCCTCACTGGGTTTATGCACTTTAAAACATCGTTTGACTTGTAACAAACTTATTTTCCGTGCATAGTAACTTTCATTTGGGACCTATACTTTGTAACTCGATTGTTTTATTAAATCAAACGATGTATTTTCCAAACGACACTTTAGGTCGCTCAATATAATCGTGATTGTGATGCTATGACAACAATCCCCGTGAATTCCATTCCACGCAAAACATGTAATTTGGGGTGTGACAGATTGGCATCGAGCTTCGTTATAGAGAACTAGGTTGCATCATTGACCCTAGACTATAACTACATCATCATAGCATCTCATCATTTCATCATAAGTGCATGTTCACTTTACATGCGGTTTATACGCACATTTTTCGAGTTATTTACTTTCATTTCATATCGATTGTCACATGGATGCCTTTAAATGCCCATTCCATTATTCTTTCTTCATACTCCAATGTCGAGAATGCCTTGTTATTCCCCATCAAAATTTCAACATCAATTGACTCATCACCGATAACGCCGAATGCCGAGATAAACCTTTAAGTAGGGCTAAGTCACTCTCACTCCTTTGTTTCACCACTAACATGTCGAGTTACACGTTATTAACACATTAAGCCACTAAACCATCATACATTTGAAGCACTTACAACATCTCATAACCCATTTCTTAGGAAACCGTCGATCATTTTGAAAAATAACCTCAAACTTATCATTTCTTATCACATCTCTTTAGAGCGCATATTTTTAACATGGGATTTTGCTACGCCTCACATTTCCTCTTGTTTTGAAGAAGATATGGCAATCAAGAAAGCTACACCGAAATGACTCAAGCGGCTATTCAAAAGTTGGTAAGGGATAGCATAGCCGATGCTCTAAGGATTGAAAGGAACGGCGGCCGCCGCTGCCGAGGTCGCTGCCACGCCAAGCCGCTAGAATTGCGAGGGAAGTCAAGCCGCTAGGCTTGCTCACCGCAGAAATGCAGGAGGGTCCGGAGTTAAAAGTCGTCAGATAAGAATTTCAAAAGTGGAGATCCCACGAAGTTTAGAGGTACCAAGGAGCCACCGCCATGGTTCGATGGTTTGAGAAATTGAGTCCGTGTTTTTGCTATGTAATTGCCCGGATGATAGCAAGGTCAAGTTTGCTACGAGTACACTACTTGATGGAGCATTGTCGTGGTGGAACTCTTATGCTCACCGATGGGAATGGAAAATGCTTTCAAGCTCACTGGGAGCAATTCAAAGGTTTGGTAACAAAGAAGTTTTGTCCGCGCACGGAGGTGAAGAAGTTGGAGACCGAATTCTATGAGTTGGTAACTATTGGGTATGACATTGATACTTACATTCAAGGTTTCAAGAATTGGCCGTGTTATGTCCATCTATGGTTTCGGATAATGAGAAGCTACTGGAGGCTTTCATTGAAGGACTTCCCGAGATTATTCAAGGTGATGTGACTTCCTTTGATCCGCAAACGATTGAGGAATCTATTCGAGTGTCTCAAAAGCTCATGGCACAAGTAGTAAAGAGGGACAACTCCCCCCACCCCAACCGTAACAACAATACCAACAACCGCACCAACTACAACAATAACCAAAACAACAACAACAACGACGATAACCAAATCAACAACAACAAAAGAAAATGGGAAATGACCAAGGAGGTTATAATAACAACAACCAAAACCGTAACACTAACCATCATCAACAACAAAATAGAAGGCAAGAAGTCGCTATGGTTTATGTTGTCGCACCAATGGGAGGTAGAGGTTATGCCGAACACACCCACTATGTAATCGATGTAATTTTCATCACTGGTCCTTGCCCCGCCAAGTGCCACAAATGCCAAAAACCGGACATCTAGCTGTGGATTGTAAAGGTAAAGCCGTAGTCACATGCTTCGGATGTGGGGAGCAAGGACACTATCGGAATCAATGTCCTCAAAACCAAGGTCAACAAGTTGAAGGTGCTCATGGAATGCATACATGTTAGAGGAGGAGAAGCTCGTCAGGATTTCAACAACGCGAAGATCAAGAAGTTCGAAACTAATAAAGCCTTATTTCTCCTTATGTACTATGTTGTACTAAGTTTATGTTTTCCATCATATTCGAATCTTTATAACTTAAGATGTACTACTTTTGCTAAACCACTCGTTGTAAAATATTCTCATCTATCGTACTTATTTTCTTTCCGATTTGTTATTACTTACGAGAATTTTACTTCTTTTTACTTTATCGACCATTTTAACGACACGGTTTAAATCCTTGTAAACATTGAGAGTTATAACAACTAAACCGAACGTCACATCATCGCTCCTTAATTATACATAGCCTAGCTAACTATGTCTAATTCTGGAGGGATCATGTTATGTTGGGAGCAGTTAATTATAAATCTTAGTGCAAGCAAAATCTTCACATATTTCAAAGTCAAAGTGTTACTTATGAGAGATTCATCCGATATTTTCTTTACTATGATGTTTTATACGCTCTCAATCATCGATAACCGTAACGACACTTCTCCATGTCTTTTCTCCTCGATATTCATCACAAACTCAAAAATTCGATAGACTAACACGAATCGAATTCGTGGACTGAATTCCTTTTGATGGGCGAATGTGACAACTCGTACTTTCGTGTCATTTCTCAAACAATTCATGCTTCACCATTTCAACATTTATCGTAAACTAGGTTTACGTGTTCCAAATCGCGAACCTTAATGGTTTAGCGGCGAATTCATGATCATATCATCACGAACATTTCATATGGACTAAGTTTAGTCTACATTTCATTAGCATCATTTGCATCATGTTAGTTCATTCATGACTTTGCATTTCACATTAAACGTAAATTTTATATTAAATAAACGTTATCGCGTGAGTTATTATTTTGAACATTTAATCCGATACTTCCAAAATGATCCCGATATATTTTTATACTTACATTTAGTTTATAAAACTATATTTTGAGTTTACCTAGTGTTTTAAATTTATTTTGTATATAAATCGTTAAATTTATATTATTACGACGCTTTTCTTAAAAACTACACGATAATTATTATATCACTCAAATTTTACAAGAAATGTATTTTTACAATTTTATGATCTCAATATATTTTACTTTGATCTATTAAAATTTATTTTACCTAAAAGCTACCTATTTACCTTAAAGTTATTACTAAGTTACATTTACTTATTTATTTCTTTTACAATTATACAATATATAAAAAAAAAAAAAAAAAAAGATATTTTGAGAATACATCCCCAAAACCGCCAAGGGGGGGTAGTATTAGTGCATTTATTGGTTGGTACATTTAGTCTTGAATGTATAGATCTATACTCCAAACCCTTACATTTCACATTCATTCATTTCATCCTTATTTTCAAAGTTAGTAAATTGCTTTTTCTCCTTGTTCTTCTCTCCATCAAACCGCAACACCACAAGGAGATAGAAGGATCATCAAAAAATTTTTCAAGCTCAAGTTTTAAACAATCTAGATTACACTCTTATTAAGGTTTTGAAATAAAACCTAGGGTGTTTAGGTTAATCCTTGTTCTAATCACCTCATCATAGTTTAGCTTGTAAGCATATCATTTTCATTTTTCATCTTTCACTTTCATTTCATATTTATTTCTTCATTTTCTTAGCAAACATGCAAGACTTATTGATATTTATACCATTTTTACATTGATTTTAAGAGTTTGATATATATAAGTCATCCTATAATTATTCCCTTGTTATATATTGGTCTTGATGATGTTTAGGAACCCATGACACCCTAAGAAGGTGTATGGTAGGATTAGAATAGCTTTGGAGTTGATTTGAAGGGATTGGAATAGGTTTAGTACGAGAAAACTATTTTCGACAAGTATATAAAAGTGGTCTGATCTTGTTTTGTTTTTCTGGAAAATCCGACAGTAGACACGAATTTTTGGCCTAGATATTTAGAAAATATACTTTAAAACGAATCCGTGGTCGCTTGAACGGATTAAAACGGAGTTATAACGAAGAAGTTATGAATTTTTCAAGTTTGACGATTTAAATATATATTTTCGTAAAATTTCAAAGAACCTATTTTTGTTTTGTACGAGTCAAAACGAGTCCTAAGCTTTATAAATTATTTCGACTTATCAAAAATATATTAGTATACTTTGATACGAAGCTAAGGACGATAATACGAGAAAACGGATTTGAAACGACTAAGATATACACGTTTTCATAAAATTGCCGTAACTATTATTTTTAGAAAAACTATATTATTTTTACGAGACAAGTGTTACGGTAACTAAAACGACCATATTGAAGGCTGTTTTTAACGATGATGTAGAACTTTTTGTAACGAGATGTCTTCTAATAAAATCGAGATCACCAAGCATATTTTTCAAAACGACCAACCGTTTGTATAGCGGAGTTGTAATAAATTATTTACGGTCGCTTAAACTTTGCCGAAACTCACTTTTTACACAACATTTGGACAAAATCACCATCTTTAACCTTTATTATCTTTATGTTCGAGACCTCTATGACGAAAACTCATGTACTAAAACTTCTAGATTTTGATACAAGCTTTCCAAAACCGTCGAGTTCGCTTCCTAACGCTCGACGACACCATTTTACGACTAGTTTTTCAAGCCATTTTGTCACTTTCATGAAATTTCCGACGACATTATTTTACTATTTAAAAGTTAAAATTTCACAATAAATCATTACGAAACTATTGTAGGATGACATTTTGACGTAAATACTTGTAAAGTAATTTAAGAATGGTCAAGACGTCAAAAGAGTATTTTTCGACGATAAGTATTATTTTCAAAACTCACAAATGGTATAAATAACATACTAAATGCATGCATAACATTACATCATAACTCATTACATATCATATCATTCATAATAGGTCATTTTCGAGATTCACGCTACATTTCGTTGTATCCACTTTTGTCATCTTAATCATTGCAACAGTGAGTTCATAGCCCCACTTTTACTCTTTTAACTGCTTTACAAACTCGGGGAGATACATGCTACATTTTAATCGAACACAAATGCTTTGAACTCGTATGCTATATCCGAATGTTTTATTGTCACTAAGTATTTGCCATGTTCAAGTCCCTACATCATGAACCATTAGTCACTTGCGAGTGAGCGAATATTGTGAATAGGCCTATTGAATTAACACTCCCGCCTTATTGACCCGCTAGGGAAATCGAGCGCACTATATTTGAATCATTAAGGTAAATTGGCAAGTTTACCTATTAGGCGGCGATGAAACGATGATTACCAATTTTTATTGGTGCGATGTTTACGCTTTGGTGTCATGAACTTAGTGAAATAAATACGATTTTGTTTTCAACGATGAGTGTGAAACAATTTAACTCACACTACGATGATTGTGTTCAAACGAATTAATTAAACCTATGGATTTCACTCAACCTTTGTGTTGACCTTTTAAGCATGTTTTATCTCGTATCTATGGCATTCAATTCATGGCATGCATTTGGACACATCATAGAGTCGCGCGTGACGACGCTGCCTCACTTGGGTTTATGCACTTTAAAACATCGCTTGACTTGTAACAAACTTATTTTCCGTGCATAGTAACTTTCATTTGGGACCTATACTTTGTAACTCGATTATTTTATTAAATCAAACGATGTATTTTCCAAACGACACTTTAGGTCGCTCAATATAATCGTGATTGTGATGCTATGACAATCAATCCCTGTGAATTCCATTCCACCGCAAAATGTAATTGGGGTGTGACATTAAGCCCCTCGTAGTTTATATACTTTTCTTGTAGTATAATCAATCACAATCCTTTTCCGCTCAAATCCTCTCGATCACTATTCGCTTGACTATTCTTGCACAACTCGTTGGGACATAACGACCTGGGAAACATTATACTCCTCTTGATCTTCATTGCATTTGGTTCCGCATCGCTTGAAGTTTGTTACGGCCGACCATTCTGCTGTGGTCGCACCGTGTGACAAAACTTGACCGTCTGGGGCGAACTGTGGAGTTGCCCCACATGTCGTGTATATATAAGTTTCAAAAAAAAAAAAAAAAAAAAAAATCTTTCAAAATAATGGCCGTAGTATTTCCCTTTACGTTTCCGCTTCATGATAACGGCAGACTTTGAATATTGAGGGCAATATTCATTTCTAAGCGTGGGGAATTCTCACAAATTTTATCATGTAATTACACCGCTTAATTCCCCATTTTGGCCAAAATTTTTTTGGAGTAAGTGTTTTGACTTACTCAAATTTTATGGTTATCATCCGCCATGTCTAATAAACAAAAGGATTGGCTAATCCAAGCAAACGGCTTTGGTAAAGATATCTCAAATCCGTTGACGGCTTGCAATTTGCCCAAAATTGTATGGTATTCATTTCACCATATCTTTAATTAGTGAAGAGTTGGCTAGCCCGCAAGTTTATGGTCATGGTAAAGGCGTGGAAAACCATAATTGGTAATCACCACCAAAGATAATATTGATAATTTATCTAAGAGTTGGCTAGTCCAGAGCAAACGGCTTCGGTAAAGACAAATCAAATCCGTTGAAGTCGGTGGTTTGCTCAAAATCACATGGTTATTTGTACCATGGTTCTTACTTGAATCAAACATTTGGCTACTCCGTAAGTAATGGCTTTTGGTAAAGAGATTCAACCATTAAGTTTTTCAAAAGATTGCTAGGGACTAGCAATAGTTTAATGGGGATTGATGGTGTGTAAATACTCATCATTTTGGGTCAACCGAATCAGAAACACTTAAAAACGCCTTTAAATGCATCAAAATATCGAAAATATCTCAAAATTGCATTTTATATGTTTCAAATGCAAAATGTTTAAAATCGATGAAAATGAGCTAAGTTTGCATAATTGGCGCTTCGGCCCCCAAGTTTCAAAGTTGTCGAAATAGTCCCTAAAGCACTTATTTCAAAGAAAAGTCACCAAAGGTCCTTTTAAAATCATAACTTGTCAAAATTAGTCCTTTGGTGAAAATATCAAAAGTTTTGAGAAATTTCAAATTTGGTCCTTCAAGTTTAAAAATTGGCAAAATGGCCTTGAAATTTGAAATGTCAAGTTTGGTCCTTGTACTATTGAGCTTGTCACTTTGGTCCCTTGGAGCAACTTTGCAAATATGGCGACCTTGGTCCTTGATTTTCGTAAATTACACAATAGGTCCTTGTTTATTAAACCCTAAGCCTTTGGACCCTTGTCATAACCCTCATGACTTCGCCAAACCATTCGACCCTTCCTTTTGACCCCCTTCATAATATTAAAACCGGTCAACCCATTGGTCAAACAAACCACCTCGACCTTTTCTTCTTCCTTCAATCGCTTCTCTTCAACACTCCAACACCCATCCCCCACCACCTTCACACCTCCATGTCCCCCCACCTCCACCAAACTCCAAGATACATTTAATGCATCCCTGTCCATCTCACTCAACCCTCTCAGTTGATAAAACCTTTTTGGCGCCAAAATTTGATCGAATGGCCAATATCTGTTCAACTCATCCAATGGTTTTAAAGATGAAGTGGGAACTGCTCAGAAGTCAAAGAGAAGCATTTTTGGGTATAAATAAAGGAGGAAGAAGGAAGAGAGAGGGGAGTACTTAGTTTAATTTTCAATTGTATGTCGTTTTTAATTCCTATGTCTTCAATAGACTCTTAGATGTAATTTTAAGTTTAAGTGTATCAAACTAAAGTATTTCAGTGTATTGCAACTATTTTCAAGCATCAATTCAAGTTTGTGTTCACATTTCATACTTTTGTGTTTATTGTTGAAAATTTCAGTTTCAATTTCCTACATTCAAGCTTCAAATAGCTTCTTTCCAGTTCAAATAAGCTTATATAAGTCGCTTATAGCTTTTATGTTTATATTTAAGTTTCAAGCAAATTTGATATTGGGTCAACAAAAGTTAAACCGAGCTCAAATTGAAATGGAAATGGATATGGGTGATGCAAGGTCGGATTGGGTTGATTCGAGTTAATGGGGTTGATATAAATAGGCTAGTGGTTCCGTGTTTGATTAATCTCGAGCCATAGTGGCTAGGACAAATGTGAGTTCATTTTCAAGTCTCATTGCATAATCAGATCCGTGGTTAATATTAGTTCTTCACTGCTTATTTAGTGTTAATTAGGGTAATTAGAGTGAGTTTAATTGATAAGACAAGCTAGTTCAAGAGTTGGTGTAGTTTTAAGTTCAAAACAGTTGAGAAAAGTGTGTTTGGATCAATGGGGTTATCTGATATTGACCCTTAGTTTGCACTTGAAAATTGCATTATCAGTCTTAATATAGGTAGTTAGAATCATTTGAGTCAGTTATTTGTGCACTAGAACTTCAAAAGTCAAAATCTTATATAACCTGTCTTAATTTCTTAACTGTTGAAAATTAGTGATATCAAAAGTTTGATTTGTATTCAAAAATCATTAGAGTAGCTTAATTCAGCCCATTTCATCATATTCCATCATAATCAGGTCCATAAATTGAGCTCAAATTTCAAATAAGTCAACTTAACCAAAACGCTCAAAAGTCAAAACATGAAATATCCGGTTTGAGCCCAACTGGGTGAATTTTCATGAGCACATTTCGGGCCAAATCAAATGAAATTGTGGGTTTAAAACTTCACCGGTCTATTTTCTTATTACCATTTTATAGATTTTGTGAATTTTTATAAGCTCCAAATGAGCTTGTCCATTTGGTTGAAAATGCCCTGTGACAGGGTATAAGTCACCAGTGCAGTTTCACAGGTAATTTGCAGGGCTTGTAACAAGCTCAGTTGAGCTTGTCCAAGGCTCATCTTTGGTTTATAAGTAGCCACCCAGGTCTAGTGTAGGATCCAACTTCTGTTTTCCAGTTTCAGCTTATTTAGTAGCTTATTTTCTAGTTGTAAAGTAGTGGCTCAAAACTGTTTTTAGCACTTAAGCCAAAACAATCAAATCTTTGTATTTTGCCATTCAGTGGTTTAGAGCAGTTGTATTTAGTTCATTTTGAGTACTTTTAACATATTATAGCTTCTGTTTCAGTTTGCTAGCTTGTTGTGTTCATTTGCTTATTCCAAGTGCTTATTCATAAGCACTTGTCTTTGCAGTTTCATTTTCTTACACACAACCCTCTGTTTTTATATTTTTCCTAGATTCATAATATCATTTTAGATTTTTCTTGAATTTTTCAGATTTTTCTAGGCCAGTTTGCTATTTTTCTCCATTTAAATCAGTTTTTAGGCCTTTTTAATTAGCATTTAATGCAATTAATTCAGAAAAGTTTCAAAAAAATAAGTTTTCATTTTTCTTAAGTTAAGATAAATATAAAAAGTCAAAAAAATATTTTTCCAGATTTTTCTTAGTTAAATTTGTATTTTTAAGCAATTTAAGTAGTTTTAAATAGTTTTTAATTCATAGAAAATACAAAATAATCGAAAAATTCAAATTAGTTTTGAAAATCTCTTTGTTATTTTAGATTTTTCCAAGTCATAATTTCCTTTTCTAGCTTTATTTCATATTTTCTTGTATTTTAGGCTATTATTAAATAGTTAAAATTAGTTTTTAATTAATAATAATTAGATAAATAGTTTTAAAATAATTTTCTTTTTCTAAAATTTTCTTTATCATTAGGTTTGTAAAAATATCATTTTCATATTTTTAGGATTAATCCGCTTCGCTTACATTTTCTTTCAGACGTCACGTAGTTTTAAATTTAAGTTTTATAAAAGAAAAATCAAAACATCATTTTGCAAATAGTGATAGCGTTATTTAATATATTTTATCTTTTAATTTCTTTTAATTTGCATTTAAGCCCTGTAGTTTATGAACTTTTTCGTAGTTATAATCATTCACAACTCTTTTCTCATTCAAATTCTCTCGATCACTATCCGTTGGTGATTCATCGATAGCTCACGGGACATAACGACTGGGAAACACTATACTCTCCCGATCTTCATTGCATTTGGTTCCGCATCGCTTTAAGTTTCTTACGGTTGGCCATTCAGTGCCTGGCCAAACATGGTAAAAACTCGACCGCTTGGGAGAGATCGTGACATGATCACGATAGTATCCCCGAAAGGGTCGGGTCGAACATACCAAACACAAGAACGCAGCACCCGGGTGGTACGAACATTAACCGCACCGCCCAATGCCAAAGTGAATAAAAGAGATGCTCTTAGTCACGAGTAACGCCAAGTTCTAATAATCCCAAAGGTCCGGACCACGGATCAACCAAAAGTAAGGAATATTACTTATGGTCACGATACTTGCTCACGCAGACCTCAAGAATGGCAACACCGCAGCTTGTCACCGAAAAACATCTCTATCAACATAATAGGACAAGCAAAGGGTTTGACTCGGGAAGGTTTGTCGCCCAAAAGAGCCACTATATGACCCGTGATCCCCAAGTCCCGATAAATAAAGTCCACCTATAAAAATTAGTGACTTCATATTTAACCGACTAATTTATGAGGTTTTACCCGTTAACACACAATCTCAAATCACGATACTACTCTTTTATAAAATTAATGTTACCACTCTTTTTGTAAAGTTATGCAAATGCCCCTGACATTAAAATTCATAAACTTAGAGCATTCCCAACAATAACACAATAACATCAATAACACCGTCCACGTCAGCGCCACATCAGCTTTAACATTTCACCTTAACATCCTCAAAAAACACCCACAACAATAACATCCCAATAACATCAATAACATTCTCAACAATTTACAAAAACAACCCATCATTTAGGGGTATAAATGAAGAAAAAAAAAATAATAAAAATAAAAATAATAACGGGCGTTATATGGTTAACGCTAAAGGACTAACGGCGTTAAAGATCTCGGCCTCCAAAGATGTAACGATAACTGGCGTTATTTCGGATTTAAAACCCAGATACGCCATATCACCGTACGCTTAGATAAAGAAAAAAAAAGTAATGAACTCGGATTTTATCATCAAACACCCAAGAGGCTTTCAGTAACTTTTACAAACCTCATTGTGGCAATCAATAGATTTGCTAAGTGCTAACTTTAAGTTCAATGTACTTTTCAGTTTTATACATAAATATTTATCTACATGCATATAAAAGCTTATCTTATGCAACAAAAGAGTTAAAGAAAAGGAAGTATCTTTTCAAAAAGGGACAAAAAGTGACAACGTAGGTGAGCAAAGATTAGAAAATGATAGTGGCATTGTCGTTATTCTAGTAGAAAACCATGGGCAAATATTTATTAGAAAAGTCACATGGTCAGTCAGTCTTGGAATGGGGACAACATATAGAATCCAAGAAGGCACGTGACCAACCGAATGTATGACAGCCTTAATATTAACACCTCACGCGCTTTCCACTCGCGTCTTAATTACCATACACATACGAGACACGTGCTTGGGAGTCCAGTGGGCCAACTCAAACCCAACAAACTGCCTTGCTGGCTCTACGAGCTTATATATTTTTTGTTTTTATTTTTATTTGTTTATTTTTTTTCAAGCAAAAGTGCAAAACGTATGTAATTCAAAACGTACAATTATACCACAAAGCTTAAAATATGGGAGTGATACTTATACCATTATCTTTTAACGACGATTATAATTTTGCATTACAATATCAGATTTGCATAAACTATAATACATTAAATTACGTATTTACGATCAAAAATACGATGTGAGTGATCAATTCTCATTAAAATACGATTCAATTGATTAAGACCGGATGCAATGATTAAAGAGAAAATTTTTAAATGGACACTTTCCTTAGTCTTTTACACAAATAAACCACGCCCATACAATTTTCTAAACGAACCTTTCAATACGGTATATTGACGGTAGATTTAACGCTGCTTTAAACCGAACACGTGACACTAATTCTCCCATGGGCGTGGTCAAGGCGTAGGAGTTTGGGCGAGGGAATGATCTAGGCGTGCTCGGCGTGGCAGGCGTGCCTCTGGCGTGCAAGAACACCGGGCGTGACTGACCAGGCGTGGCATACTGGGCGTGGTATGAACCCTGGCGCAGTACTTGGGGCGCTGGCGTGGCCTCGGCGAGCCTAGGCGTGTTTGCATGCGTGGCTTGGGCTAGACAATGGAAGTCTCCAGCTTATTACCGATCACTTTGAGCTGCATTTTGGTTACAAAAATCACGATATCAGATCCAACACTTCAACTCAAAACTAAAATGATATGGGTTTAAGAGACATATTTGATAACATTTTAAGGTATGGTACTTTATACGAAGATATTAAAAAAAGCTACACAACGGAAAAAGATTTGTTTGGCTACACAATGGAAAAAGGTATTGGGAAAAAGGTCGTGGCTTGGGCTTTGTTGATTTACCCAAGATCACGTAAAAGATTTGTTTACACAATGGAAAAAGAGGAAAAGGTATCGGGAAAAAGTATGATCATGACGCCTTATGATTGTGACTACCTGTGATAATGACGTAAAATGGACATAAATGTAAACTATAGGAAAAAAGTTCATTATAGTATAATCATTATATATACGGTTTGTTTTTGTAATTTGCTTATGATTAAATCTGTCATGATTACATCAGTTTCATATTAACTTTCATTCCTACCACCGAACCATTTAATAACGAACACCTTAGAGCTAGGGGTGTTAATCGGGTCGGGTTGGTCGGGTTCGGTCAATCAATTCGGTCATAGTCGGGTCAAGGCTAAATAATATATTAACCCGAACCCTATTTGAACTTCAAGTTAGTCGGGTTCGGTCAAAACGGGTCGGGTCAAGTCGGGTCGGGTCAAGTTAGGTTCGGTTCAGACTTTATAAAATTACAAAATTTTATTTCTTAATTAGTAGTTAAAATCTTAAACAACTAAAATGCACATGTATAAATCAAATAAATTAAATTTGTTTGTTGCATTTATTTTTTACACTAAGCTTGTTGCAAATGTATATATCTTAAAGAACCACAAATAAAATGAAACTTGTAAGTTATAACCATGCAAGTGCATGCAACTATACATGGCAACAAGCTACCAACGCCATGAAGTGTATGTATAACTAGCTAGTTACCAAATAAATAATTAAGTTGCATTTGTTTGTTGGAGACTTGCAGGCTACAACTCTTATTGCAGATTTGCAAAGATTACAACTTGCATCAGTAGGAAAAATGGCAAATACTAACATATAATAATAGGAAAATAAAAGAACAAAACTACCATAAGTTGACGTTAGTTGTAACTTACAAATTGTATCATTCAAATAACAAGAACATAGAATGACACTTGGATACATTAGACCTTTGGGTAACAAAATTACAACAGTAGGCAAGGTTTGATGATTTAACTTAGGGTCTTTCAATTGAATAAAAATTAAGCAAAGTTTATATAAGGAAAAAAAAAAAAAAAAACTAACTCGGGTTAGTCGGGTTGACCCGAACCCGAGTAGCCAAAGTATTTGAACCCGATACCCGACCCTATTTAGTAATCGGGTTGACCCGATTGACCCGAGTTGAATTTTGAACCCGACTAACCCGACCCGAGTATGCTTATTCGGGTTCGGGTTCGGGTTCGGGTCCGGGTCGGGTCGGGTCGGGATTTATGACACCCCTACTTAGAGCTATTACCTTTGTTATGAAGATATTAGAAAACTACAAAGTGGCGTTTGGTTCATTAATTTGAAATTCAGTAATTTCAAATTTTGAAAATTTTCAATTCTTGAGAATTTTGAACTTTCAGAATTAAAAATACTTTCACACGTTTAGTTGATAGAATTTTATAATATTTTTAAATGTCTTTATGTTTGTTATTTCAAATTTTAGTAAGTGACTTACTTTGATTTTAAAATGAACAAAAATAAAAAACAACAAATAATAATAATAATAATAATAATAATAATAATAATAATAAAAAGCTAATCTTTAGTAGGATTAACTTTTCTATTGCTAGAGAGTGGAGCACAAGTTAGTATCTCGCTTCCCACTAACTTGTAAATCTTATGAGTTTAATAAAAGTGTTGTTATTATTATTTAAAAAAAGTAATAATAATAATAATAATAATAATAATAATAATAATGCCTTCACTGTGGCGATTTTGGTGATGGTGATACCACCAGCCTCATCCATTGTACCACCGTGTTTTTGGCCCCTGTAATTCAACACCTTTTTTGATCTTACTGTTTCAACGTCTTTGTTGACGTGAGGGTTTTGTTTTTCTTCCCTTTCTTTCGTTGATTTCGTACCGTGTGTTTCATCCTTGAAACCACAATTTGCTTGGGGTGATCTATCTTGATCTCGTTGAGTTCTGTCCTTCGTTTTGGTTCTTCGGTTTTCCTTTTGTGCTGTTGTTCACCGCCGGTTCCTGGTAGCGACTTGGCTCAATATTTCTGGAAGCGTGTTGGGTTTTGTTGGCAAGCACTTTTCTGCTGTAGGAAACGTTTTGTTGGCTTGCCCATTTCCGGTAGCGAGTTGACTTAACAATGTTGCAATGATTTGCTTTTTAGCGAGTTGGCTTTACATTTTTGATGGTTTATCATCACCGGTATGCCGTTTGTTTTATCCGTGGGGCCCACGCCGAGTTTTTTTTTTTTTTTTTTTTTTTTTTTTTTTTTTTTTTTAAGTCTTTATTATGTTTCACTTATTTAGTAGGACCACATGTTTGCTTTTTGTTTTAATTTAATTTAATTTAGTCTTAGGTTTTCTTTTTGCGAAAAAAAAAAAAAAAAAAAAAAAAAAAAACTATGGCTATTATTCTGTTTCATTGTCCCTTTGTCGGTTTAAGTGGTTGTCAAGACGGTAGTGGAATGGGCTTACCAAAACCTCGTTGATTTTCATCTTCGTGATCGCATTTCAATGAGGATGCGCTAGCCACCACCAAACTTTCTTTGGCCACTAATCGGTTGTCTTTGAGGTCAGCTGAGGTTACGTTGAAACGTATGGGCCTTTGGTTGTGTGGGGTGCTTTTAAGACGCATACTCTTCGCTCTAAATGTCGGTATGGATCTCGATTTTGTGTCACCCCGATCGCGGTGATGGTGTTGTTTGATCTCGCTAAGCCCAAAGTTCCTCTTCTCGCTCACCGCTTGTGTTGAAGATTTGGTTTTGAAGAGCACTCTAGTTTTGATTTACACTTACTTGACACTTTGCTCGCTAAAGGGTTGCACATCGTCAAATCCATCCTCCAAAGTGCCGCTTTGGATTCTCTCGTGTTTTGAAAGGAGCTCTTGATAAGGTGATCCGCACACCGGAGACATTTCTTGTTGGGTTAGCTGTCACCCTTGCCTCTTTGTCTCCTTAAAACCTTTTGCCGAGGAGTAACATGGAGTGTAGGTCTCACTACTAAGCGCCACAAGAAGAATATATCGCTAGTGCCATTCGGTCTTGGGGTACGCCCGGTGGTAGTTTGCACTTGTTAGAGAGGTTTTAGTGAACCTCCCTACTTGGTCTAATATTGAGGAGGAAACCGAGTTGGGTGAGCGAATGTCAAGCAATGTAGAGGAAGATTTGTGATGGTCATTATACCGCTGCCGTAGAGTTTTCTTCTTCGTGTGTTGCTCCTCACAATGACACTACCTCGAGGACCTTAAGGCTAAACATCCCTTCAAGTCTCGCTCCTTCACCGCCGATATACCTATTGATCATCACAACCTCATTGCATCTCCCGTGGTTCTTGACATGATTAAGAGTTTCCCGTGGTACATCGTGTGGTCGAGATGGTTTACGCCCAACACCTATGGATTGTTTTAGTGGTGCCGCTGGCTATATCTCGATGAGTTAATCAACCCATCACCTGTGTGGTAAATCTTTTTCTTGATGGTAAGTGTCCTAAGGCTTTGGGCGAGTATATTGCCGCTCCTCTCACACCGCCGATCAAACGAGGTGGTGGTATCCGTCCTATTGCGGTGGGACCGTCGAGGCGTTTAGTCTCCAAGGTGGGAGCTCTATGATTGGCCACTTTAGATGGATACTTGAATGATCCGCGGTTCGGAGTTGGGAGGCCATTCTCCATGCCGTGAATCGACTTGTTGAAGCTCGTGGTGATGATGTGGGTCTTTCGATGTTGTTGGTGGATTTCAAAACGCCTTGAACTGGGTGGACCGTGAGGTCATGTTACAAGAGGTTCGCCCATTGTCCCGCCATATCACGTTGGGTTGAATTTTGCTACTCCACCCCGCCCGGATTATATTATGGGAACACACTTTATGGTCACACCAAGGCGCAAAGAAGGTGACCTCTTGGACCTCTCATTTTTGCGTTGGTGCTTTATCCTTTGCTCGCAAGATCAAAGAATCCTTTTCTCCCCTATCGAGCTTGGTACCTAGATGATGGTACGATCATTGGAGATACTCATTTGTTGGGAAGGCCTTGAACTCATTATGATAGATGGACCTTGTTATGGTTTACACCTCAACGCCGATAAACCGAGGTTTTTGGCCAAGGGAAGATCCTAGAAGCGGACTCAAGGTGTTTTCCCCAATATTGCCCGCCCTTGCATGGTGTAAAATTGTTAGGTGGGCATGTTGGTGTAGACCTTGAGTTTAGCAAAGAAGCTCGTTTTGAAACGAGTTTCTAAAACCATTGAACTTATGGGCGTTGTTGCTGTTTAATGATCCCCAATGCGAGTTGTTGCTTCTCCGCATGTCCGGCATTTCCAAGTCAGATTTTATGCGCATATGTTCCCCGTGTCTTTGAACGTGTTTCGATTTCTTTCGATGAAGCACTTCGCTCTCTTGGAGCGAATTGTCACCGCTCGGGCTCGGGTTTGGAAATTGGCAATGGAGATTCGCCACTCTTCCCTTTGAATTTACTGGGGCTTGGTGTGTATGTCTTTGGTGATGTTTTGAATTATGCCTTCCTTGCTTCTAGACTCAATCGGCCCCACTGACCGAACTTCTCCCAGCATCACGGTGTTGGTGCTTCGGACCTTCCTTTGATGATGCCCCGCATGTTTTTAACGAGAAAATGGAGACCGACCTTCGGGTAGCTCTTGTGAGATTGTCGCCCCAAACTCATGAAGAAATTGGCGGTTATATTTCACACGTGTCACCAAAGAGGTGAATCCACCTTCCGCTTATCTCGCTAGATGATGGCCCTATGGAGATCGCAAATGGAAGACCATACTTCGATCGGCTCGAGTAGTCCCGATAGTTGGGTTGGGCGCACTATGAATGCTAAAACCTACCGTGTGTTTTATGCTATCGCTCAGGTGTTCCCTTTTCTCCACTCGGATGCCGGCTCGCTTGTTCCAAGGTTTTTTGGGTGATATCTATAGGATCATGTCAGTATCATGCGCATGTATTATTGGTATTAAACATCGACATAATGTGCGTGATACTCTTTGTCGATATCCGCTCCCGGGTTGGGTTTCGGCTCGAAGAAGTTGATATCGGGCTCATGAGAGAGGACAAACACCCACGCCCGGTGACTTGTTACCGTACTCGGAGAGGCCCGATGTGTGTGTTGATCTTACTAGGTCATCGCCTCGACGCAAACCGGTATGATCGACTTTGTGGCGGGCGCGCTGGTTGAAGCCGCACAGTATGAAACGTGTCAAATACGAAACCAAATGCGCCGATATTGGATATGGGTTCATCCCTTCTCTTCTCTTCGTTTGGTGAACTCGAGAAAGGCGGTGACCTGGCGAAGTGAATCTGAAAGTTCTCGGTTACTCAAGATATTGGCGGCGTGGTGCCAACTATATTTTTAGTAGGATTTGTTTTGCTATTGTTAGAGGTGGGCACAGTTAGTTTCTCGCCTCCACTAATTTCTTGTAATTTCCTATGATTTTCTAAGTGATGTATAATAATAATAATAATAATAATAATAGTAATAACCCTCGGTGTGAGTTCGCTCCTTCGTGCTTATGGGTGTTGTTTCTAAGATTAATGACCCTCGATGTGAGTCTTTGCTCTTCGTGCTTGTCCGGTATTTCCAAATTATATTTTGCTATCACATGCTCTCCTGTGGTTTTGAGCGTGCTCGATTTCTTTGATGCGCACGCCGTTCTTCTTGGAACGTATTGTCACCGCTCGACCCGGTTTTGGTGATTGGCAATGGAGGCTTGCCACCTTACCTTTGTGTTTGGAGGGTTTGGTGTTTATTCTGCAGTGATGTCTTGAACTATGCATTCCTTGCGCCTAGACTCAATCTGCTAGCTTGCAAACCAAGTTGTTCGACATTCGGTATTTTAACCGGGCCTTCCTTTGATGTTGCATTATGTGCTTTTAATATGAAATGGAGATTGACCTTTTGAGTAATCCAAGTGAGATCGGCGCCTAAACTCGAAGAAACCGCAAATATATATTTCACACGTGTTACCCGAACTATGAATCTATTTTTTCCATATCTACTCGATGATGGCGCATGGAAATCGCAAATGGAGGATTACACTTGATTGGCTTAGGGTGGTTCCGATATCCGGGTTGGGACGGACTATGAATGCTAGGACCCACCGCTGTGTGTTATGTTATCGGCCAGGTGTTCCACTTTTCTCTGTTCAAATCCGTGCTCGCCTTGTTCCGTGGTCTTCACGGTGATATTTATGGGGATCATGATGTATCGCTTGTTGGTATTATTGGTATTAAACATCGACATAACGTGGTGCGTGATACCCTTGTTGATATATGTTCTCGTCGGATCTCATCAGAAAGAAGTTGATATTGGCCTTAGTGGAGAAAGGACAGACCTTACGGCCACCGATGTTTTGCTATACTCGTGGATGGAGGACTTGATGTTTGTGTCGATCCGACGTGGTCATCGCCTCGACGAACCGGTATGGTTGATTTTGTGCGGGTAGTGCGGTGATTCAGCCGCACAACGTAAACCGCCAAATATGAGGCTAAGGCGAATATTGATATGGGTTTCTCCTTCTCATTCTCTTCGGGGAACTTGAGAAGGATGCGTGACCTTCTTGAAGCCGGATCCGAAAGTTCTCCGTGACCCAAGACATCGGGGGCGTCGCTATTCATATCTTTAGTAGGATTAGCTATAGCTATAGCTAGAGGAGTGGGGCTCACTAAGATCGCTACTCCCACTAATTTCTCAGAAATCCTTTGAGTTTAATAAAGTGATGTTATAATAAAAAAATAATAATAATAATAATAATAATAATATTTGGTCCTTTATAAAATGTGTTTTTAAGTAAATTGAAATTTCTCAATTTTTGAAGTCATTCTAATTCTCTTTATTTTGACAATTTATTAAATTTTAAATTCTTTCATTTGACGTATCAAACATAATATGGGCAATTACATATATCCTCACTAAAACTTAAATATTTGCATATTTTCTAAAATATGCTTAGATACCATTGTACATTATGCAATAAAAAGTTGTGTTTTGAGGAAATATGCAAATATGAAAGTTTTAGTGAGAATGCCATTTTGAGGTGAAAAAGTTGCCAAAAATAGACAAAATGAACTTTTTACATCAATGCAAAATATAAACCTGAACAGATTTACAAGATTGTGAATGAATTTACGATTAGTAACTTTAGTTCACAAATCACAAGTTATGTCCCATGGTTTTGATTTACCTGGGTTTCCGATTTAATTTTGTTAGCCGACTAATCTCAAAGCGACTATTTTTTTAAATAGCCCGGAAAACCCACTTAATATTGCGAGCCGACTAATCTCAAAGCGACTACCTTTTAGAATAGCTTAGAGTCGGCACAGATAAACCTTCATAACCACAAGAGGATTAGTTTTCTCCCCATTGGATTCAAACCCTTTTACGCATACATAAACTGTGAATGATATTTACGATTTATAACTATGATTCACAAATCTACACGTCTAAGGGATAGGAATTAGGAAATAACTCTTTCATATATACAAGTTAAAAGTCAAAATTTTGCTTCTTTTAAGGATGTTCTTAAACAATCATTTTGTATCATTTAATGAAATCAAATGTAAACAATCTAGTAATTTATCTTCTTTACTAATGATTCTTTTAAACGGTCCATTTTGTAATTTTTTATGATATCATTTACCATTATAGCTGGCTTAATTTTATGATTCAAAATTTTCTTTTCACTAAATCAGTATTTTTTTCAGTTACGTATAACATCCCACCTACCCAACTCTCGTCATAAAGTATTCACCCATTACATGTCTTTAATACAAACGTCAGTACCAACATAAATTACATTCTTAATAAATATATATAAACATCAATGAAGTAAGGTTTACGAAACCTTTGAGTACGAAACTGAATTCGAAGTAGAATTATTTCATTGCAGAGATAGGTCGCAATCTTAAATTGATGTTACTAGTTCAGCCATACAAGTATTCGAAATGATTTATAGTACAATCATAATAACTGTACTCGTTTCCTCCTCGGGGCAACCAGAATGATTTACGTTTGAACTTGTGTTGTTTGAAACCAAATGCATCCACAAGGAAAAGTGAGTACTGGATGTAAATTTTTTTTAAATATTGAAGTACCAACAAACACTTTGTGTAGTACCGGTTCTATATTGATAGGTCCAAAACTGTATTCTTAGTTTCTTACCAATGGTGTCGAATTTCAGTTGCGTCCCAGAGTTTTGGACTGCTACTGTATACAAGTAAAATTGAGACGCCGAAAGTGTCATGTATGTGTCGTGCTACCATATTCTTTTGATAAACGGGTAAGCGTATCGGTTCTGGTTGCCCAGCAAGGGTTAGTTTTTTACTCAGATTTACTATGTCTAAAAAGAATATTTGTGTGACCGTTTCTGACCACGGTCAAGATGTGTACCTAGTGACCCGCGACCTAAGGGTACCAACCACTAGGTCACCTTGGTGGTGGTACTACCATATTCTTTTGATCTTTGTATCTTGTTATGAATACATTCAAATATTAGTTGCCAATGGCAATAACCTCATTTGGCAATAGGTAGGGGCATCTAAACCCTAAACCCTAAACCCGCACCCAACAAGCACAAGGTCAAGGGATCTATTCTTGGCACCCCCATAGCCACAACCGCTGAGTGAGTCATGTATGCCCCTCCACATTCTGGAAAGGCAGCCGATTGTGGGCCGGTTCGAGTTACCGGTTATTAACCTTTGCAGTTTGCACCCAAACATTCAAATATTAATTGTGTACAATCACCTTCCTCTTTATTCATATATTTTATTTTCTTTTCTCTAGTTGTGATGTATAGCACAAACTAAACATATTTTATGGTTACAAGATAATAATACCAAAAGTTGCATACTTGCATTATATTTTAAAACTACCCTGGCATGCTATTCTATTTATCAAAATCCAGGATTCTTACAACAAAAGGCTTGTGATTATTGCATAGATTGGAAAAATAAAACAAAAAAAATGTCATTTTGCATATGGTTACTGAACGAAGAAATTCATAAAAATGCGAGAATATCAGTCAACTTCAAGAACAACTTTACCAGGAATTATCCTTTTATCTTTAGCATCGTGTGCCTCACAAACTTGTGTGATTGGGAATGTTTTCTCCACAGGTACTTTTAACTTACCAGCCGCGGTCAGCCTTCGAATCTCATCTAAACCTTCTGCATCCGTCCTCATGTAAGTCCACCAATATTCTGCAATAAGGGGCATCCGATCAGTATGTAGTATTCAGCATCCATAAACATGATATGCAAAAAACAGGCACTTGATATTTTACCTATTCCATGAGATAATCGATATTGCATCTGTTTCTTCAGTAAAATGGCCGTTGCAGTAGGAAGGCCAACGGCCAGACCATATCTATCAGTCAGTTTCGCAGACTCCCCCTAAACCAAAAATGAACACATGTCAAGAAAGATAACAGTAATATACAATATTCACAAATCATTTAGAAGCCGCGTAGGCTTAATACCTGCAATGTCATATAATGCCCGCCTCTTTTTAACAAACTGATGCCCAGTTTTTCCGTCTGTTGTATACCAATTGTGTCTAAGACAGCATTGTAGTGACCTTTCAAGGTTACTTCCAGATCCTGTAGATCATAAACCAACGGCAAAGTTACAGCTGACCAATCAAAAAGTGACATGTAAGATGTTACTAAACTAGAGAAGATACTGCTTGAAATTGAAATTACCTCTGCAGTATAGTCGAGTGCCTGTTCCGCACCAGCTGCTAAAAGACGCTCTATGCTTTCACTTTCGCATGTAGATGAAACCGCACAGCCAGTTGCAACAGCTAGTTGGATAGCAGAAAAACCTACAGCTCCTCCTCCACCGATGACTAGCACCCTCTGTCTGTGGACAATTCAATTATAAACGTATAGCACAAATATGTGGTAAAATAAGCTAAGAGAGAGCAGAATGTGTTTTTCTTCTTTTAAACCATATGTTTCATTGTTTTTATGACCTGGAATGAATTGAGCATAATCAATCTCAAAAACAACAAGCGGTTAAGGTTGGAAAATTGTCAAAATGCATATTGATCTCCTAAATTTATGTAGAGTTTTTTCTATGCTGCATCTAGAAATGTCTTTCAATAAATTCATTTTTTCATAAACACACGTGCATAACAAATTATAAAGTAGTAGTGATCATGGAGAACAAAGATTTACGTTGCAGCAAAATGACCATTCTCTTCAGACATCGTACGTAAGAATATCATTGCAGAATATCGAAGCAAAGGATATAATGCTCAAATAGTAAGAATAAGAGGCGAAGAGTGAGCTATCATTCTCTTCTGCTTACAGGTTAATGGTTGGATTAAATGTTACTATGGTTTTCCAAATTCATATAATTCACTTGACATTTACAGGCACCAGATGGAAGGTCTTCCCCATTTATCCTATTGCATATAGATCATGCAAGAGTTATTTCTGTTTATCTGTAATCACAGTAGTGAACTCACATGAGTAATTACGACGCTACTTTAGACATCAAGACATTAAGTTAAAATGTGCAGTGAAAAACCATAATCATAGGATACAATATCTATTGGAGTTCAGTCCTGCTGTCAGTTTCCAATTTTTATAATTGCACATTAAACATTTTCACCAACAAAGAATATTGACAACAAAGTACATAAACGTACCCCTTAGTTATCCTGGCAGTAGATTTAAGAGCGCGCCATGCTGTCAGAGCGGCAAAAGGAATTGCACTTGCTTCCTGCAGGATCACAAAAGTAACATACATATATGCATCAGTCATTTCCCTGAAAAACATGCAATTAATCAACTAGATGGCTAATTTCTTCCACGAATGATGAAGCCGACATTTTAAACTATTGTCTATAATCTAATTTATTCTGAAGCAAATGTAGACTAGAGTAGCTTTCAATATGGTACATTTGCAATCTTGAACCATATTTATTAATACTTCTCTATAGACATGTTTGTGTGTATCTATAAATACACTATATATTAAGTTCCATGATATCCAAAAGCCGCAATACATACCACATGTGAGATTGTTGATGGTTTCGCGTAAGCTGATCTTCGGCAAGAACAGCATAATCAGCATAAGTGCCTCTCACAGCCGTTGGATGTAGGGCACCGAAAACTTCCTGCCCAACATTAAGTGTCCGGACAGATGCCCCAACTGCTGCAACTTCACCACTAACATCACGGCCCAAAACCAATGGAAGAAGCGACTCAAATAGGGAACGACCATACCCTGCTCGCATCTGAAAGAAGAAATGGAACATGAATAGCTGAACATATGCCACTAGTAATTTGTGAAACCTCCAAATCAAGCTAGCAGTATACAACTCTAAGATTTTCGAACGCGAAGAATTCAAAGAATGTAACTGCAGCCAATCATAAAATATGGCACATAACAGATAACAATGTGAAAGACATACTGGCCGACACATGGAATCACTATCCTGAAACTGTATAATAGTCATTCTAGTGTTATACATATTGCCTAGCCTCTTCATTATGAGGAGTTGTTTGTTGGATAAGGATCGATGATGGTCATCTCACTATTATTTGGGCTAATTTCAGTATACTATCGTCGATGAGCACAGTTACTTTCGCGCCTTATTCAAGAAGAAAGAAAAAAAAAAAGAAGATACAAGTCTACATCGATGTAATTATATCCTGGTTGAATGAAACAAAACCAATATGAAACCTAAAAAGATATTCTTATTTAGTCCTGGTTAATGGTTATTCACTAGTTTTGGAAACACATCTTATTTCTATGGTGTCTTTAGCATCAGTATGAATCTCCATCATTGTGCAACTCACAATAAAGGGTATACATTTTAAGGTAATGCATAAGTGGTAACGTATAGAGAAAATAGCATAGACATCAACCATCTACAAAGACAAAGCAATCACGATTGCTTTTTGACCTACACAGCGTACACCTCTGTAACTCCAAAAAGCATGTGAGTAAGAAATCTAGTTCCATGATGCAACAAATTATTTCCGCAAGCAGTTAATAATCTAGGTAGCTACCTCAAAAAATTGTTTCGCTAAGATGATCAACCCAAAAAATAGGTAGTCACATATTATAAGAGGACAAAATTACACCAAAGAATTACATTTTCTGCTTATAGCCACATTTGCAATATATTCCGTAGTCTTTACCAAAACTTTCTAAAATCATAGGAGTAAGTGACAAGTCCTTATGAACCATTTTAGATAGTGTCAGTTTAATCACATAAGAAAGCCGTTTGTATAGTTAGAAGCGGTTTAGCAATAAAAGGTGTGGTAATTATGATCTCGCCCAAAGCATGTAATTCCTATGTATCCTATAGGTGTGTTTGGAAGACAGCTTTTAAGAGCATTTTAGAGCAATTAGCATTTAGCATTATTATTACAAAGCTCGTTTGGAAGAAAGCATATAGCATTTATAAAATTATAGAAACGCTAGTTTCTCAATGCTCTTTGAATAAGCATTTAGCGTTTAGCATTTCGCATTACGTCATTTTACACATTAAAATTACATCTACAGCTACTATATCAAACACTTTTATAAATTCAACTGCTATGCTTACTGCTAACTACTATTGCTAGTTTCAACAAACACACCCTATATCACTTGATTAAACCTTTTGACCGACAAATTGAACGATTTAGTATATCCCCACAACCGTCTCACTTATTGATCATTTCACTTCACTTTTTCAATCTAAATAAATTAACCGAAACCGATAAAAACAATTACAATCCATGTGCATGCACTTAACCTTCTACAAATTTCATCAGCCCAAATCACATATTGTGATTGAACACAAAATAAAATTCAATTTCCAATAAAATAACAATTCACTGACCCTAGTATCTAAAGGATTAACGGAAACAGCGCGAACGCGAACGAGGACATCATTATCCTTCAAATCAGGCACGCGAACATCGTCTCGTATTTCCATCACATCCGCGTTACCGAAACGGGGCAACAACACCGCTCTGCAGGTCGTTACAATATTCCTTATTCCGTAACCTAATTTGAATTCTGTTATATTATTATTCGTTGTTTTGAATCGGTGTAATGACGTCATGGTACAATTGTCTGTTTGTTTGTTGTGATCGGAGAAATGGTGAGGTGGAGGGTGTTTTAGTGAGTGTGGGAGTGACGGTGGACGTGTCTCGGTTTGTATCCGCAGAGGAGGTGGAGGAGGTTGTTCATAACTGAATGAATGTATCTATTTTTGGTGTTGAATTTTTATTTGTTAACTTTATTATATTTTTTCAAATTATTTCCCTAACTAGAGTGATTAAAACGAGTCTAGTTTTTCTTATCAGGTTTTGCCGAGCTTGAGCCGGAACAATTAGGATGTTAGAAATTTAGTGCAATTAGGATGTTAATCGGTCCCAAGTCGGGTTGAGTTAACTCCTATCCAGTCAGCCGGGCCACGCTTAAAAATAATATATCCCAATTTGAGTTAGTCAAACATTTTTCAACCCGATACCCGACCTTATTTAGTATTCGGATTATCTGGTTGACCCGAGTAACCCAACCCGAATATGCTTATTTGGGTTTGGGTTGAGTCGATAATTTTGACACCCCTAAGTGCAATTGAGGGTTTCAGGTCACACATGTTATGAGTTTGGAGGTACAAAGCGTAAATCCATCTCATCAGTGACCACATTCAGAGAACAAATTTTACAGGAAGCATGTTCATCAGCGAGTAATTACGATGGAACTGAATTGTAACTAACTTATAACGGCTTTGACCTATTCAAAGACAACATTAACTGTTGCTTAATGAGTAGATTTAATATGTCATGTAACTACTATTGCAATCATGAATGAGTTTAATAAGAAGATTAATGGGCCGATTAGTTCTCATAATTCCATCGACTAAAATTCTTAAACAGTTAGGGGCGCAAGGATCCTTAGATTTGTGCCTAAATCAAGAACAAACACTTGGTCTTATCCCAAAAAGATATTCGTGATACTCAAGCATTAGGGTTGAATAGTTTCTTTTAAAAAGTGATTACACGATTTTAAGTGATGTTCGGTCAATTGATTATCTTAACCCAACTCAGAATCCACAACTCTATTACCAACACAGTCGAGCTCTATCAAAGTTCTACTTGATTCGATTCATTTACACCCTTAATTTGGATTGATACTTCAAGGGTGTATTTTGGTTAAGTGCTTATTTAACACACAATATAACATTTGGCCTAGGGTTCCTCATTGCGTTGATGATGGTAAGATAAAAGGTTCGAAAATGGTTACATGAATATCATGGTAAGGTACACGTACAAACACTCATCTTTATTGGATAACCTCAAATGAGAAGACCTCATATGTAGTAACCATCACAAAATACAAAAATCGCGTAAATTCTCATCGAACATGTCTTTGAGCTCATTATGCAGTGCATTTGCGTAAACCTTTCGCGCGCGATTGGTTCCGGCTCTCACACTCAGCCTTTAGTTTTTTTACGCGTGTCAAACTGAGATTAGCTCTCGCAATTTGCAGAATATCATGGAGCGGGGTCCTTACCCTTTTTGATACATGCAAAAGAAAGTACTCCGTACCATCTTTTAATTCGAAAAAAAGTAAAATGTGACATTTTTGGTCATTTTCTTAACGGAAAAAAAATCATTAAAAGAGAGAAAACAACATATATCTATGTACATGGTCAAGTTTCAAATTATAGCACCATGCACCCTACAGTGCCCATCGTGTTTTGAATATAACTTCTGGTTATTCATGTCGTCAACAATTTCAAGTCACATTTCAGAGCATATTTCTGAATATGATGTCTAGTTAAAATTCATTCGGGTCGTCAACAATTCTAAGTCACACTTGATCAATATTTTAGAATGAAGCAGTTATAAGTTATAACATAAACTTGAACTGTATTTGTTTAAATTGGTCCAATTTTAATACTGTTACTTGTAAAGTTTTTGCTTTGGGCCGATTTAAACTTGCTTATGAATGCAGATGTGAATGACTACTAACCCAGAACATATGCAAATGAGTTCTTAATAATTCACATCTTTAGAACAACTCCATATTTTTACTGTCATTGAACCCAGTCATTTCAATTTTCAATCATATAACTACCTTAATATTCCTGCAGTATATTTCTTTAGGATTACTAAAATACTAAATCATCCGTATGTGCAAAACGTGGCATAAAATAAAATCATCTTTAAAGAGAGCACCAATCTTTAGTAATAGCAATACCTACTCAACTGACCTATCTAATAGCAAAAAACCAGACAAGATTTGAACACATGATCTCATCTTATCCAAGAGTCCACTATAAAATCACTAAAGCTAGACTGACAGCAAAGAATATATCAAGTACTATATAATCCTACTATTATTTTCTAAATTACCCTTCTTCCATAGCTACAGCAGCGTTTTCTGGTGCTGTATCAGAGTTTTCTATCTTATTGTCACTCGGGATCTCTTCATCCTTTGCATGGCTCTCGTTACTGTCCATAGTCTCTGAAAGTTTTGGCTGCTCATTTTCGGCCTCAATCGCCATAGGATCATTAGCAGGCACAGCAGGTTCCTCAATTTTAGCCTCTGTTGCCTCTCCAACCACGTTAGCTGAAACAGGTGCCACGGGTTCCTCAGTATTAGTCTTTATTGCATCCTGAACCATGTTAGGGTCGTCAGTAGAAATGGGCACCATGGGTTCTTCGGGTTTAGTCTCTGCCAACTCCTGAACCACTTTAGGGTCATCAGTAGAAACAGACGCATTAGTGTCATTAGTAGAAACAGGTCCCACAGGTTCCTCAGTTTTAGTTGCAGTTTGTACTTGCAATTCTGTTGGTACTTCAACTGAAGAAACATAGACAACAGGTTCTTTAGGAAGCTCAGCTACCTCAAGTTTCCGTTCTATTGATTCAGCTGGTGCTTCTGCTGGCACATCTGCAGAAGGAGCAACTATTGTAGGTGATTCTTTGGTTGATGCAGGAACAGTGGGTCCCGCTGCTTCCGGCTCTTGGGATGCAGTTTGCAGTTCCTGGTTCGCTTTACCAGAAGAAGGTACGGTAGTTTCTATCTTATCCACTGGTGCAGAAACGGCCGGTTCCACCTTTTTTGGCTCTAGTGGCGCTTGGTTAGATGAAGGGGGCACCACGGTGTCCACTTTTTGCGGCTGAACTGACAGTTGGACTGATGGGGCAGGTACTGCAGCTTGTACTCTTTGCTGATTTAGTGGTACAAAACCAGGAGGAGCACCCGGCGCAACAGGTTCTACGTTTGCCTTCATTTGTGATCCTTCTGGCGGGACCGTTGAATCTAGTCTCTGGCGTTTTTGTGGTGCTTCAGCTGGCGCAGATGGGGCCACATGTTCCACTTTCTGCTGCTTTGGTTGTACTTCGGCTGGAGGATATACTCTTAAAGTGTTGACTGTACTATTATTATTAGTGCCGTTTTTGTTCTGGTTAGCAGAAATAGATTCGTTCGCAGCATGAAGTTGCTGCAGCCTATAATCAGTTTCAGGTCGAAATACAATTTTTAGAATTGTGAAACAATATTATAAAACAATTGTTTCTTTGGTTTTTAGTTGTTGGTGTTTTTTTTTTTTTTTTTTTTTTTTTTTTTAAGAATTATAAATAATTGTATGGTAGGTATAAACCAACTTTCAATTAACTAAAGTTGCACTTAAATACTGAGACCGTAGAATCCACGGGATTTTAGAGTGTTTTTATTAAGAAAAAGGTAAGCACGTGAATAAAGTAAGAAAGAACAACAAACGTAACCGCTATGAAATTTTTTATAACGATATAATAAGTTTTAAGTGTCCGATAGTATAAAATAAAATGCTTGTAAATATCTCTGTAATAAACGTTCATTTCCTTGTGATCTCCAATATGTTTATCTTCGAAGCAAATGTATGTAGTGACCCGTGGAATCACCGGGTTTTAAAGAAATTATGCACCTTAGATAGACCATCTATGGCGATGTCACGGTTAGTTTATCAATGCCGTCGCAACTTAGATAGACCATTTCTTCCCCTGAAAATGTCTTCAGCAAATGACCGTTTATAGGGTCCACGACTTCATTTCGTGGAAAGAGAATTGCCTTTTGTTGAAAGTGTGACGGATCATCTATGGCATTCAAAAGGTTTGGATAAGTAAAATCAATTATAGATGTTACCGGGTCATCAAAAGAATTACTTATTAAGGAGATACATGTGTGAATAAATTAAAAAAACAACAACAAACGTAAACAAGTTCAATTGCCAAAGGCTTCTTGGGCCAACGGTATGTGAGTGCTCTATCGGTTCAAGTCTCGTTGGAGACATGTGAGATGAAATTTCGAGATAAGTCGTGTAGGTTAGAAAATTTTCGCTCTAAAAAATTCAATTAAGTTTTGAAGAGACTAATAAGTAATATGTATGCGAGAACGTCATGCATTTAAGTAGTCCATGTTCATTCCACGAACATCTAAAAATTTAATAATAAAAAGGCAAACTAAAAGAAAATAGTCGATAAAGTATATATATAAAGTTAAAAAATGGTGTAAACATGTCATTTATATAGTTTTACATATTTATTGAACTTTGATCATAGACCTTGAGTTACTTCTTTGTAAATAACGTTTATAGTACTTTTGAAGATATTACTATCTTTATCACAATTGACGACCCTTAACTTCTTTTACTTTTGACCCACAAAACAAAAATGTCGATGCGGTTACCTTTAACAATCCCTTTGAAGGTTGTCATTTGTCAAATGAGTGATCTAACTATATGAAAAATAAAATCACAAAGTCTGAATTCCCTAATAAAGAGGATCCATATTCCACCCAAACATTTTTTACAACTTGATTTTATAATCTGGTACATCTTCAATTTATATTATCATAACTTATAGACCTGTAAAATCACCGGTATTTCAAAATAATTTTTTCATACAGGAATGACATGTGTTAATAAATTAACTAACAACAACAAACGTAAATAAGTTTCATTACTTTTTGTTATGAACAATTAATATGTCAATGAAGCATTCCCAATCCTAATCTATGTATGTATACCGAATATAGGATACAAACAAAACATACTCAATGACGAACAACAGCACTCCTTAAGATATGAAACAAAACATACTTAATAGCTAACAAAACATTATAGAATGATACATCTCCAACTATGTGATAGTCCTTTGATAGTGCAAGATACAACTCCAACTATGTGATAGTCCTTTGATAGTTGTACCTCTCTGTGTACATATTTGATTAATATAGTTGTCGACATCTTCTATAAGAACATGAAATCAATGAGCAACTTGAATCTTTGATTAATATAGTTGTCGATATCTTCTATAAGAACATGAAATCAATTAGCAACTAAAGAAGCTCAACAAAAATCAATTGTTACAATATTATCTACACTTAAAGGATTTTAATTCTGTGAAACCAATTATATGTAAATGAGATACACATTAAGAATTTGCACAATGGTTGCATTTTCGCAATATTTTGTGTATACCTTCACACCTGCAAAAAATTCCATGTTCTGCTTACTTTAATAAACAATCCATTTCAATTTGCAAACAATTTAAATACATTTATCATTTTTGTAGGCTACAACATTGAAGCACCATGTTTCCATGTCCAAAATAAATTTAAATTTATACATAAGGGTGTTTGAAATAGCTTATTTAAAATGTCTCGATGCAGTCATAATTATCCCCAAAAAACTTCTATCAAGATAAACCCATGAGCCTACAAATAAGCTATATATTTTTCGTGGCTTATGGTGTTTTGAAACCTAAATAAGTCAATAAGACCCTAAAACAAGCTAATCCAAGCACCCCTAAAGAAGACTAAATGCAATATTATTAGCACCAAACTAACCTTGAGACCATAATGCACAATATGTTTTATTAGTGGTGGCCATATAGGCAAATCATGAAATAGGTAAAACCGATCATTTGTAGTATGGGTTGGGTTGAACCATCACAATTTTTTCTTCAATACCATTAAGAACTCTTTTGTAGATATCCAATCATTATAATTTAAAAAACATTATTCCAACAATACTATTAAAAATCTCTTGATATTAAGAATTTGTAAGGGGTCATGGTTATGCCTTGTTAACCCGATCCCGCTTAAGCATAATATTGTGTAAAAGACCATTTTTTTAAACATAAACCCACCTTTCATTTGTGAAACATAAACCCACCGCATTTCGTAAATAATATATTTAGGTATTACCTCTTTTGAAAACTTGTTTTATCAGTCCTAGTTTTCAGGATTTACTCATTGTTCTTATAGAAATTCAAATCATCTAACAAAGACGTCTGAGCTGAATAGCTCTTAAAAATTGTAGCATCTCATCCTAAAAAAGTACATAATATAACGTTATCCGACAACACATTTAGAAATGTATATCATACAAAGAAGTAAGAAAGGTACCACTTTAATGTCCCTAGTGTAAGTAAGCAGTGCTATAGTTATTCTAAGAAATCAAGGTATGTGTCACAGCCAGCTTAGGAATGCCTTTAACTATGTGTCACTTAAGAGGAACAAACCGCTCCAATTATTAAGTCGCTAAAAGTCCATTATATTTTGTATTCAACAGATCAATTAAACTTTTCTATGTATATTGAAGTTTATTAATCTCTCGCCACAATCAAATAATATTACCATTTGGTTCGTTAGTGGTGCGAGGTCTTACTCTATGCCCTCAGCAAGTGCGGATAATAGCCAATAAGACTCATAGGCGAATATTTGTATTGAACTTTGTTGTGTGGTATGAATATTCTTAGTGATCGAATCATGTAAACCCGATATTAAAATAAAATGCATATATTGATTAAATAACACAAAAGCTATATAGAATTTCTATGGGTACAATGCTATTATATTGGGTTATAACAGGTCTTTTTTCTCAAATAGGTTATAACATGTCTTTTTTCTCGTATGGGTTATAGCATGGGTTATAACAGGTCTTAATGTATTAAAAAGATGGACGGGTTGGGAAGTATGGTATTGGGTTACAACGGGTCATTTTTCTAGTATAGATGGATAGAAAATTGCAAGAAGCTATGTGACGTTACTGCATATATCATACCTGCACTTGCAACAGACGTCATTGAAGTTGACGTCGTCTCTCTCTGAGAAGCTGCAGTCTGTGGTTGAGCTGGCCTGTCTGCATGTGTTTTTCTTGAACGTGTGGTGCACGCCTCTGATATTCCTGGAATGACAGAAAAATTTAGTAACGCTAAATTAATTAAAATATCTACAGTAACTATGGAAAACAGGCATCCACTAACTGTTACGTAAAGATTTTACAAAATTGATTGGATGCCATTTGAAAGATGAAAATCTAATTAGAAAACACATACGTTCCGTAACATATGTGACATGACAAGAGATGAAATACCAATCGCAACCTTTTTTCGTAGGGCTTGGTATTTTGACCCAAAAGTTGGGAAATTTCATATCACATATACAGGCATTATAGAAAGATAAAGGGAGGTGACTCACACCTGCGCGATGCTGATGGTGGTGCCGATGTTTGTGGACCAATTGTTGTATGCCATCCTACTGAACAATGTCCACCTACAATGATGGGAACATAAAGAATTCAATAAGGAGTCACTGAAATTTACTTAACCATTTACGACAGATTTGACAAGATCGAAAACTACTGTGGACATCCGGCGAGCCTCCTTTTCTAGCACCATACTAAGCCCTTTTCGAACTACATTGTCAAATACATTTGGGGTGAGGTTGTATCAACTGTGGTCGCAATCAGAACGAATAAGAGAAACAACTGAGAAGTGCGCGGTCATATGTACTAACATCCTAAACCGACTAAAATCTAAAAGAGCTTGATCTTCCGCCAAAGGTACTTGTTACTCCACCATCCTTTGTCGCAAGACGTCTTTCAATGGTCGAGCTACTATCATGATCATGCTCAACACGCGTAAAGTGGCACTCCTTCGAGGTCGGAACAAATTGGATGGAGTGATCACATCCTTGTCTGTCATTGTTATTTATTCCCTACCTTGTGAATCATCTCCACCTACAATGAGAGGAGCATAAAGAGATCAATAAACATAAACTGAACAAGACCTAAACATTTACAATAGATGTGACGAAGATGAAATACACTGTTGGCATAGATATGGGATTATATTAGCAATCAAATGTGATAAATAACACATGACATGTAAACTTAGGAACATTAAATAATGAGCACCAAGTGTGGTCGCTATGGTCAAATTGTCACATTTTGTAAATAAACTCTATTAGAATTTGTATTAAAATACGCTACCGGATCTTGACTTGCGCATATGTTTGAGCTTCTTTTGTGTTGTGAATCTGCGGTCCGTGCACGTAAGGAAACATAGCTAAAATAGCCACGAGATGTGTATGCATTTAACTTTCAAGCTTTTCCTTATTCGAGTTGTAGTAATCGATATGATCACTCTGTATATATTAGGTCGATATAGGTCTTGCCACGAAAATTCAAGTAATCGAAATTGCAAAACAATCTGGGATCATCATTTTAGATGATAATTTCTAGTGACGGTCATTACAGTGCTAGGTTCCGTGTTTTAATAATGGGTTCAGTCGTAATTTCTATTGATGGTCATTATAGGTCGGGTTCCATGACTGATAACATTCTTTTAACCCTTCTTTTTCAAGTTCATATATGATTAATGTGTTTAATTTGATTACAAAGAATTGTATTATTGCAATGATAATCTAACCTTTTCCGGAGGTTCAATGTATTTACATACACTCTGGAATACTTCAGTTCTTCCGATATATTAATCTATGAAACATGAATCAGAAACCAAAAGTAAAAACTCTATACTGATCACCAGATATTGTGATAAACCTAGAGTGAAAGACTTCTGGTAGTAGGCGATCGGTTATCATCAGATGCAGAGGCGGGCCACGAACTATTGGTAGACCGCATACCTGTTTCTGCGTACAAAAATCGTGTAGAAGCCAGTTAATAGAGACAAATCGATAATTCTTCCAAGAGTGCCAAAAAGCAAATGTACAGGTTGATATAGCCAGATAATATCATCCTTTGAACCCGTTCCTCCAATGGTGACCATCACTTGAATGTTTATCACAACCAGATGCTTAGCTCAATATGAGTATCGTGCCTGTAGACCAACAAATTCGGGCTCTTAACAAAGTTGATGTTGTCAAGCTGATATTCAATACAACCATGTATCAACTTTGTACATGAATAATGAAGAATACTTCACACTTTATTGATTTTCTCCATGCATGGTAAAAAGGAATTATGAATTATTTAGCCCTTTATCAAATAAGAAAGCAATACGAAATGTTTTATTAAATGAAGAAAATAAGTATCATTTGACACCTACCTTCCACTTCATTATCGATCAAGAACACCAGGCTCATAGATAGCCATTGCATCCTCAATGGTACACCTTCTTCGAGCTTCTTTAAGACTACATGGATAGCTGCGAGAATGAGTAGTTAAAATTAGCGAGACATGGGTTAAGGTTGAAATGGGTGGTATATAGTGTGAGTAAACACGGTCCAGGTGTGGGTCTGTGCACATGCACTTTTTATTTTGGGAAATAATTTATAGTTTATTATAAATACAACTACTAACACCAGGTTAATGCAACAATATGATCTAACTTTCATATGATAAAGTGAATTAAAATGTATTATACACTCAAATAGTGACAGATGACTGACTTTCGCCCGTTTGACCCAATTGATCTGTTTCCTTTTCTATCACTCACTTCATCTAAAAGATTTAGGAAAAGATTGATTCGTTATGCAACCAATTTGTTTTCACCAAATTCAAGAGATGTCCAAGCCGATTGTACCTTGGGTTTAATTGACAGTGCTAACTTCAAGAAACTAACAAAAACTGATTAATCTTGTCATTTTAATTTGAAACATGAACTAATAGGTGAAACTCAGATTACCATTATTTTGTTGGCCAAGATCTTCAGATGAACCGTATGCGTATCTGAAAATAGAACAATGCAAAAACATCATAGTATTAGGGTCCATTTTGAGGAACATATATACCCAACAAAAGTATACTCTAATTTAGTATAGTTTCGATGGCGTTGATGTAATTAGATCCTAATGGACATATCCATATACATTTGTGTGTAGTTATATTGTGTGATCTATCAATCATATGTTTTTATTTGATTCCCAAACTCTTTAGGAATGGAAAAGCAGCGAAAGGCCTTGAGGTATACCTCCCACCTAGATGCTCGCTCAAAGTCTCACTTCCATTTATCGCCTCACATTCGTCACCATTGGTGAAAAACAATCAATTAAAACAACTGATACTTTAAATAAAGTTGTAGATCAATTGATTGAAACCTTGCTGTCATCATCATTATAAGCAACCACTTTTTGTTTCTTGGTAATTTTAGTACGATGATTACATTGGCCTAAAAGAGTCAAAAGAGTTGGTTAAAATGGACATATTTTCACTTTATTTTTATGCTCTGAGAAGATAATATTTCATAAGGAAAAACCAAAAATATTGCTCAACAGTAGCAAGGAATTGAAGGAGTGACAACTGATGATAATAAAATTTCCTATGTCTATGTGCATGAAAAAAACGAACAACAAAGGGCCGAACCTCCCAGATTACAGGCATTTAATTTTAAGCATGCCGTTCGCATATGAATCGCAGGATTTTAAACTTCAGACACCTACAACTACATTTTATTCATCAAAATTAATTAGTTTCGCCATTTAAATAGATGTTGTGAAGCATTGAAGTAACAATAAGCATCATGCAACACATATTATGTCTAATGTCAAAAATACATGAAATAACAAAGATGCAAAAGCTTTACATCGAAATGCGAGAGCCGGGGGCGAGTGGCGCTTCGCCCCTCGATGTGAGTTACAATCTGGAAGTCTATGGCAATCAATTACACATCACGAAATTTAAAAGCGTAAATAGAAATCTTATACGTTAGAAGTAAACCGAGTTAGGTCGACCAAAAATAGAAAATCGGAAAATGGTTAAATAACAAGACATCCTATAACTCGAGACGGTTGTTGAACACGAACTATATTGATATATGCTTGTTCATAGCTCTCAAGAACTTGCATGTTATTAGATGTCGAACACAATATGCAAATCGACTTAAAGTAGGAACCATTAAATTTTCTCGGGTTGAAGCCGGGACATGGGAATTATAGAAAGACTATGTTTGGTAAAGACGGAACCGAGACGATACTCAAACCGAACGATAGTTCTTATGGGTGGGTTACAACATGTAAAAAGACACATCACGTGAAGCTATTGAAATATTATGAGGAGGCGGGAAGATGAAAACACTCAACTTATAGAAATGTTTTCGTGTCAAACTGCTCGAGAATATCGTGTAATGATAGGAACTGATCATCGTATTTCTAGAGATCCATTGGCTGTGCGAATGAAGGAGGAGCAGATAAACAAAGTAGGTTATTAAACACCTGCTTTGCCTCAACTTCTCTAGCTGATGCAATGGTCTATGCATAAAAAAAATCAGATAATTTGAGAGAACATGTTATTGGTGCGACTGGGAAGGAGAACTTACCTGTACATCTAGATTAGTAATTCTAGAAGCTGTAAATGACTTAGAGTTCCAACAGTACATAGTTCAACTCTTGATAAACTCTTCTCGCGAATTTGTCGATTAAAGCAACAACATCACTTGTAATTACATCTACGTATTTATTTATAGCGATACATTGACCCTTATAAGGTAAAAATCTAGACCAATTGCTTCCTCAATACCGGTGTTTGCACCTTCACCGCAACATGTTGCCCAAAATACTTAAGCTTGGCTTTATAAACTTGACCCAAATGGTGGCGAAATTAGACATGTTGATGTTGATGAGTAAATAGAATCAACTCGAAGCCCCGGATCTTTTTCAATGCAGAAAATGCCTCGCATCCGGAAATGTTGGAAAGCGTCTTGCTTGGTCACATAAATAGTGTCAACCATAGAAAGATAAGCACATAAACAAAGTCAAACAAAAAGATAACCGAAATTATAAGAAAAAATACATAAATAGGTCAGAAGATGAAACGAACAGAGACACACTGCTATAGTCATCAACCAGATGTCCAAAGTATTGCATAGATTCGTCTTGGTACTCAGTTCCTGGGCTTGCTTTTCGGATTGCACCTTTGCTTCTTCAAACTTAGTTATCAATTCGTTTTGAGATCTTTTCAAACTATTGCATAGATCCGTCTTGGTACGAACTTCGTCCTCAAGCCGTTCCTTTTGTACTCTAACTTCATGTAAAGCTTCATTGAGCGTCCATGCGTTTGAATCATCATTGTGTCTCGTATTGAGATAGCAACTGAGATATGAAGTAACTGAGCGCTTAATTCACTGAATCCACCAACAATCCAATATATTAAAAAAGAAAAACCGATGGCAATTAGTTCAAAAGTCTATTACGATAACAGGTCAGTCCTGGTTATGAAACTTTTTTCCACGTTAACCTAAACTCTAATCATGTAAATTACTCATTATTACTTCTTAAACTCGCGAAATTGGTAAAATCAATACAACACAGAGAGAGATGGCATTCTGTGACCTCGTTAAATATCGCTCATCCACTAAAACTAACACTGACACCGCTGACCTGAAGCTAAAACTATTCTATTGAAATAACTCAAACATTAATTCACTAATTAATTCTGTGAACAAACCAGGACATAAAGGCTCGTTAACAGTTTAAAAGTATACTATGCGGTAAGGTAACTCCTGGTTTATACAAGTTCTTTTAGTAACCCAAACCATAACATGTAAGTTATTCGTAAGTTCTTAAACTAAGATGAATCAAACCAAATAAACCTGTATCTTATCACACAATTTTGACAACCAGCTATATCATGAACATGCATGTATATACTAATTGAAAATAAGTTCAATCAGTGATATAATATCAATTTACCTTTACCACTCACGCTTTTTGAGTCCTGCTGTTTGAAATAGAAGCTTGATGATCGGGTGACTTTTGATGGTTTTTCGCATAAATGTCCGCCCGGACCTTATTAAAATCAAACGACACCTTTCCCATTCCTCACCAATATTTGATCTCGATATTATTTTGAAATATTGTATGCATAACTGTATAATAAGTTCCTGTGTGACCTCATGAAATTATATCAACCAAACCTAAAGAGGATTATATCAAGCAAACACAAGAGGATTATGAATCCATAAGCCTCGCAACCATTCCTACTATTTGAGATAACTTATGTAAAACCGCAAACACAAAGAAGATCAACATGAGAGAATTGAGAAAAAGGTGAGGAAAAGATTAAATTAGGGTTTGGAGAAAGAGCATATTATGAATGCGTGAGATTTATTTTTTACGTGATATATGGGATTTCAATAAAAAAAATAGGTATTAATAGATTATAAATAAGATTAGGTTAAAGTATAAGTCTTTAACTATAATTAAGGAAGGGATATGTCAAATATAATTTTGTAGATAAATACATTCCTTAAATACTCAATGATTGGTTGTAGAGATTTATAAATTTGGTTTTCTAAGTTATAATCAAAAAATTGCGTTGATCTAGTGGTAATCATGTTTGTTTATAAACTACTGAGACCAGTTCGAATCCTTGCAAGGCTCCTTTTTATAAACAATTTTGAAAATTAAAAAAAAAAAATACATGAATATTAAAAGCGAAATTTAATAAAAATATTAATAATTTTCGAAAATTAAAAAAAAAAATACATGAATATTAAAAGCGAAATTTAATAAAAATATTAATAGCTTAGGTGGACTAATGTGATGAGGTGGCATTGAAGTGGCGTTGAGGTGGCATTGAGGTGTCATTGAGGTGGCATTGAGGTGGCATTAATGCCAAATGCCTCTGTTATATATAATATAGAGATATATATATATATATATATATATATATATATATATATATATATATATATATATATATATATATATATATATAAGGTGGTTCATCTATTTAGTCGAGCTAAAACAACAAATAGTTAAACGACTAATATATTTGTTCGTGTAAGGTCATTTTACATTGTTGTATTTTATATAATATTTGAAAGTAAACATAGTCACAAATTCGTTTTATTAAATCATGAATACGAACTAAATGTTTCTTTTAAGAAAGAAAAAGAACAAAATATCAAACGTTTGAAATATACATCTGAAAACAAAACTACCTTAACTTACCAATAAAATGGTACAACTTCTCAACTTTATACATGACGATACTCTCATGTTACATTAAAAACTCCACCCATTTGTCTTTTTGTATCTCACCCATTTCAATAAAAATTGTTTTAACTAATCTAAAAGTCATCTTCTTCATCAGATACATTCATTCTTCATCAGATAGGTCCGATCATAGCAGGTGCCAAATAAAAAACTTGATGAAACATGGCACGAAATTAAACTTATAAAATTTGGAGAAGTTGAGTGCGGTTGGGGTGGTTGAGCACCCCACCGCCACCCTATTGCCTCCGCCTGCTTATGAAATATTAAGTCATTGGACTACATCACATTTTATGTACTAGTACAAAAACCTAGATTAAATTAAATGTATCCAATTTTTATGGCAACTAATAAAAGTGATTTTTGGGTCTTCATAAAAACGTTTCCCCCAATTTTCGGCCACCTTAAACGCCTATACCATTTTTTCTTCTATTTCCCCATTTACCTCCATATTACCTCAATTATACTTCCTAAAATCTCTCATTTTAACCACCTTATCACACTTCAAATAAAAACATAAAACCCTATCTCCCTTTAACCAAAAAGGACGGCTTACACATTTTTTTCATCTCCAATCGAAATCAGAAACAAAAAGGATGTTTCCAAGGATGTTTGAAGTCGTGTGGTGATGATTCAAGGGCGTCGTGATCATATTGGGTTCAAATAACAAGCTAGGTCATGGGATTTTGTTTCTGTCGTGGGTCTGCTAAGTCTAGGAGAGGCTTTGTGATCGTGGGTTTTTGAATAGAAAGGAGTAAGGAGTTTGATTTTGGTCGGAGACTGTTTGGTGTTATTGGCGTACGATTGACGTGTGATCCGTGGTGGTTCTTTTCTCTTCTTGATCGTCTAAGGTACCCTTTCCCCATCCATCCTTCTGTTCGACATTTACACCAGGAGCACACATAAGTAAACTAGATAAAAACATAACTTACCTATACAAGGAATAATAGAAATGATGTGTGTATGATATATGTATAAATCGGCTATGATATTAATCACATGAAATCATGATCTATCATACTCGTTAAAACGACCATTCGAATGGATATCGATGTATGCACTTGTACTAGATTTAAAGCTGTTATATAAGGATATGGGGTGTGATCGACTTGTGTTTTCAAAGGGTTTGGTCATCGACTTTATTATAAACGAGAAAAGGGTTCGACTTTTATATCAAAACAGTTCCGAAATAGTTTGTGCATGTCGAGTTGGGTGGGTCTGATAAGAGGTTCGAGTCGAGTCGGTTTGAAAGCATGCTAAATATTGTACGCATGCATGGTGTGCTTCTTTTCTTTTTTCGTTTTGGGTCGGAGGGTATTTGTGCATGCTTTATATATAAGAAATGAACAATTGAAATGTAATGGGTAGCGGGGTAAGTTTAAGGGTCATCAGCGGGATCAGCAGTCGGGTCGTTTATTGTTTTGAAAGGGCCTCGGGGTAGTCCGGTAGGGGTTAATCATAATATATTTTTACTAAGTCGTGAATGTTGATTGTTTGAACCATGAGCGAGCTTCAATATTGATCGAACATGTATAACGTTAACATTTAAATTGAGAATTCTAAACAAAAATTGAAATATATTAAATATTAAGTTTATTTTACATTTAAACCTTAGACTTTGGTCATAGGCGCATGCAAACCCTAAACTTTGGCAAGTTGTCATTTTGACCCTAATCTTTGGGATCTATCATATTTGACCTCTAAATTTGCTATATTGTCATATTAAACCTTTAAATTTTACCATTTATCATTTATAACCCCCATGTTTTGTTAATTAATAATTATTACCTTAAAGTATTTATTTGGTCCATTACTAAAAATGAGAATACGCTAAATAACTCTAAAAGAAATTAATCGATTTATATAAGCAATAAATCCGTTATGATTTAAATAAACTAATAAGGATTATACGAACCGTAATCCGTGTAGATTCGTTGAAGAAGCGCGACGATATTTCTTCGTGCTCACTTTCCATTCGCTTTCACTTGCTAAGGTACAAATATTCTATCCCTTTTCGGTAGGGATTTCTCATGATTTTTCGATCCTCGACTTTACTTTACTTATGATATTCCTTTGCTATGATTTCCTTATGCTATGATCCTTCGATATGATTCGACATAATCCTTTGATATGATTCCGTTCGCTATGATATTCGTTTGTTACGATTATGAACTTCTGATTATGAACCATCTGATTATGAACCTCTGATTATGAACTTATGTTATGGAAACCTGATATGAACCTTTTACTTCTGAACCTTTGATATGAACCCTTATGATATGATATGATATGAATATGCTTTGACCCGTCAGTTTGATACCCGAGCCAAATATTTGTTCCTAGTCATGAAGGTAACATGACCGTGTCATTGATGCACCAATGGCATGACTCCGGTGTGTGCGGTGATGTTACACACCGTCCCATTATGATATGATATGATTATGAGCTCACTATATGTATATGATTTGGCCACTATGATATGTTCTCGGGGCGTATGGATGCATCCTAGATATGATATGTTCGAGGGATTTGATCCGATACATTTGTTTATGATATGATTTATATGGTGAATGATGTCGGTGCACTGGCGTCTTCACAATTCCGGAGCTAGCTACTCCATTTGTTACCGAGGTCTCCTCCTATTATGTATGGTATTCCGAGGTCACCCTCCGAATACAATGGCTACTTATGATATGATATGATATGATATGTTTCGGACTCGGGTAGATTTTTGATAACCCTTACACTTTTGATAAACCTATATTGTACCTTCCGTATTCCCCAACGCACCATAATCGTATTACTTGTTCATTACTCAATACCCTTATATGATTCACTTTTACCAAGATATAGATACTCCATTACATTGATCATCACACTTTCATTCCGTTACTTGGACTATGGTTCATTCGCGTCGGGTTATTATATGTTATTGGATTGATTATGATATTCATTACTCGTATGATATGTATGTATGCGATATAAGATTTACTGTTGTCATCGATGATATGCTATCTTCTTGTTATGTGATCCTTTGATTTGTCCGTTAGCGTGCTTGTGTGAAATCGATTGTTGATCTGTTTATCTTTTGTACCTCGTTCGATTAATCTAGTGGACTATGACTATCCGTTGTATCTTTATCTCGCTTGTTGTTGACCGCCATGTTTGCATTTACATTTATGCTACGGTTTGATTGGGTGAATGGTTCAACTTATGTGGTGCGGTTTGTTAACTTGCTAAATTGCTCGCTATGTCCTTAATTAATTCAATTATAGTGTTCATGTTGAGTTCATATTTGATACGTGTGGTTACCATGTCTTGACTACTTATAGTATTTTCGCTATTGTGATACTTGTGATGTTATTAATCGTGGGTTATTTGTCTTGTGGGATTGCCATGTTCACTTCTAATTAATTGCTTCCGCTTGCTTTTAGTTTCTCTGTTGGCTTATTTATATTCTGATTTCCTGATCAGACTGCGTGCTATTCTTATGTTGAGTGAATGCGACGTTTGGTATGCTTGATTTGATTTCGGTGCTTGTATGTCTGTTTGCTTATATGTGATTATATATGTCATGGATGCGTTGCTTGCTGTGTTCTCCTTGGTTGTTGTTCTTGCTGGATATCTGTATAATTGTGTTCTGCAGGATCCTCATTGACTCATTGTTTCCTTTCCGTTGCAACCTTACTATTGATCCTTTGTTTCATTTCGTATTTACGCTTTTGTCTAGCTTTCGTTTTGTTATATCTCATTCACGGGCTTTTAAGCTCACCGCATTTCTTTTCTGCTGCGGGTTTAGGTTTGAAGATGGGCCGATGGGTGAGAGTTAGAGTATTTTAGTGGACCGACCCTAGTACCATAGCACTTATGGACTTACTTTGAAGAGTTTTGTTTGAGATTTCATTCATTTTAGATATTGTATTTTCCTCGTCGGACAATTGTTTATATGATTTGAAACTTCATTTTTTAAGGTTCCGTTTGTAAATATTTTATTTGTATGTTACGATATGACACCGAATGTGACACTTCTACCCTTGTCGGGTTGGGGTGTTACACATAAATCATTAGATAACCTCAATGAGAAGACCTCATATATAGTAACCATCACGAAATACAAAATCGTGTAAATTGTCATCGAGCGTGTCTTTGAGCTCATTATGGAGTGCAGCTATGTAAACCCTTCAGCGATCGGTCACGGCTCTCACACTCAACCTTTAGTTTTTCTACGCGTGTCAAACCGAATTAAGTCTCCTTGTTTGCGAGAATATCATGGGCGGAGTCCTTACCCTTTTGATACATGCAAAGAAAGTACCTCCGTATCTTTTAATAAAAAAAAGCAAAATGTGACATTTTTGGTAATTTTCTTAACAAAAAAAAATCATTAAAAAGAGAGAAAACAACATGTATTCGCAACTCTGCACTTTGTCAAGTTTCAAATTATAGCACCATGCTCCCTACAACGCCCACCGTGTTTTGATATAAGCTCTGGTTATTCATGTCGTCAACAATTTCAAGTCACATTTCAAAGCATATTCCGAATATGATGTCTAGTTAAAATTCATTCGGGTCGTCAACAATTCTAACTCACACTTGATCACTATTTTAGAATGAAGCAGTTATAAGTTTATAACATAAACTTGAACTGTATTTGTTTAGATTGGTCCAATTTTAATACTGTTACTTGTGAAGTTTTTGCTTTGGCCCGATTTAAACTTGCTTATGAATGCAGATTTGAATGACTACTAACCCGGAACATATCCAAATGAGTTCTAAATAATTCATATCTTCAGAACAACTCCATATTTTTACTGTCATTAAACCTTAATATTCCTGCAGTATGTTTCTTTAGGATTACTAAAATACTAAAGTATCCGTAAGTGCAAAACGTGGCATAAAATAAAACCATCTTTAAGGAGAGTACCAGTCTTTAGTAACAGCAATAGCTGCTCAACTGACCTACTGTATCTAATAGCAAAAAACCAGACAAGATTTGAACACATGATCTCATCTTATCAAGAGTCGACTATAAAATCACTAAAGCTAAAGACTTTGACAACAAAGAATATTAAGTACTATATAATCCTACAATTATTCTCCTAAATTACCCTTCTTCCATAGCTACAGCGGCATTTTCTGGTGCTGTATCAGAGTTTTCTACCTTATTGTCACTCGGGATCTCTTCATCCTTTGTGTGGCTATCGTTACTTTCCATAGTCTCTGAAAGCTTTGGCTGCTCATTTTCGGCCTCAATCGCCATAGGATCATTAGCAGGCACAGCAGGTTCCTCAGTTTTAGCCTCTGTTGCCTCTCCAACCACGTTAGCTGAAACAGGTGCCACGGGTTCCTCAGTATTAGTCTTTATTGCATCCTGAACCATGTTAGGGTCGTCAGTAGAAATGGGCACCATGGGTTCTTCGGGTTTAGTCTCTGCCAACTCCTGAACCACTTTAGGGTCATCAGTAGAAACAGGCGCATTAGTGTCATTAGTAGAAGCAGGTCCCACAGGTTCCTCGGTTTTAGTTGCAGTTTGTACTTGCAATTCTGTTGGCACTTTAACTGCTATTGATTCAACTGCTATTGATTCAGCTGGTGCTTCTGCTGGCACATCTGCAGAAGGAGCAACTATTGTAGGTGATTCTTTGGTTGATGCAAGAACAGTGGGTCCCGCTGCTTCCGGTTCTTGGGATGCAGTTTGCAGTTCCTGGTTCGCTTTACCAGAAGAAGGTGCGGTAGTTTCTATCTTATCCACTGGTGCAGAAACAACGGTTCCACCTTTTTGGCTCTAGTGGCGCTTGGTTAGATGAAGGGGCACCACGGTGTCCACTTTTGCGGCTGAACTGACGGTTGGACTGATGGGGCAGGTACTGCAGCTTGTACTCTTTGCTGATTTAGTGGTACAAAACCAGGAGGAGCACCAGCGCAACAGGTTCTCGTTTGCCTTCATTTGTGATCCTTCTGGCGGGACCGTTGAATCTAGTCTCTGGCGTTTTTGTGGTGCTTCAGCTGGCGCAGATGGGGCCACATGTTCCACTTTCTGCTGCTTTGGTTGTACTTCGGCTGGAGGATATACTCTTAAAGTGTTGACTGTACTATTATTATTAGTGCCGTTTTTGTTCTGGTTAGCAGAAATAGATTCGTTCGCAGCATGAAGTTGCTGCAGCCTATAATCAGTTTCAGGTCTTCGACAAATCTTTCTCAAAGCCACAATTTCCTAAAAATTAAATTCAAACAATAAAAACCAAATATTTACCTAATAAAAAAGGAAGTTCTTAAAGATAATATATACGTGGTTGCATACCTCAGACTGATCATGGTCATAACGAACTAGAAACCTACAACGACAACCTCTTACATCATGGCGCCTCCTTTGCGCGTCTAGAACATGGGCATCAAAGTACAGAGCCTGCTCCTTTCCTTCCTGTAACATTTCAAATGTTTATAAGACAATTCTCTCTTTTTTTTTGCTTCTTAATATATATTTTTAAAGTTTACCTGAAAACAAAGTATGAGATCAGAAGGTAGAACAGCAACACACTCAGATGCTTCACATGGAAGAGACCTTTGCCTAACATTCTTGCGAACATTGACCCACTCATCCTCTTCTGCTCCAAAACCCGCAAATCGGACCAGAACCTCCTGATATTATCATGTAATATAATTAAATTATCCTATAAATTATGAAGAATTGGATGGATCAAGTATTGGTTGGGTTCTATAATTACCGGATCACCCGTGTCGATAGCCCTATGTGATAGAAAAGTCGAAACATCATACCTATGAAAAGATCACAAAGATTAATGTTATTTATCTAACAAAAAAGGGTTAAATTAAAGTCGCTTCTAGGTACGAACCATGCACCATCCCTAGCAGATTTAGCTTCGTATTCCATCTGGGAATTATCTGTGAACCTTCCTAAACTTGGAGCTACAGATAAAGAAAAGCAACCGTTGCCTTATCAGAAATGTGTCATCCAGTACATTATTCATATACCACAATACATCAACGTCGTCATACAAAATAGATTTAAAAAAAAAAAAAAAAAAAAAAACCCAAAATGCAAGAAAATAATTCTACCTGAAAATGCTGGTGGATGTTGGGGTGCTTGTGGGAAAGTTCTAACCGAGCTGAGTGATTTAGAATTCAAATTAGGCAGCGTGGTATTAAAACTTAGGGGTGTTTGTTTAAGCTTATATGTGGCTTGTGAGCTTATTTGTCTTTAGCTTATATAACATAAGCCTCAATTTTCAGCTTATTTTGAAACTTGCGGGCTTATATAAGTTTATGATATAATAAACTTATATAAGCCCACAAGTTTCAAAATAAGCCGGAAAATTAGGGCTTATGTTATACTGTATAACCTAAATCAAATAAGCTCATAAGCCCACATAGAAGCTTAAACAAACACCCCCTTAGGTTATTTGCGTAAGATACTAACATTCCTTCTCATTTGTCCCGTTAATCATTGAACATCTATTAGTACATCAGACTATCCAAGTCATAAAAAGATGGTTATATGTCCCACTTTGTTACTTTGTAAATATAACAACATTTATAAATAACTCTATCATACTTATATTAAAATTATTAGTCTTATTAGCTGGTTTTTGTTAGGGGTTTTTATTTACAGTAAGACCTAAATGAGAGAATACAATGACTAGAACGGGACAGATGAAAGTAAGTTGGTATATAATGCAAATAACCCTTAAAAATTTCGATATAAAGTGACGTCCGTTCTACCTGCAGGAACAGTCGGATGTTGTGGTGCTTGAGGCAATGTTTTAACAGTGGCTGCATTATAATTAAACACATAGTAAGTCATCTACGACATATACAGAAAAAATTACAGCAAGTTAACTCACCTGTAGAAGCAGCAAGCGGCTGTGTAGGCTGAGGTGCAGGCTTTACCATAGCTGAGTTATCTCGTGGCATTTGTGTAACATCTAACTTCCCCGGTGATTTGCCTATTTTAGACTTGATCGCATAACGTCTATTTTGAAACCAATTCCACACTTGTTTCATTTGAACTTCCATCTTTCCTTTACGTTCTTCAGTTGCACTACACACAGATTAACCACGCGACATTTAATGACGATGATAAAAAGATCCAGGGAAAGCTAATGTTATCTTAGGTTATATAAGTAATTTAGTATATACCTGAATTTTTCGGCCAGGGAAACAAGAATTTGACGCTCGGGCACTGCGATATGGTTTGCTTGCAAGATGGCTTCCATCTCCGCAATCTTTTAAAAAGAAAACAGTTAATAGTACCAACTTGTAAAAATACACTGTATGATAGTTGCATATATCTTATCAAGAACAAAGATGTACGAGAAACCTTTTGTTATGTGAAAGGTTCCATTGTATCATTATTGTGATAATCTTTTAATCACTATTACCATTATAGACATAGACCTAACTTCATAAACACGCAGGTTGGAGACTTGATTCAACTGTTTTTAGCAAAAGAAAAGGGCAACACTTGTTATCGATTCTGCATATTTCAAAGGGGTGTTTGGCATTGTGTTTATAAGCATTATGTAATTATTCCATTTTTCAAGTGGCAGATAATTACTAGTTTTTTCAGGGGTCATATAATCCGTTTAATAATTTTTTCTGAGACCTATGAGCCGCCTAACCAACAGGCCACCTTCGTGACGGTTAAGCTATACAGCAAGACTAACTCTGATTATTTACGGGTCATTCTACACTCGTAAAACATCTAATGCCCACAAATTTCAAACCTTTAATCAACACATTAAAAACACTATCTCCTACGGTTACCTCATTCTAATTATTATGTATCACATAATAGCTTTCATAACGCAATTCGACCACCCTCCTTACACTAATTCACAAAGCACATATTTATATATTTTCACTTAGCTTAAAAACAAATACTGTAAAATTCTAAATTTTCAATATTTAGGTCAAATTAAACAATACTCATAACAATTCAAATATTCAAAACAAACCCATCCAATAAAATTCACCAATTCCAAAAAAAGATACTTTTATAAAAATTGCAACAAAAATAAAACCATAACAATAACAATAAGTGAAGGGTAAAAAAATTTAGTTACCTCAGGCGGAGTAAATCGAAACGAAGGGCCACCATTACTTGGTGGTCGACCCATTTAACTCAATTGCACTACTTTCTTTTTAATTTTAACAAATAACACTACTGTAATTTATAAAAAAATTAATTTTGGGTTTTTTTTATCTTTTTATAAATAAATTGTTACAAGTGATGAGCGTTTTAAACGGGTCGGGTTATACTTGTCATTCTCACCGGTTTTTTAGCTTTTGAGCTTTGACCTTGTTGTTTTGGCTTATTGCAAAACAGTCCCTCAAGTTTTAATTTAGTTATTTGTGGACCTTTTTTTTTTTTTTTTTTTTTTTTTAATAAGAATGGTTTTGTTTGTTAATTGCTTTGGTTTTAATTTTGTTATAGGAGATAAAGGTTGCGTTTACTTGTAGAAAAACAAAAGCGAAAAAACAGAAAACGTGTTTTTATCAAAATTATTTTCATAAAGTCTAAACTGTAATCAATGTTTAGAAAAACGGGATTCATATTTTTCGTTTTTTCAACATTGTATCTTTCATTTTCATACTTTTCCTTGTACCTTTCAGCTTCGAAAAAAAGTCCATCTAAACATGTTTTCTAAATTTTTAACATTTTTATAATCTTTTTCACTTTTTAAAAAGTTGATATAGAAAATTAAAAGTATTTTTTTCACAATTAAACGCGCCCAAAAGTTTAGAAAGTGGTCAATATGTTAACTAAGAATCAGATAAAGATACGCTAGTAAGTTCAATATATGTGTATTTTAAATACGAAATATAATTGACTGAGAATCAGATAAAATGAAAATTTACCGCGACTGAAACTGTTCAGGCTCAATCACAAGTTGGAGATTGACTATTAGATAAATGAGTCGAAAATTTTGAAGTAGTGGTTAGAAAGGTGACTATGGGTTATAAAGACAAGACTTTGATAATTTGAACTTGCTTATGACCAAAAGTCATGGATTAAGTGCAGATGTATGTATATTCTGACTATAGTTCTGGAACCGATGTCAAAGCTCGATTGATATTTTAAGGTTCTACCGACAAATCAAACTAAAGTACACCAGACGCAACTACCGTGACTAGATCACAAATACATGTACGTGTTATACACCTACACTTGATCAAATCCACCATAGTTAGTTAGTCACTCCATACCTGATCTGCGCATCCCTACCTAAAAGTGCACTTGACGCGACTTCATTTACAATTTTGGTCTTCTTTAAAAATTGTTATAACTAGCCTCATAGGGTATTAAGGCATAGTCACATACAAAAGAACCTATATAACCAAGAAGCGAATGCCTGCCACTTTTTTAACTCACCTGTAAGTCTGTAACATGAATGTTCATTTATATGTCTTGTGACAAGCTGATTTTTACGGTTAGTTCTAAATCAACAACATTCAAGATGAACTTATATCCCAAGCCAAGCAACACATACCCATCCATCCAAAGTAGTCAAAAATCAGAAAAACTTACATGGACGGACCATTCTTGATAAATTGTAGAAATATTAATAAATGTAATACACTTGGCTCCTTTTCCACAAAATTGATCAAATTTCTAAAGTTCAACATTCTATTTTGGCATGTTTGCCTAACAAAACTTTAGCTCAAATCGGCCTTTCCACCCCAACTCTAAAAATTTGTTAACTAATTGAGGAACAATATAACCATTTTTGTCGGTAAATTACCTATTTCTATCGGAAATGCCAACAGTTACCGTTGCATTAAGCTGCCACAATAACTTTTGGCTTTAAGATTTGTTCCAGTGAGAAAGTTCGACAGCGATTCTAAGACGCTGGTGGACCTGCTTTTTTATGTTTCTTTGGTTTACGCTTCTTTTGCTTTAGTTTCATCTTGACTAAATCTTTAACAGTCCTCTCCCATTCCCGCCTTTTCTTCATGTAAAGCATCATGGCAGCACGAGCATCTTCTATCTGTAGACAGTGTGCACATAGCATTATTTAACATAAATTTGCCCAGAAAATGTTTCCTTTCTAGAGAAATAAAATTTGATGTAGCCCGAATACAAAAGTGTAGACTTTGCAATAGAGGTGGCAATATGGATGTGTTTGTCTGATTGCGTAACTGGTCAAAACAGGTTTGGCCAATCCGGAAAGCGCTTCCAGTTTCAATATTTAGAACATCTATCCATTATTAAGCACTAATTACGGTTACAAAAATAATACTGTTACGATAATAATAATTTAAATCTTTTAACATTTTTGTTTATAAGGCTGTGTGAATATGAAATAGATTTTGGGCGACATTTCACTCGTTTGACCTAAACACCTGTTAGCTAAAAAAAACTATCGAGCCATTTCAAAAAAAATTACAGCCAATATCAACCCATTCATAAGCAACTGAGTCAAAATCGATACTCCTATTATGAAAGGAAACTCACAGGACAATGTTCGCCATTTTGGATCTTGACATTAAGGACTTCGGCTGCAAGATGTCGAAGTGCTTTGCTACGCCCTTCTCTGCATCATACGAAAAATATTAGTGTAACTGTAAAGGCTTCAACCAAACACTATTCATCTTGTCAAATACCTCGAAATTTATTTTTCCTAATTTGCAATAATATCTTTAAAAAAATAAAGTAACTACTGGAACAAGGTATAGAAGCAATACTTTAGAAACGGTTGATACTCTGCGGTATCTCTTATATCTGTCTTTGGATGACTTAATAATAAGGCCTGTAAAATAATTAAAAAACATTAATAACTACTAGAATAAATTGCAATAAGCCTTTATATATTGTTTTTGTGTGTTTCTGGTTTTTGAAATTTACCCTAAGATCGTTGCGCAAAGCATGACCAACAAGGATTTTCCCTTTGAGCAACTCCGCCACTTCCTTCTGCACAACCCCGAAATCCTTTGCTGAAGATAGCATAATATATACATTCGTGTTATTAAAGTAATGCAGCTGAAAATCCCAAAATGCTATAACTTGACAGAATAAATGATTATAACTAGACAAACACACACACACACACACACACACAAAACAACAACAACCTTTTTTCAGGTCACGAGGTCGGATGCCACTTATTTGAGTACGAAAGTCAACAACGCGTTCAACTGGACGAACATGCTCATCATATACAACGTTTCCAAACTTATTTACCTGTCAGAAATATAGTGAATAGCTAAGTTGACTCTTGAGTTTTTTTAGGGTCAACCTTGGACCAAGGACAAGACTACAAATGATGGACAATAAAATATAAACCATTATAAATTTTAAATTACCAATGTGACTCTTCCAAGGGCGCTTTTGTTTCCTAGAGGGCTGACACCAACCATTTCACAATCCATCGCTATCTCATCTGTAATACTGTGAATTTGCTACTTAGTTAAAGTGTATCACAATAACACATTAAGTCATCATCGATTTAAAGAAAAAAAATATATAAAACACAGTCTAAGGGGGGTGTTTGGTTTGGGGTTTAAAGTGATTATTGTGATTTCAATTTTGACTTAGCAAAAAGCTATTATCATTCTGATGATCTCATTTATATGCTCAACAACTCTACATAATCAGATCTGAAGTCCAGATGAAGTAACTATAACGAAACTGATTATTGAGATTAATTGTAAAATTGCCTATGTGATTCTTCCCATGATCACTTTACAGCGCAAACAAAAACACCCCTGTTTGGGTTAGAGCAATTTTGTACCTTGAATCAGATGAAGTAGGAGTAAAACGCTCGTCTCACATTCATCGGCATCCCCATTCTCAGACCTCTCTTTACGCTTTCCTACAAAAATTGCACATTCTTATCCTCGTAATCTAGTTAAAAAAAGAAGCGCAAACTGATATTTCTAATGTCATATAGCAGCTTGTTCTTTCGGTTTTCCACATTGGTCAGTCACTATACAAAACGTCGTGCCAATTTAGTCATTAGACTTAATAGAAGTGTTATATTTCCTTCATCTTATACTTCATAGAAAAGCAGCATAATCACTCGGGTGGCCTAGTGGTTAAAACCTTGTGACTATCATCACTAAAATGTGAGAGTTCTCAAGTTCAATCCCTACTAGGTGCAAACAGCTCTGAAGCGGTCACATCAACCATCCCAAAAAGAGAGTGCTACGTGGATTAGTGGCCAAAAGTTCGAAAACTATGGTTACCAAAAAAGGAGAAAAACAAAACAAAGTACTTACTGAAACGTTCTGCATTGGTCATCATAATATAATTCATCAATGTGACAAAAACTGTAACACTTCTACTACGTTTAATAACTAAAATCCGCACGATAATTTCGACGCACAACAGTAGCCCTTAGTAAAAATTCATCCTTTCGCCAATAAAAATTCAAACTTTAACATTTTAAGCTAACTGGGCACTTATAATTGCAACATTTACATAAATTCTAAACATGAAAAAGCAAAAATTAATCTTTCATCCAATATTCACTATCTTTAAACATCTAAAGACTATTGAATAATAAACTAGCAGCTAGGGTGAATAAAACAAACCTAAAATAGATTCTTGGGATGATTTCTTTAAGGATAGTTCTGACCCACAACCTAATTTCTGCAACAACAACAAAAACCAAGTTCATACATGAGATATTTAAGTCATAAAGATTGTGTGTGTGTAAAATGAGTGAAAGATTGTTACTTGACGGAGCTGAGCCCAGTTGGGGTTAAGTTGCTGCTTCGCTTTTTTCATCGGAATATTTTGAGCTCAGGCGGCTTTTCGTTGTACTGTAGTTTTTAGGTTTTGGGCCTGTTTGGTTTTTATGATTTTATTACTTGGTATCACCTTTTTTTTCCTCTCCTGTCACAAATTGTATTTTTAAATAATATTTGATAACATATCATTTTTGGGTTATCATTATTGTACGTTTATTGTTTTGTTTTATATATATCTTTCTTTTATAACGTTTAGAACTTTTTAAAATTAGAGAACTTAAAACTTTTTTACTGCTTATTATAAAAAGAATTAAAAAAAAATAAGATAAGAAGCTGATCGTTGAGTAGAATGTGCACACTTCAACTAATTAATCACCTTTATTTTAAATTTAAATATCTTTAATCCGTTTAATTCTTTTATGATTTAATTTCACCATATTTTTTAAATTTTGTCTTCTTTAATTCAACATACGTTTTATATATTTTATGAGTTTTCTTTAGTAGTCGAGAAAAAGCGGGGTTGAAAAGAAAAACTTATTTGAATTAGGCGTAAAATGAAAAACGTTTGTTATTCTGAAATAGTCGTCGAATCTTGCGCCAGCGCATTTGTGCCCTTCTAATATTTTTATGATATTTGAAACTTATTTATTTTTTATTTGCATATTATCTATACTACATATAATAGAAAAATTGTCAAAAATGAATTGTTGAAAAGTTGAAATTGGTCAATGGAGAGAGAAATGCATAAGTTAATTAATTTATTAAAACACCCCATTACTTAAAAGTACAATAATTTATTCATATTGTACAACCAATTAAAAGCACATCTACTAAATTAAAAACAACCAATTAAAACACCTCTTACTAAAAAGTACAATAAAATTTTCGTAACGTACAATTTAAAAAAGCTATAACATAATCCAAAATATAAAATAATTAAACACACTAATTAATGTTATTTTTAAAATACTCTAAAATGAAAAGTAAATGTTATTATACACATTATACAAATTAATAAAACACACAAAATTTCATACAAGCTAACAAGTTGATGGTACATATAGTTTTAAAAACCGGACCGGACCAACGTGTTCAATCGGGAACCGGTGTCACCACCGGTTCGGCTAACCAATTAAAGCCATCCGAAAATGAACCAGAGAGGACCCGTTGAAACCGATACAAACTGGTGAATCAGATCTCATCGAGATCTATTCTCCGATTAATCGTCGCGGGATGCCTTGGCAAAGCAGCAGTACCTGCTATTACTATATATAAAGGAAAAACCAAAAGTAAAAAGTGAAAAGTTGAAACTAAAAGCGGAAATATTGAAGACATATATTTCAAAAGGAACTACTAATACACATCGAAAACCGAGTTGACCGGGACGCTTAAACCCGCGGTTGACCGTTTAATTTGACTGTTTCGACCCAACTGTTGGGTTGACTCGGTTTAAATTGACCTGTTTTTTTTGACGGAAAGGTTCAACCGGTTGAACCACTTGGGTCGAACTGGGTTTCATATTTGACAAAATTATATGAGAAATGATGAAGTAGTTTTGGAACCCGTGACAAATTTGAAAAAATGAAAGACAAAGTAAGTGTAGTTTTTTGTTGTTTATTTTGCTTTGACACATGTACTTTGTCATTTGTATAATGTTATTTTAAAAAATGTTAGTCTTGCACCACTTAAGGGACTAGCATATATGAATCGTCTTTTAAAAGTTAATATATATTGTATAGCCCTTTGTCCAGTATATAAATAATGTTATGTAAGTTTATTGAAATCATAAAAATTAAATAGTATTGTTATCTTTAGCGATAATTATTTTACCCTAAACAAATAGCTTTGAACAATGCTTAAATATCTATGCAAATTGATAGTACAAGATAATCTTATTATAGTTATATCAAATTTGTAAGGTTACAAGTTTAAAAGCCACACACCAAATGATAAACGCTACACATGTAAAAAAAACAGTTATCACTGCCTAAATTACCGACAAAACAAGAAAAGCGTTCCTTGCGTTATTTATCTCTAAACTACAATATAATATTGCCAACTACATAATACCGTTGCTTTTTGTAATGCTTGAATCTATTATTACTAAAATATTAATAACTTAAAACAATCCTATTATAAGATATACTCCCACACTTAGATCGACTTTACAATTTTTTTTTGAAAACTGTATATTTTTGTTGTTATGCAACCACGCATCTAGATTATAGGTATTCGAAAATGACACTCTAACGCTACAAATACAGTTTGTTGAAAGAAACTTATGGTCGTCAAAATTTTGCAGAAAATTAGACACCGCTGCCGCTAGGCGCGGGTACTCGTCTAGTAGTACAAAATGAAGCAATGAAACAGAAAGACGCGAAAAATGACCAAGAATGAAGCAAAATGAAAAAAGCAAGATTTTATGATGAGTCGAGGAGAAGAAAAAAAAGAGAAGTATTTAAGTCCTTTGTAGGATATTTGAGGAAAATTACTCAAGGGTTGATAAACTTTTGATTTTCTTTTAACGGAAAAACTGATATATTTCTGATTAGAAGTTTATTATTTAAGGCTCGTGAAAGAATCAAGTGAACAAATGAAGCTAAAAGTTAAAATCAATATTACATTGTCTAGTATTTTGGTTGTAACTTCTACATGCTAAGTTCTTTTTAGGCGATACAAGCGTCTGTAGAAAGAGAAAAGAGTTGTCTACAACTTTTGTGTTTTGAGCTAAGCTTGAAAATCAACAGTGTAGGACCTTAAATATATCAACCTTATCACGAATACCAACCTTAACACACAAGTATACCACTTAAACAAACAACACTTATGCGTAGAAGAAAGATGAAGAAGAAAGTTGGTGACTTGAAAGATATATATGTGTCGTGTATGTTGAGAGAAATAAATATGAAAACAAGAGATTCTATTTCAAAGGAAAAACACATACAAACACACTCAAGCACACCACTCAAATGACACATTTGATGGGTATTTATACTTCCATACATATCACCCTTATGGGCTTGAGCTTGGGCTTGGATTGGACTTGGATTGGACAATAACTTACATAAGGCTAGCTTAACATAACTATTAGCCATTTAGCTTAGCCCAATCCACGAGCCCGTTGACTATTCTAGTACGATATCTAACACACGTTACAAAGTTCCTAGCGTGAATGACCATCACTTCTATTAATTATTATTAAGGCTAACAATCTCCCCAAGGGTGGTCGTTCAAAAGATGCTCCACTTGATTAGGTCTCTACTTTCCTTGAGCTTGAACTTTGTGTGTCGATATAGAATAGTCTTGATTTTCGTTCCTTCATGCTTTGTGATCAGTTAATGGTGTTGTCTGCCTTTTGTCAACTTCTTTGGGATAGGTGTCTCCACGTCTTTCTCCACCATGCTCACACTTCTTTTTGACTTTGAGTTTCCAATGATGAAGTTCTCGAGTCTTTAAACTTTGTAGATTCTTTGACATTGACGAAGAATCATCTATAACTTTGTGTTGCCTTTGAATTTGATGAGAACTTCATTTGAGATGTTGTTGGTATGAGCATGTGGAAAATCTGCACGATCTCTTCCTCCCGCGAGCATCTATCAGCAGTAGCTTTCCAGGTACAGTCACGAACACCAATTGATCATTGTAATATTTTCTTAAAGAATTGATTACTATTGTTCTACTGATGAATGTCTTGATTCCATTTACCTTGGTCGGGCGAATCAGCCGTCCGAATCCCATAAGGGACGAGTTGGCATTACTTTGAACAAGTTCGGTAATGACCCGCATCTTCGAGGACTCGATTCTTGAAAGGAATCTCCTTGGCGGGATTTCCGGACTTACAGTGTTCGAATGTCGAGGGTGTTATGACATAGTGTGAAAACACATCTCATTCTTACAAAGGTCATTCTCGAATTGGAGGCCCTCGAAGGCTAACACGATATCTGAAGTACATCTACAATTCGGTGGTCAGTGAAGTACAATCAAACATCATTTCACGATTGTAGACCGTTTGAGACACACCTAAGCATAGCCCATAAAGAATTACCAGTGACTGTTGTCGTGGTGTTTGATGTTGACCACGGCATGAGTTTTCATTCAATCCGAGGATCACGGTTGTGAATCCTCACAAATGTTACGGCATATTGCTAATATCTGCGTAGGACTCTAGAATGTATCACTTGTGTCCTTATTGATGAACAACAAGCGATTAAATGTCAAGTGTTCCTATGAAATCTTTTAATGAATCTCGTGGCTCTAGACTCGATTAGTGCGTTTGGTTTCCTAAGCGAGACTAGGGAGAGGTCTCCTTCAATACCAACGATCTCTAAGAGAATGTCGATAGATTATCAGGGGCTCGGTGAGAATGAAACAAATCCTTTTAAGAGGAATTGAGTGGCTAAAGGTTAGGTGCGATGCGCACTTTGGGTCCATAGCGTCTTTGTCTTCAATACGGTGTCATCTTAGTGACAACAAGTAGCGATGAATTGAACCCGATTTACGTCCTAAGGTAGATTATGGAGGCTATTTCATTTCACCCTTTCTTTTGCTTTTCTTTTTAATTTTTCAACCCCTTCTTTCTCCTTTCTCACATTACTCCTTTTTTCAATCATACCTTCTAATACTAACTATGGGTATTGTCCTTGGGTAGATCCCTCCGGCTCTGGCGGATCACAGGACGGATTTCCTATCATTAGTCACCTTATAACTCCATGACTGTCCTATTGTTGCCATAAAACCATTTTCTTGAAAATCTCTCAAAGTGTTTATGATTATAAAACATAATTTGTTAACACCTTGAGAGTTTTATATTTTCGTAAACACTCCCCTTCATATGTGCTTATATTGTTTTAACTTAAATCTGCGCAGAGGGTAGAGTTCGCACTTTTGAATTGATCGGCTCATGATAAACAATTCCCACGAGACACGATTCGTAGCTTAGTTAAAGAGTTCCATTGTCGGGTTTTAGGTGACAACTAGTTCTAATAACTACCTTGAAGTTGTAAACTCTTCTTGAAAAGAAGGTTAGACCCGTGAAAGTGCATGTCTATCACGAGTTTCTAAATGGTACATTCTTGACTTTGATTTCTCGTCGATTCATTGGTTGCATCGAGTCGAGCTCATTTTGAGATTCAAACAACGATCATTAAACATTTTGATCACATATTAATCACGTCTTCTCCCCCTCAAAAATAGCATATTCGTGATATTTTTGATATCAACGGATGAAACAACATTGTTAGAAACTTTTGGGGAGACAAACGGATTTGATTTAAGCATGAAATTGGAACATTTTGGTTTTATACTCCCCCTTTAATAAAGCATATCAATAAAGGGTTTTAGAGGGAGTTATCTTGAGCACAAAATATTTTGAAAGATTTTGAAAATCTTTTGAACAATCTTGAAAAAGGTGCTCAAGATGATGATTATTCTCACCGATTTTAAATGTAGTGCCTTCAAGCGTACACTCGATTTTTCTTTAAAACACGAGTTTTGATTTGAAAATAATCAAAAGTCATCATTTTAGTCCGGGTTTCGTACTCAGTATCTGAAAGCCATTTTTGAAGAAATTTTGAGAAGCGACATGTTTTAGAAAACATTTAAAGAACTCTCGCTCAAGCATGTCTGTACATGTCCGTATCATTGTTGAATGACATTTCTAGAAGCGTCTGAATATCGATTATACATGAGACATGTCGTGAGAAGAATATTTTGGATTTTTGATTTTATATTGTTTTGTATTTTAAAAGATTTTATATTTTATATTTTGCTTTTGTTGATTTTCAAATTTTGTATTTGGTTTTCAAAAATATTTACAATAAGCTTTTAGAAAATCATTTTCAAGAAGATTCGAGAAGGCGTTCTAACTCCACGGGGGTTAGGCTTCAGCATTCAATTTGTCGAACTAAATCGTTAAACCTTTCTTTTGGAAGGGCTTTAGTAAATAGATCGAGTTGGTGTCTGTCTTTCTGAAAATAATTCAGATACCTTCTTCCACGTGCTCTTTTTATGAAATGATAGTGGACACGAATGTGCTTAGTCTTTGAGTGATGAGCAGGATTGGGGATATGGCTATGGCACTTTTCGAGTCACAATACATGGGTATTTTATCAGTAAAGCCATAATCTCGTGAGTTGTGCTCTCATCCATAGAACATGAGCACAACACGCAGATAGAGACGCATACTCGGCTTCGGTGAGTTGAAAGTGCGGCAATCTTGTTTCTTTGAAGACCAACTTACTAACTTTTCACCCAAAATTATGCTCATCCGATGTACTCTTTGTTGTAACTTGATCACTTGTGTGATCCGCATCTAAAAGGCGATTAGATCAATCTGGATTCCTTGGATACCAAATTCCATGTGAATGGATGTCTTGGTACCGAAAGATCCTTTTAACCTCTTTGAGGTGCGATTCGATAAGCTTTGCTCGAAACCGTGCTAATAAGCAAACATCAAAATGAATATCGAATCGACTAGCAAATGAGGTACATGAGAGAACCAATCATGCTCGATATTTCTTTGGATCGATGGGTTTCCCAAATAAACGGCTCCAATTTTTGTGAAGTTACCATTGGTGTACCGTACCGAGTCACAATTATCTATACCATGATTTTTCAAAATCTCGGTTGTATATTTAGCTTGGTTGATAAAATTCCACGTGGGGATTGATGTATTTGTAAACCAAGAAAAACTTTAGTTCCCCATCATGGACATTTCAAATTTGCTTATCATGAGATTTTCAAAATGTTTTAAAATATTGGATTAGTGGACCCAAAATGATGTCGCCCACGTAAAATCGAACAATCAAAATGTCATTTTGCATTTTGTGTAAACAAGGTAGGATCAGAGTTCCTTTGGTGAAATTGTTTAAGATCGGGAAGAGAGGATTCGTCATACCACGCTCTCTGAGCTTGCTTTAAACCATAGATTGCCTTTTTGAGTTTGTAGACGTAGTACGGATGTTCCATGTCTATGAAGCCTTGGTGACTCACACACTTCTTCTTCGAGTTCCATTCAAGAACGCGGTCTTAATGTCCATCGATAAACCGTGATGTTTTGTGAGTGCATAGGCTAAGAATATCTGATCGCTTCAAGTCTAGCTACCTGCGAATGACTCTTCAAAGTCTATCCCTTCTTCCTATTTGTATCCTTTGGCCACGAGACGAGCTTTGTTGCGAATGACAGTCATTTCTTCATCCATTTTGTTCTTCCATAACCATTTGAGATCAATGACGCGAATGTCAATTGGTCTTGGAACTAAATCCCAAAAGTCATGGAGACGGTATTGGAGAAGTTCCTCCTACATCGCTTCTATCCAAGCGTTTTTAGCCATTGCCTCCCAAATGTTCTTCGGTTCTATATTGCTAATTGAGCAAAGGTAAATGCACAAGTCGCAATCGGTGGCAAGTTGGCGTCTCGTCTGAATTGGCCGTGAAGGTTCACCAATAACTTGTTCAATTGGATGGTCTTTTGTCCACTTCATAGTAGAATGATACCGTTGGTAAAACGTATGTGAGTTAGATGGTTCTCGTAAGCTTGAAGATGATTCAGCTGATTCCGTATCAAACGGGTTTTCAAATAAGTCTTCATCTAACGTTGCATTGTTCTGGTTTTGTGAAGGTTCTTCTTGAAATGATATGTTTTGATTTTGCTCATCAACCGCCGTAAACTGTTTCAAGAATAGGATTTTCGAGTTGATGTAGATGGCGTTGATGGAGTTGGTGCATTGGTTTCGACCATGGTAGATGCATCTTACATTGGTGGTGGTGGATGATTTTGAGCGGGTGCGGCGGAATGATGGTTTGATGCATTTGTCAAGTTCCACCATAGTATTCATCGAACATTAACTCAAGAAATTCTCCCATTCTTGTTCATGAGGTGTGTCGGCAAAAGTTGATGGAGCTCTTCGTTGTATGAGTCTGAACGATGTGTCAAGAAGTCTGCGGGTTTGGTGCGGGTTCTAATCTGTTTAGATTAGAAGCCATCGGTTTAAGCGGGTTCTAGATCGAGTCTCTCGAAGCCATATGTAAAAGTTCGTCAAAATTCACATTCATCGTCTCCATTGTCTTCCTAGTTCTTCTATTATACACCCTGAATGCCCTCGAGTTTTTTGAGTATCCAATGAAGATTCCAATATCACCTTTAGCTTTCAGTTTTCCTAGATCTTCTATGTCGTTCGTTGGATAGCACAAAGCGCCAAACACGTGAAGGTAAGAGATATTAGGTTTTATGTTGTTGACTAGCTCATATGGGGTTTTATTGAATCTTGGATGGATTATGGATCGGTTCTGAGTGAAACAAGCAGTGGCAACAACATCACCCATAAAAATAATGGTGCACTAGAATAGATTAGCATTGTGCGACCGACTTCCACAAGAGTTCGATTTCTTCTTTCAACTACCCCATTCTCTCGTGGAGTTCTAACAAGCGATGTCGATGTGTGATTCCAACATCTTCAAAATAAGCTCTTAACTCGATTAGTAAATTCTATGCCATTATGCATTCTTACTACCCTTACGGAGTTTGAAGAAGTACTTGAATACGCCGAGAAAGGTGATGATGATGCTGGTGCTTCGTCTTTTGACCTCGAAACTTAACCTCAGTAAATCTTGAATAATCATCAACAATGACAAGAATATACTTTTTCCCATTAATGCTTTCAACTCTCATTGGGCCACATAAGTCCATGTGCAACGTATGCAACTTTGCTTCCAAACTAGGTACAAATTTAGGTTTATATGATGCTCTTTTGCTTTTTCCTTGTTCGCATGATGGACATAGGTGATCCTTGGTGTATTTGAGCTTTGGAAGTCCGCTGACGATGTTGTCTTTGGCAAGTTTGTTGATAGTGTCGAAATTGAGATGGGATAATCTTCTATGCCACAACTAGGACTTTGTTCCAGATGCTCGTGTCATAAGACATACTGGTGATGAAGAGGCTATTTGGTTAATGTCGATAGCATACAAGTTTGTATCACGATTCCCAGTTAAGAGATCAATGTCATCCAAGTTTCTAACGAAGCAAGCATTTTTCCTAAAGCAACCTATAAATCGCATCACAGGCCGCCTTGTTGAAAAAAAATTGTGTCCCAACCCTTCGACATAGTAAACCCGAGTGATCAAATAATTTCCAAAGGTAGATCTCCATAACCCATGATAGTGCTACATGATCATTTCCAAAACGAACGGTTCCATGAATTTCAGACGAAATTGATCGTGACCCAGATTCGGTCATGTGCTTGGAGCAACCAGTCGACGATCCAAATACATATTTCGATAACTTGCCAAATACAAAGAAGATGTTTTGAAACGTTTTGATTTTGGTTCCTTTGGGTTAGAGGTAAAATCGATCACTTCATAGAATCTTGAGCTCGTGGATACCGTTGGTTTCCAAATATCATCCCTATATGCCTATGTAATCACTTGATAGATCTTGAGCTCGTGGATGGTTATCTATGCCTATGTAATAAAGACGGTAAAGACAATCTCTACTACTTGTATTTAGTAGCGGAATATAAACACAAGTAACACAAATAACTAAGAACTATGTGATCCTCTATGGATCGTTATATTAACTAAAACTTTGTTTTCCAATCGGTACATAACTCATACTATTGTGTTCCTTTTATAGACAAGGAACCTAAAACAAAACCCTAAACCGTTTCCCAAGAAGCGTATAAACATAAAACTAAATAAGATATACACAATCACTTCCTAATAAAGCTCATGTATATCCAAACTAAATAAACTAAACACGGAATAATAACTTCATGAAACAAACTATTCACTATATAGCTTGAGTAATTATGTCTTGGTAGAATCCACTACTTGATGAGAATCACTTGACGATAACCGGACTTCACATAATTCCCAACAATCCTCCCTAAACTAGAATTTGACTTGGTTAAGTTCGGTTTCTTGATAGATCTTTAACAATACTGACACGGAGGATTGTACTTCAAACGACATCGAACACCAAGCCTCATCTCAACAAAGAATCAAAAGAAGAACATCTCTTTGATGATATAAACTTGAAACTCCGGATCTTTGCAACAACAAATGACAACATGTACATCAAAACATATTAGTTTTAGACTATTCTCATCACATCCGGTGTGTTAACTCTGTGAGAGGTGAATCATTGAAAATAATGGATTTGATGTCTCTTTACCAATAACCATCACTCTTTGGAGTAGCCATATGTTTAAGTTCGAAAACTATGGTACATCGATAACCATCGATTTATTGGCAAACCGAAACCATATAAGCGGATTTGATATGTCTTTACTGTAGCCGTTTGCTCGGGACTAGTCAATTCTTAAAATTGGTGAATTGAGAACCAAATATGGTAGTCCAATGCCTTTACCACAAGCCATATACAAGTGGGCTAGTAAATTCTTGGATTCCAAATAGGAATAAATCATGGTGAATTGAAAACCATACAACACTCAGCAATTAAGCATGGGTGGTTGCAATCCCTATGATTTTGAGCAAACCATTACAACTATCAATGATTTGATGTGTCTTTACCAAATTGTACCCCTTGGACTAGCTAACTCTTTGACATACACAAGGTATATCTGGTGAGTCAATAACCATCAAAAGTATACAACAAACCTGCAATAAAAGTTAGACAAACTCAAACATATACATTTTTTTTTTAACTAAGAAATAAAGAAATAAAGAAAACAAATATTACAAAAGATACAAAAGATCACAATCAAGATGAACCTTGATGTTGCAGAAGCTTAGTTTTAATCAAACCAACACATTGTTCTGCATGAAGATCATCATTGCCAACTGAATTAGGAGGTACTTCCAACTTCTGCCGCAACATTCTTTCCATCAATGAAACAGACAAAGGATAAGACTTATCCGAGAACATACACAAAATCATGCCACATTTTGTCTGAACCACATGAACACATGGCATAGGATAGAATCTCCAATTCTCAATCTCCCACTGATGTGAATTCTTCCAAATAGAATACCCTTTACCATATGGAGAATGAGAATCAAACAAGACTTGAAGATCACCCAATAAATATAAACCAGAACCCTTTGGTGAATGAATAGTATAATACTGAGTGACATGTTCATACAACATCTTCAAATCATGTCGATTCACCAAATGAAAGATTTCCTTCAAGAAGTTGAAGCTGTATAGTAGTATTATCTAGCCGATAAATAGTATTAAGCTTCCCGGTGTCAATTGATCAATACGACATGTGTTCCTTGGAAAAACATCAACAGTTCCTACTTTAATAAAAGTTGACTCAAGACCTTGAGATCTAAAGAAATACTCTTGGAAAGATGTTTTCTAGCTAGTCGAGAGATCTTCTTAAGGAACTAAGTTTCCTTTTAGCCATACTTTTCTTCCTCCGGTGTATACATTCCCGAGATGATCCTTTCTTATCTTTATCAATCAGTAGATCTTCTTCTTTACTTAATGGATCACCCAAATTATAAACACTGGGCAATGCTTCAGAAGAAACAAGAGAAGATTCAGCAGAAACAACCTTATTAGAGTAAGGATTAGCTTTAGGAGTTGTTTCAGTAGTAACAACTTGAGATATCACCTGAGGCGAAACAACATCAAAATTATCCACTATATCAACTATTTTAGATCTCTTTGCTTTAGGAACATCAGACATATTAGCAATCCTTTCGAATTTAGAAGAAGAAGTAGAACTAGATGAATAAAACTTCATAATCATATTATACTTTCTGATCAAAGCATCATCAGATAAAGCACATATTTGCTTCATTGACATGCCAGCATTATAAATAGTAGAACTATGATTCTTCACAACTCTCCTCATATGAGCCCTCTTCTGAGCTACAGTCATTGGTTTTTCCCTTTTTGCTTTATGTCTTTGAGCAACAATAGCTTTCCTCTTTGCAGCCGCTTCTTGCTTCTTTTGATTGCCAAGAGCCACCATTTGATCCACAAAATTCTCACTATCAAAAGATGCTCCTAAAATAAGTTTTGCAAGATTTGGATCAGATGCACCTTGATTAGTATAGGCATCCCATTGATCATCAGTGATCTTAGGAAATAATGCATCAAGCTCTAGTTTTCTCTCTGTAGACAAATTAGAATCAGAATGAGCTTGAAGAAATTCAGCAACTACACGACTCTTCTGCATATTTTCATAATCAGCAAACATCCTAGCTTGAGCTTGATTTTCTTCTTCAGATACCAGACCTGAACCAATCATTTCATCAATCATAGCTTCCTTTCCTTTGTCAGAAGATTCCTCAGCAGAACCAATTTGAGAAATATGCACAGAATGAACTTCAGAAGGAACATCCAAAACAACATCAGAATAAACATGTTGAGAAAATGCCTCAACAGGTGTAGAAAAGACTTCACAAGAAGAATTCAACTTAAAAATTCTCCCAGCCATAAAAACTTCATCATTATCTGCTGAAGGTGGAGAATTTGGTTGTTCTTGTACAAATGAGGCTTGACCATGTTCAGAAGCAACCTCCTCAATTTGAACATCAGCAGTTGCATCAACAACATTTGGCTCCTTTGAAGTTTCAGTGGATACCTTATTCAGATATTGTCTTCTTCTTTTTCTAGCAAATATAATAGGCTCCTTTCTCCTTGAAGATTCAGCAGCAATAGGAGAAGAAACATCAGATGTAAGAGCTGCATCAGCCAAAATTCCTAGTGATGCATGCTGAGTCTCTTCTTGCTCCTCTTCAGAAGAAACCAAAACTCTCTTTTTGCCCCTTTTTCCAAGTAGTTCCTCCAAGTTCTTAACCTTAGTCTGCAACTCCACAATCTTACCACCAAGAGTAGACTTGGTCTCTGCAAGCTCCTTCTTGAGATCAGCCACCTCACCTGCATACTTGTTCACTAGAGCATATATCGAGGTAAGTGTAATCCGGTCCTTAGCTCCACCAACTGATTACTCAGTGGTAATGGGAGCTTCATTGGGCCTTTCAGGAATAATATGAACATGCTCAAAATTAGGAAATCCTTCATCAAATTGATTCCTAATAGGACTAGGTGTGGGCAGTCTATCAGTATCAAACTGAACCTCATCAAGAGAAACTTGTGTAGGTGATGGACTAGGACTAGGTCTAGGTGAAGGTATGGGAGGAGGTAAGTCAGTAGAAACATTAGATGCTTCAGCAGTAGCAGAAGGGCCCTCATCAATAGCAACTGAAGGATTACCATCAGTAGTATTGGTAGAAGGTAAAGTAACAACATTATCCTCATCAGCAGCCTCATTCCCCTGAGGCAACATAGCTGCTAATAAAGGAAAATGTGTCCCCTCAAATTTCGTTCTCATTGAAGCAAATAACTTAGAAGATAAAGCTCATATGGGATGAAAAGCTTGGGTTTGGGTAGAAACATCCAAAATCATCTGTAAAAACCTAGGGTACATCAAAAACTTGCCCTTTTTCCTCGTTATATTCTCAACCATATTATCGAAAATAAACTTAGAAAAATTATAAGTTAAACCACGAGATAGACATATAATACCACATCCCAATTCGATGAAAACTCGATCCCATCCTCCGATTTATTGCTTAAACTCAAGCAATGTATGAACCAAAACCTCCACATAGGACAAAGGCGATTCTTTAACCACATGTGGGTCCTTGTACCTTGATATCCAATTGCTCTAAGCCATCAAGTACCACCATCGACATTAGAATGAAAAACCCATTCTCATCATCTAATCGAAGTTGTCTTCTTATCGCTCCTCTGTCACCACATACATTCCGTCAATCATTGCAACAATCTTTGTATCACTCCTCTTTGATAGTAACCAACGATGCCCATAATGAATCTTTGACCTCTGTAAGAATTCAATCATCGGTCTATACAATTCGTCACCCTTAGCAGTTCCCAGAAAAGCGACCTTATTATGATCATGCTTGAATTGAAGCGCCATGAGAGATATTGAAAGTTAGGGTAAAGATTCACACAAGTGGAAGGGTTTTGAATATGTGTAACAAGAGAATCGTTTAATTTGAGACGAAGATATGCAAATAGAGAATAAGTAGTAGTTTCCCAATTTCGGTCAATGTTGACCAATGCTGACGTGTACTTCTACTTTTACCCAATTTATCTTTCAACTTCGGTAGAAACACTAACCATTCTGCTGAAAAATACCAATCAGCAGAAATAGATCACGTATTCAAGAAGCTTCAGTAAATATCTTTTTACTGTTTCACCCGCTTGCATTAAATCTCATCAAGTCTTGAAACTGTCTATAAAACAATCCCAATGCACACATCTCTTCATCAAAAACCCCCAAATATCATCACAAACCCTAATTTCATCAATGCTCCAAAATTAACCATAATAAACCATGAGTAGTTCCTCCCCAATCACCCTTTCATCAGATGACAATGCATCCTTCATAAGCAGTCTTGAGAGGTGGAAGAAGAACTATTTGTCAAGCAATCTAGCGATGATGAAGACAACTCATCCATAAGTTCTTATGTATCACCTTATGAAGACTCAGATGAGTAAGCAACTTCAAAGAGAGTGAAAGAGCCTCCCCTTGCTGTTGTGAATGTGCCTTCCCTTGCCATTGATGATTCTGATAACTCCTGTAAGGAGAGAACATCTTACTCCCAACCTACAGCACCTCTGCCTCAACGAAGGCCAAGTGCAAAAAATCCGCCACTCCCTAAGGATAGAGAGGTGGTTCTCGGTCTTTCTGCATTAGGTTTTGGTGCATCAACACATATCGTATAGAGGAAATGCTTCAGGATAGTAGATGGGTTGCATTTTGGTTGAAATCAATAGATGAAGCACAAAGGACATATTATTTTTCTTCATCATCATGATTTGCATCAATCCATCCTTTCCATTTTGATCCTTAGCATCCTCGTCATAGTAGTCATGTATCTCCAGCCATCAAGATAGAATGAATGGGTGGTTATGCAAGACTTCACAAACGCATATCCAGCATCTAGTGTGAAAGATGTGAGCGATCATGCATATCCAATAGCCTGTTAGATGTTGGAATAGATGATATGAACTAGATTAGGATTAGTAGATGATGTTGCATTTTATGTTGATTGTACTTGTAAGTTGTAAAGTCGTATGATGTTTCTTGAATGAATGAATGAATAATTTGCTTGATGCTTCTCTTGAATGAACAATATAACTTGATACATTGTCTTGATGAAACAAATGACTCACTTGACACTTTGAATTCGGTGAAACAAGCTTTAGAGATTTCATGACCATATTCCAAATGAACAACCATGGTAAATTCCAACTTGAATAACCAATCTGCAAAACAGAAAAAAACCAGAAAAACACACAAACCAACAAAGAAAAACAAACTAAGATTACATTAGCTGGTTAGTGTTAGAGAAAAGAAATATACATAAAACCTACAAAATTACATAGAAACATGCAAAGTGTACACAAATCCTCCCCTGAGGCATATGCCTCCCCTGAGGCCTATGCCTCCCCTTAAACTTTGCATTTAAGGGTTAAGCATACCAATATGAACCACAAGGTGTTGAAACCTTGGTCCATCAAAAGCCTTTGTTAACAAATCTACCACATTTTCATCAGTGTGAATTTTAACCACTTTTATCAAATGTTTATCATATGCATCTCTTATAAAGTGGTGCCTGATTTCAATATGTTTTGTTCGACTGTGAAAAACTGGATTTTTGACAATGCATATGGTACTTTGATTATCAATAAAATTGTTGTATTCATGAAGTTATACCCATAATCCAACAATTGATTTTGTATCCAAAGAACATCGTCCACAACAATTAGCGTGACAACGTGCTACTGCTTGATGAGATGAGGTAGCCACTATAGTACATTTCTTGCATTGCCAAGAAATCAATCTCTTTCCAAGGAATTGGCAACCTCCAGTTGTGGACCTCCTATCCAGATTTGCACCAGCATAGTCACTATCACTAAAGGCTTCCAGCTTAAATGGATATTCTTTTGGGTACCAAAGGCCTAGATGAGGTTGGCCTTTGAGATACTTAAAGATCTTCTTGACAGCATTGAGATGGGAAGTAATTGGAGTAACTTGATGTCGTGAACAAACACTCACAGCAAAAGTAATATCAGGCCTTGAAGTCATTAAATACATCAAAGAGCCAATCATAGACTTGTATAAATGAACATTCACGGTGGATCTGCTTCATTGTTGGTCTTTGTCTTTGGAGCTTCATAAGGTGTAGTGGCGATCCTTACACTCTCCATACCAAACTTTTTCAAAATGTCCTCACATATTTGTCTGGTGATAAATATACCATCGGGTTTCACGAACTTGAAGACCCAAAAGAAAGTCATCTCTCCCATGGCACTCATCCGAAACTCTCCTTCATAAGCTCCTCAAACTCCCCGCACCAAGCTTCCTTTGTGGATCCAAAATAATGTCATCCACATACACTTGCACAAGAATAATGTCGTGGAATTCTTCTTTAGGAATAGAGTCTTATGAATTGCACCTCTTCTATAACCATGCTTGGAAGAAATGTAGAAAGCCTAGCATACCAAGCTCGGGTGTCGATGTAGTCCATAGAGAGCTTTGACTACCTTGTAAACATGATTAGGATGATCTAGATCTTCAAATCCTTTAGGTTGAGTGACATAAACCCCTCTTCAATTTCACCATACAAGAAGGCTCCTTTAACATCCATCGATAGACCATAAAACCCATATAGGATGCATAAGCTAAGAAAATCCGTATGGCCTCAACTCTTGCCACAGTGCAAACACCTCATCATAATCTATCCTCCTCTTGTCTATACCCCTGTGCAACTAATCGTGCTTTGTTTTTAATGACAACACCTCGTGCATCTCTTATTCTTCATAATCCATTTAGTCCCAATTGCATACTTACCATCGGTAGTGGTACCAATATCCAAACCTGCTGATTTTGAAATTGTTGCATCTCTTCTGCATTGCCTCAAGCCAACTTGAGTCTTCAAGAGCCCGAGTAACATTGGTTGGTTCCACTTGTGAGAGAAAACAAGCAAACAAACAATGATCATAGTCTCATGTGATTGTCTCTCTCACGATTTGAGACATAAGAGATAAAAGCCACTTGACCATATTTAGAACGCTACAGTACCCTTGTTCTATGGTGCATTAGGATCACCAATAATATTAGACTGTGGATGAGCATTGTTGATCCTTGTAGTAGTAGTGGTGTTGACATCAATGGAGGAATCAAGATTAGTCACGATGGGTTCAAACTCAATGTCATAGGAAGGTGAGTTGAAGATTCTGCTTTAGGTTGATGATGACCAAGATCGAAGGTTTTGGAAACCGTGTATAAGGTTCTCCAAGGTGCATTGACACTCTAGTAGAGATAGGAGTAGAATCAACATGTCTTTCGTGAGAATGGGAGAGGTAAGGAGAAAGCAGAATCACTTTCAGCGAATTGATGTTCCCACCGATTGCTTCACTTGTACTCTCCTCGGCATTCCTCTCGGGATCTAGATTGGTGCATACTCTTGTTTCTTGATCCGCAAGGTCCTCGGCATAATGGAAGTCATCTTCACTCACATCAAGATAATCTCTAGAAGTGTCACACCAAAATTGTTAGGGTAGAAAGAAGGCACTACAATGGGTTGTTCATCATCTTCAAATTCACCGTCGAATCGGCATCCATAGTACCGCTTTGTTAGTTGGAGATTCTTGAGTACACGCATGTTGGTTAGCCATATGTCTAGAATAACCCAAATAATCGTTAAGTAATCAAGGTCAAAAGACCAAACATGACCTTGTCCTTGAACATTAGGCTTGTCTTCTAAAACCTCGGGTTCAATGTCTCCTCAATCTTCTTAGCAGATAAATTGTAAACCCCATGACGCCTTACTATGAGCGAATATCCCACAATGTAACCATCATCGACTTTCTCATCAAATTTGCCCAATGGATCACTTGTATTCATTATTGTCACTTGATGACCAAAAGGTTTAAGGTAATGAATAACGGAACTTTCCCAAAAGAAGTTCATATGGTGTTTTGATGTGTGGTCTAGTAATGGACACTCTATTCAAGACATAACAAGTCGTGCCAATGACTTGATTCAAAACATGGTGGGTAGCTTAGAGTGCGCCGGCATAGATCTTGCAACCTCTATTAAGGTCCTATTTTTCCTTTCGCCACCCCATTTTGTTGAGGGGTTCTTGGAGTGCTATAGTCCCTTTTGATTCCTTTTGACCTACATAGTTCTATAAGTATAGCATTCTTGAACTCGTCCCATTATCACACCTAATTCCTTTAACCTTTTGTTCAACTGATTTTCAATAAAGGTAATGAAGTCTTTCAACACCGTAGATGTTTCATCTTTAGTCCTTAGAAAGAATACCCAAAAAATTTGCTATAACCATCGGTGATCACTAGACAAAAATATTTATGATCAATGCTTCTCACTTGAGTTGGACCAAACAGATCCATATGAAGCGGTGAAGAGGTTCGAAATAATGCTCATTGCGGTAACACCTTTGTATGAGGCTCGTGTTGCTTTCCTTTGTTGCATGCAACACAGTTATGATCATTGGTGAAAACTTTGGAAGGAAGACCTTCAACAAGGCCCAGTTTAGAGAGCTTGTTTATGGTCTTGAAGTTGACATGGGCCATCCTTCTATGCCATTTGGTAGACTCATCCAAGGATGCTTTAGCTACCAAACAAGTTAAGTCACCTGCTGGTTTGTCATTAGTTAAGTTGAATGTATAAAGATTATGACTGCGAGGAACTTTCAGCAGAATTGAAGTTTCCTCTGGGAGTTTGAAGTCTTTAGAAAGCACAAGACATTCATCCTCTGTGAAGAGTACTTTGTTCTGGGTGTCACAGATTTGTGAGGCGAGAACAAATTGAAGTGTTGAAGTTCCTTGACATAATATACATTCTCAAAGTCCGGTTGAGGTGTTTTGATGGTCCCTTTCAATAATTCTTCCATCACTTCCTCCAAAGGTTACATTGCCTCCTCCTTCAAAGGGTACAAAGTTATGCATCATATCCTGTTTCCGACATACTTCTTGAACAACCACTATCAACAATGCCAACATCTTTATGCTTAATGGGATGATCCTACAACAACAACAAAATATCTGAGAAAATTAGTACACTATGGAGGCTCAAGTCATTCTTGACTTGAACCCGCCTTGTGGATCATATGAGTTACGCCATGTAGATGTATAAGATCCACTATTGTTCTTGGGTTTCCATTGAAACTTAGGTCCTTTTTATTCCAAGAACAACTTTCTTGAGGTCTTGACAACGAGTGTCCGGTACCACTTTCCCATCATCATAGAGTTAACATATCCGGGCCAAAAACCATTCTTAAAATATTCACTAGTTGATTGTACATATGGTTTTACAACTGGTCTTCTCCAAGGAAAAGGAGAATTAGTATAAGTTGCTTGTGGAACATAAGGTGGTATAACATTAACATTTGTCCACATTGGTCTAGATTTCCTAGAATCATCACACCTACTCATCCTTTGCTCATGATAATCACAATCCTTAATTAAATGAAATTTACTTCCACACACAAAACATGTCTTATGTTTAGAAGATTTATTCAAACCAAAAGATGTTCTATTACAAGCGAGTATTCAAACCAAAACCATGAAAAGAATTGTTTTTAACGGTATTATTATGCAAAGAATTAAAAGCAAGTCTTGAGGCAACTGTCTTGGAAGAGGATTCCTTAGCAAAGAACTCCGACATGCTTATTGGAAGTCTCGGGTGCGAGCATGGGTGAAGACTTGGGAAGGTCGGACTTGTCATTTGAATCACACTCATAGACCCTTGCTTGAGGACTTGTCACTTTGTTAACACAAGAGACAAAGTCATTAGAAGAAGTATCGTGGTCTGCAAGTCGTTTGACTTTTGCCATAGAGATGGTGTGATCCATCAAAGTCAATGATAATGGAAAGGTCAATGGGCATGTGCTCACCTCTAATAGGTCCACGTCTGACATGTAGGTCACCTTCTTTCACAAAATTAGCTAGGCCTTCTTGGTGTAGATTTGCGTGTGTCATCTCTAGCTTCTAATCCTACATACTTCTTAAAGCCTAAACCTATAGAAGTATTTGGAGTTTGACTAGCATAGATGTGACTAGCTAACTTGTTTCCATTTAATAACCATTCTTTATGCCTAGCGATTTCCTTATTAAGTTTCTCTTTAAGCTCTAAATTTTCGACACTACATCCGCCTTAATTTCTCGGACCACTTTAACTCATTTTAGCACATTCGAGATCCCTTTCTAATACACCTATCTTCTCATCATAAGCTATTTGATTCTTCCGAAACCAAACCTTTTGTCTTTCTAGTGTTTTTAAAGCACTGTTTATAAGCTTCAACTTCACATAGCATTCATTATATTTAGGTTTCAAAATATCATAAGCTTCTTTGAGTTCATTATTACGCCACTACAACCAAACAAGCAGTTTTGTACACGAGAGATGCCCATGAAGGCAATCCGATCATGCCTATCCTCCTCAAGTATAGCTTGCAATCAAACCAACATTATCATTACCGGGACCATCATTATCTTCCCGCTCATGTTGCTTCGGTCCACATTGCTATCTAGAGTGACCAAAGCGGTGATCCCTTTGAAGTTCTTGCCTCCTTCTGATTCTGCTGATAAGAAGAGTATCTCGTCTCATCACCAGCTTTCCTATCTTTGCACTCTCTAGAGAAGTGACCCATCTGTTGACATGTAAAGCACTTGACCTTCCTTTTGTCAAACCTTGTTGGGTCTCTTCCTTGAAGCCAAACCTTCTCCCGACTGCGCTCAAACCTCTTGATATCCATGGACAACATGGCCACTTGCCACTTCAGACTTCATCTCTTCCATCTCCGGTGGGTCTATCTCGATCAAAATCCTCATAGGCGGTTCTGCCGAGGATCATAATCGACAAAGAAAGATCCAAGAACATCTTCCATAACACCACTCGATTTAGGTGAGAGCTTGATGAAGGAGTAGCATAAGATGATGATGAATATGTTGGGCTTGGACCATAACTCATCTTTGGGGTAGAGGCTCCAACGAATCTTGTGTGACTAGCGATGAAGATGATCTAAAAGACTTCTCACATCATGTTCAAGAGCTTTAAGTTTGTGGTACAACTCATCAAAGGTAATCATGTCCAAACCACCTTTAGCTTTTAAAGCAATGCTCACTTGTAGCCGGGATGGAGGTAAAGACCTCGAAACTTAGAATTACAATCATCATTATCGGCTTTGCTGCGGTGATGTAATGACTTAAAATCTTGTGAAACTTGTCGTAGCCCTTGTGAATTCCTTCCTCTTCGAGATTTGAAAATCTTGAAACAAGATGGACTTTTGGACTTTTCGGTCTCGAACTCCTCATTCCCACCGAACTTTGCCTTAATAGCTAACCATATGTCCTTAGCATCTTGCATGAAGTGAAAATCACTCAAGTGATCCTCGGTAATAGCTTGAAGAAGAATGGTTCTAACCTTGGTTTCTCTACGAACCTTGATAACTCTTCAAGTAGATTTTGGGAGGAACATAAGTCATCTTTCCAAAGACATCTATGGTAGTTCTCTTCAAACTGTTTTCCTTCATGACTATCTCCCATAGATTCCAATCAATGTTGGAGATCCGTTTCCATCTTCATCGCCCAAAGATCATACTCCTCCCTTTTAGGTAAGGAAACTTAGCATTGCTATTAGAGAGACTTAGTTGTTGCAGATGGGTGGAGTTTTGGTTGTTGGTGATTTCAACATCAACATCTGATCCAGGCATGATAAACTTTGTTTTGGTTGTATGGATGTTTAGAAAAACCTGTCCTTAGTATCGTAGAGACTCTCACGAGGCTTTGATACCACTTGTTGAAACAAACAGACCTTGATAGATCTTGAGCTCGTGGATCGTTATCTATGCCTATGTAATCACAAGCACGATAAAGACAATCTCTACTACTTGTATTTAGTAATGAATATAAACACAAGTAACACAAATAACTAAGAACTCTGTGATCCTCTATGGATCGTTATATTAACTAAAACTTTGTTTTTCCAATCGGTACATAACTCATACTATCATGTTCCTTTTATAGACAAGGAACCCTAAAACAAAACCCTAAACCGTTTCCCAAGAAACGTATACACATAAAACTAAATAAGATATACACAATCACTTCCTAATAAAGCTCATGTATATCCAAACTAAATACGGAATAATAACTTCCGTAGAAACAAACTATTCACTATATAGCTTCAGCAGAATTATGTCTTCGGTAGAATCCACACTACTTCAGCAGAATCACTTCGGCAGTAACCAGACTTCACATAATTCCCAACAACTATGCTTCCTATCAGTAGTGTAAGACCTAAATCTTGCAACTAGACTTCTTATTGGTTTAGCATAAGTTCTTTCTGGAACGTTCTTCTGATCAGGCTTAACGGGCTCTTTCTTAGAAACACAATCATCATGAACATTAATTAAAGATTTCTTGCAAGTTAAACAAACAGATTCAACAGATTCATTAAACTTAGCAGATTTCATAGGTTCATTACATTCAGATAAAATGTCTTTCTTATTACAAAGCGGTAAATTCCTAGGGTGTTCTTCTACTTTCTTCTCTTTATTCAAGCTACAACTCTTAGAGGCAGGCGAGACTCTATTGTTCCTTGTATTGCTCTTAGGCTTTACTCTTCTGCTCATAGAGGTGCTTTATAGTCCTGTAGAAGGTAAGGCACATGCATTAGGATTCACTTTTTTATCTAGAGAAGTGGTTTTGGCTTTCCTAGTCTCTTTAGAGTGCTTGTTTAAACTTATGTCGTTTGGTCCATATGGTTTAGATGTGGAGGCAAACGCATTAGTGGTACTCATCTTAAAAAGGCCAGGTGCTAAAACTTTTGGTTTCTCGATAACCGCTTTTTCATTTTCAACATTTTTTTCATTTTGCTTTGACCAAAGCGTGTGGAGGACTGGTTTTACAAATCATTTTTCTCATTGACTTTTGGAGGCGGAGAAATAGACATTTTGGTTTGAAACCGGTTTGGGAACATTTACTTTCTCCTTAGTCAATGGTTTTGCAATCTTAGTATCCACAGCCTTTCCTTTTGACACTCCGGTGAGCCCTCAAAAGATCATTTTGTTCTTGCATGTTCTTGTAGGCACGCTCATACGACGCTTTGTCATACTTGATTCATCGTTTTCGATCAAGTTGTTTAAATTATGAGACATTTTCTTTTCAAGTTTTGCAAGAGCATTTTCATATTTTGAAACAATTTGGAGGTCTCAGATCGAGTCTTTCATGATCTTCAATAGAATATGTTTGTAAAACAATGGACATGATATCAGTAGTTATAACATCTTCAAGAGAGAATCATTTAAATTTTCCAAAACTTTGATGTGTTCAACACTTTTATTAGCTTTCTTTACTGAGTTTATGGTCCTTGACAAAGTTAATCATTTCTTTCAAAAGGCTTGTTCAATGAATTACCCTTGCACCGATGTTATTCAATGAAGGGCAATTTGAGTTTCAAAAACCTTTTATTTCATCATCAAAGCTAGAAAACCAGATATTAGTTGTAATATTGGTTTTAGATTTAACAGTCTCTTGAAGTCTCCTAATTCTAGTTTTAACGTCATCTAAAATGTTTCTAGCATCACTTGTGTTAAAAGGATTGTTTGAAGACATTTGTTCGATTTTCGAAAGAGATTGTGAGACAACAACAGGTTTTGAAACTGGTTTTGAAACTGGTGTTGACCCACTGTTTGAAACACTGGGCGTTATGGAAAACTTTGAATTTTCTTTTTGAGGAACAAAAGAAATTCCAGAAATTTTGTTCCATTTGTTGTAGTCGATTGGTTTTAGATCTGGGCTCTTTTGTTGCATTTTTGATCTACTCTCATCAGATAGTTCTAACGTTTCAAGAGAAGCATGAACAATTATGGGTTCATGCAAAGTTTTTCCATTGTTCAAAACATTATGTTCTTTCTGAGCTTTCTTGAGGAAACAGGGAGGTTTGTTACCAAGAGCCATTTTTTGAGTGGTATGAAAATACGGATTTGTTTGATTTATTAGCATATTGGTTGATTTGGCTGAATGACCCGTTGTAACAAGCAAATTTTCCAATTTTTTTAATTTTTTCATTTTTATCAAGAATTTCATCAAGAAGAGAATCTTCTCGTTTTGAAAAATCAGCAATCAACGTTTCTTCTCTTTTTCAAGATCAGAATACGTTGCTTTTAGTTTAGAAAGTTGGTCTTTTAGATCAGAAATTTTTTCAAGTTCAAATTCACATCAAGTGTGTCATACTTGATTTGCAACTGTTTTTCTCTTAAAACGAAATTTCGATAACCAATTTCTAATTTTGACTCTTTGTTTTTGTGAAATTCAAAAGCTTTTGCATTCTCCTTGTACCTCTCAAGCTCAGCGGTCAATTTATCATTTGCGGCCTTAACATCGCGATTGACCTTTTTAACTTTCTCAATTTCAATGCCATAATTATTGATAAATGATTCAAATAAGGTACGTGTTTCCTCATCTGTCTCAGTATTTTGTGCCACACAGCCTCCACTAGGATCCACATTTGGAGTTTCAGAGTGAATATTGCTACTACTCAGATTGTCCAGGTATGTATCATAAGTAGGTGCTGGTGTCACAGAATGTTGGTCGTCATGAGTAAACACATCAAAAATGACATTGTTATAGCATGGATCAATAATTGGTACCTCAGATATTGCATTGGCATCATAAACAGGAGGTGCGTCAGAATCAGTGTCATACTTAGCTTCCTGAAGATTCGCCATGAAGATGCAGTTCGCATTGATTTCCTCTAGGTCTTCCAATTCATCCATAAGAGCAAAAAAGTCATGTTCCTCAGCACTCAACTGCATCCCTATTTCAGACTTCTGTGCCAACAGCATTGCTTTCTGAAGATACGCATAATTCTTCTTGTTTGGCTTAGTGGGAAAATTCCTTGCAATGTAACCCATTCCTTGACAGTTGTAACACTTAACCTGATTACGCTGATTCACATTTCCATAACTCCCAACGACTGGAGCCGCAACATTCCCATTCGGATTACCCATCGCTTTATTCCCAACATTCTCGACCCAACCGATTTCCAACATTCTCGACCCAACTGACACCTCGATACGGAACCGTCGATTACACCATGTGAAATCCAAGAAGCATATCCCTGGATTCCCAATAACTCCAACCATTTGTCCTTGTTGACCCATATTTAAACCCTTGTGCAATTTGCTCATTGCAGTGTTTGATGAAATCCTTTGGTTGTTGTTAGTTGGTGTGGAATAACGACCTTTGAATACTTTAGTCAAATAAGCAAATGCATTTTACAAAGCCTCTTCTTGTTCAGTTTCAAGATCAGGGATTCCTTATTCCTGGTATTGTGGATACTATTGTTGATGAATGACTTATTGTTCTAGAGGATAGAGTTGTTGTTGAGGGATAACAGCTTGTGGTTGTGGAATGTATTGCTGCAAGTTGTTGGTAGTGGAAGATGATGAAGCTTGTTGTTGTGAGTTCACTGGAGTTGGAGTCTTGCAATTAGTGCCAAGGGATCATGATTCTTTGCCAATCTTTCTTTCCTAACTTCATTGACTTCAACTTGGTTTTGTTTCAGAAAATTTCAACTTGGTTTTGTTTCAGAAAATCATAGAGTTGATCAAAGTTCACCTGATGTAAGTCCTTTGTTTAGTTAACAATAGTGACATATTGTCCCTATTCTTATGGAAGATTGTTGAGAAATTTGATGTTACTCACGATAGTTCTGGGTGTCAGCTTGTTTCTGATAAGCTCATTCATCAAGGTGTAAACCTTCCATAAATTTTTTTTTTTTTTTTTTTTTTTTTTTTTTTTTGAAATAAACTTTAATACTTGAATTAAAGGTTCACAAAAGCTTTCTTATAACAAAGGAACTTGAAATACAAAGTTTTAAGCTTAAAACATAAACTGAAAATGAAAATTACACTAAAACGACATGAAAAGTAAAAATTACACTAGATATCTTTTTACAATGCATAACTCCTCTTCTTTATAGACTTTTCATACTTCCCACGTGCTTCGATACTTTCCCACCACATTTGAGCCATTGATTGGCTAGAATCATCGTAACCATCCACCTAGCATTTTGGCGCCAAAATTTCTTCAAAGGTGTTTAGACAATTAATGGATTTGGTTGATGTAATTAAAGGTTTTGGAATGTATAGGAGTTGGAGGGACATGGTATGGGAGGGAGTTGAAAATTGGTGAAACCAGAATGGTTTTGGGTATCTGAGACTTGGGAGAGGAGGGTCTACAGTACCACAGATTTGGTAGCAGACACTGGTTCGACTGCGTTGACCACAGTATTAATAACAAAGGGGGTTCAAATTGGGTAGTGGCTGGGGTCAGAATTAGTTTTGGACTGGAGGTCAAGGCTCAAGGGGTCAAGGCAGTTGGGTTGGGCTTGTGTTTGGGTTGGATATTTGGGCCTAATGATATATATTGATCCGTTTGGTATAAGTGGTAAACAAGGACCAAAATTGCAATTTTGCCAAACTCCAAGGACTGAAATTGAACATTTCCAAACTTCTCACAAGGACCAATTTTGCCATACTTTGATAAAACAAGGGCCCTTTTGCATAAAATCTATTTTTAAAGGTCCAAGGACTATTTTGTAAATTTCCAAAGTTAAGGGACCTTTCTTTAATTGACCAAAGAATCATTCAAGGATCATTTTAACAACTTAAAATACTTGTGGACCTTGAATGATAAAATTCCACATTTTTGAATTTCGTGGACTAGATTTGACAACTTTTAAAACTCGGGGACTAAAGCGCCAATTTTGCAAACTTGATACATTTTTCATCCGATTTTGATATTTTTGCAATTAAAACACATAAAACACCGATTTGTGATAATTTGATCATTTTGATGTGTTTCGAGTGTTTTCAGATGATTTTGCAGTTTAGATTATGTAAAATGATGAGTATTTGGAAACTCATCGGTAGGATTCAATGGATTCTCCTGAGTTGATGTAAACCTCTCCCATTCGGTTAGCGACTTGTTCTCCATGTCTTGTTGACCAATTTCGCTCCATAACATAGCCGTCTCAACACGCTCCCACATATCGTAGCGGTTTCACATTGCTCTACAACAACAAAGATGTCTCTTGGTAAACCTAGTCGACAATGTATTGCCATGTCATCGGCTTCAACCCGCTTGTTATCCTCTTGATGTATTCTCGATTCATATTGAACACGAAAAGATGGTGGGACGGGAGGTGTTGCATCGTGATTTCGTGGTCTTGGACTTGTCGAGGCTTGAAGGGTCCATTCGTAATGGATTGAATCATGAGTTTTCCATTAGGTTTGGTCTTAATGTGGCGCATACGACTTGTCCATTGAAGATATCCACCTTTTTCCAAAGATAGGAGGACGGTTTTCGCACCGCCGCATGAATGTCTTGTCGAGTAGCCATTGATGAAGGTATTTGATGATAAAGTTGATGTAGGATCAATTCAACGATAAAGGAGTTGTGTTTGATGAAGATTAAGCTCGGTTGTTGTAGTGAAAATTGGGTTTAAAACTTAAAACCTCAATAACTTCGTCCGAGCATTTTAGGACTTGAAGATTGACCCGAATGAACTTTAGTTGATTAGGCGTGCCAATCTCCCCGTGCTCACGGTCATTTTGATGGGTAGAACGCTGAAAACGGAGTTACGGTTCAAAAGTTATGGCCGTTTGAAGTTTTGCTGAAGATCTTACTCGTAAACTTGTTCTTAGGCGTAGGATTTGGTGCTTAGGCGTAGGATTTGCTTAGGCGTAGACTTCCTTAGGCGTAAGATTCCTTAGGCGTAGGATGCTTATGCGTAGGATTCCGTATGCGTAAACTCGATCTTACGCGTAACCTTTAGGCTTAAGCGTAAGCTTATGCGTAAACTTAAATACTTAGAAGTAAGAAACCTTACGCGTAAGTGTTAACTTTGGCGTAGAGTGTTACTCGTAAGCTTTTATGCTTATGCGTAAACTTAGGGTTTTACCCAAAAATCCTTTACACTTATACTAGTGTAAAAGATATCCAAAGTCGAAGTGTTCCACAAACTTATCCAAGTGAGAGAAGCACTGAGTAACCGTTGTTGCATGAAGATGGTTCACCAAAAGCTTAAGCGTAGGTTTCACTTCTTACGCGTAGAAATCCTTACGAGTAAAAAATAGGGTTTTGACTTTTCTTATGCGTAAGAATAGGGTTTTGACTTTCTTGTACTTGGTTTCCTTACGCGTAAAATGCCCAGTTAGATGCAAAAACACGATTTTTTCACCCAAAAACATGTTTCCAAATGATTTATTTTGCACAAACTTTTTCCAAAACACTTAAAGATAAATAAAAACTACAAGTTTAACCTTAAAAACACGTAAAAATCAAAGCTTTATGCAAAAAGCTTGCGTTTTTATGAAAAAAACTAAACTTGTTGGAAAAGTTTCAACAAAAAACGAACACAAACACTCCTAAACCATTGTTAGGCGATTGATACCAATTGTAGGACCTTAAATATATCAACCTTATCACGAATACCAACCTTAACACACAAGTATACCATGTAAACAAACAACACTTATGCGTAGAAGAAAGATGAAGAAGAAAGATGGTGACTTGAAAGATATATATGTGTCGTGTATGTTGAGAGAAATAAAGATGAAAACAAGAGCTTCTATTTCAAAGGAAAAACACATACAAACACACTCAAGCACACCCCTCAAATGACACATTTGAGGGGTATTTATACTTCCATACATATCACCCTTATGGGCTTGGGCTTGGGCTTGGGCTTGGATTGGACTTGGATTGGACAATAACTTACATAAGGCTAGCTTAACATAACTATTAGCCATTTAGCTTAGCCCAATCCACGAGCCCATTGACTATTCTAGTACGATATCTAACACACGTTACAAAGTTCCTAAACGTGAATGACCATCACTTCTATTAATTATTATTAAGGCTAACAAACAGAAAAAGTGCAATTTCGCGAGCTTTAGGGCGTAGAGAAGATACAGGAGGTCGGTTTTGGTTAAAACTTTATAAAAGTAAACCCAAACTCGTCCTAAAAGGTATTCCAACTCCCCAGACAATTTCCATAGGTTCCTTAAAGTTTTTCTACTACTTTTGAAGGTGGAATCATCAAGAGAAGAAGACACCATCCATCATAAACATTAGCTTAATCCGGTTTGCATATCAAAACATCATGACTTTGATTATCCTTCTAGTTTTCATTATTGTTGTTGATTCAAACATGATTTTAGGCTAAACATTTTATGTGTTAGCCTTGTTTATGCACTTATAATTTGAATGACATGGTTTTACCATTTAATGCAGGATTTTATTGGATAGCATATATGTATGTTCCCAGTTCTTGTGTTTTGGTCCTTGTTAAGAGTATTTAGTTGATGATGATTATAACTTTGATTATCCTTCTAGTTTTCATTATTTTTGTTGATTCAAACATGATTTTAGGCTAAACATTTTATGTGTTAGCCTTGTTTATGCACTTATAATTTGAATGACATGGTTTTACCATTTAATGCAGGATTTTATTGGATAGCATATATGTATGTTCCCAATTCTTGTGTTTTGGTCCTTGTTAAGAGTATTTAGTTGATAATGATTACTAAGTAGGTTACAAACTGAACATTAATTGTTTGATTGACTAAAAATCTCACTTGTTGCTAGTTTTATTAAGTTAGCCTGGTATATGAGATTAACAAGCTAAAAAGTGCAAGATAATGAATATAAATGAATGTTTATAGGATTTATGTGTTTAGAATTTAACATCTACATATCATATAGGTTAGTTGACGGATTTTATGACTGAGATTTAGTTAAGTTATCATCTAAGGTCATTGTAATACCTCAAATTTTAAAGAAAACTGTAGAGGATATATCTATTATTTTAGTGGAATAAAAAGAAAAGTCCCATATTAACGGAGTTAACATTAAAGTTATATGGAACTTGGGATGCAATTTAAGATGACAAAATTGGACTTGGGTAGTAAGGTGATTTTGCCATGAGGACTAAAAGTGACAAAATTGGAAAAAGGTAAGATATGATCAAAGTACCCTCAAAATCTTTTAACGAAGTTACAATGATTACTCCCTCTCTTCATTTACACGTGTTAAGAAAAAAGTGGTATGTGTTATCCGTATTATCTTCACTTTGAGGTAATGAAGGGAAATCATAGATGTGGTCACAAATCATTTGCAATACATTAATCAAGAAATCAAAAGGGGTTATGAAGGTGTGGATGAGAAGATCTTTAATATGTTGTTGGTGATTTTCCCGATTCAAGATGCTCGAGGCGCTCGTGGCGAGTTACATATATTGACTAAGGTGAGTGATGTGATACGTGTGTACAAGTTTTAAATTTATAAAAGGTGAATTACCAAAGTTACCAATAACACATACGAGCAAGTATACTCGTCCGTTATAGCAAGATTATGAAGGTAAGTCGAGATCGTTCGCAGGGATTTGAGTGAATCTAATAACAAGTTTGAATCAACTGAGTCTATCCAAAATATATAGCAACGCAAATAGATATAATGAAATTCAGATGATTAAAACTACACTTGCTTAAAGTAGTTTCATATCCTAGATTAATGTGATTGTGTTAACCTCTTAACATGTTGGTTGTAATAATTAGTTGGTGTACTAATCTATTGTTCTTACAAGTTAAACCTTCGTCAAGATTATAGTTCATAAAAACAAGCATTACGTTTAACCAATCAATTCAAGTTTCATAAGTTCACTTTCATAAACTTAAACACAGAAACATCCACTTGTTTCATCAAATTGCTTAAGAAATGGTCAATACAAAAGGTAACCGATCATAGACAAAAGGCTACAATTGATTCTCAACAACTAATCTTACGACCTTTTAGATGTTTCCAACCAATCCAATTTGATAATCAAAAAGTGTTTTTATTACAACCACACCTTAGTTCCTTTGTATAATCAAGAATAATGGGTAAAAACAATCATCCATAGACAAAATGATTATAACTAGTTGAATAACAATAAGTTCTTTCGACCTCTACGATTACTATCAACTAGTCAAATTTGATTAGCAAATGTCACTATGAAACTTTATCACAATTGGATCTTAGAATCAACTTGAAATTGAATTAAAACATGTTAACACAATCACTAACCAATCATATGATAATCAACATCATTTAAGCAAGTGTATAAAGAAACTAGCAACTCATAGCAAACATGAACATAAACTCAGAACTTTGAACATTAGAAAACATGATTAAAAGTCTTACAATGCTTGGAATAAGATTACAAATGGTGAAGTAATGATTCCCAAAGTATTGGGGTAGACTTCTTGGTGATTTGGCCTCCAAATGTGGAACACGGAACTCTAAACTTTCCGGACTTCTAAGGACGAATTTGAGAGCTTAAGAGCTTTGTTTGATGAGTAGAGATTTGTATTGAGTGTGTGTCTCATATGCTCACAAAAGGCCTCTATTTATACTAGTTCCAAAGCCTAGGGTATTAATTGCTGAACTTGGCCTCCAAGGAGTAAGGAAGGGACTAGAATACACCAAGAGAAGGACCTAGAATCGTTTGGATGCAAAGTGGAAACTTAGTGATGAAGATTTGGCAGATACAGGTCCTCCAACCGGATCGGTTACATGACCAACCGATCCGGTTGGTCTTCTACAAAGGGGCCAACCGTTTCCGGTTGCAGGCGGTGACCGAACGGTTGGGATGGCGTCCTGGCACTTTTTGGTCATTTTCCAACCGATCCGGTTGCAATGGCAACCGATCCGGTTGGATTCTCTGAGTTACGAAAAATTGATCTTTTACTTCTTTTGTCTTGTAGAACTTGGTTCTTCAATCACTATGGCCTTCAAAGGTACTTGAGATACTTATTTGTGCTTGACATGCTTCACTGAAACGAGAATCTCCTATTTGTTGAACATTACTTTAATTTTCCTTCCGTTTCCCTGCACTTGGTTATAAACACTAGACAAACATCTTTTGATGCGATTAAGCACTGAAATCACGCAAATATAACCAAATACATATACAAAAGCACACATAACGCTACAAGAAACATATACAATCTGAGCGTTATCAAATTCCCCTACACTTAAACTTTGCTTGCCCTCAAGCAAATCTAGGAAAAATATCCACTGGCATAAGATCATGATTAAGAAAGATGTGATGCAAATCAACCAAGTACAAGTACGAGAGAAGATTCATCAATCATGCTTCATAAAAGTGAAACTTTCAAGATGTTTGACGATATCCTATGATTTTCTTGCTCGATTAACATTTCAAAACACCTCACGAAAAAGGAACATAATATAATTCACTCAATCACTCAATTTTAGTGGAGTAACAAGATAAATCACACTCATAGCTCAGTCATGATTAGATTATTACCATAAGCTTGTACAAGAAACAAAACTCCACCGACGTGGCGTGAGTACCAAGCAAAAACATCTAAAGAGGACTTTTATTCGGGTTATAATGTTATGGCTTCGGGTTAAGGGTATGGATAAGGCATGTGAATGTTTATGAAATTGGTGTTAAAATAAAAATAGAATCAAGTCTAATACCCGTGTTGCTAGCTACCAAACAATCCGCGAATCAATAAATGATTAAAGCTTCATTTTCTTCTCTTCGGCTTTCCACAACTCTTCGCTTTGCTTTGCCATGACAATTTTTCTTTGAACATAGCACATTGGCTAATACATTCATACTTTCAACATTTTTTTTAACATAAGACTTTCATGATATGGCTCAATCAATCTCACAAGATGTGGTACTCATAATCATTTGAACAATCTTCACTTTCTAGGTGACTAGCAACCAACCGTTAGACATTGATAAGGGTTAGGCTAAGGTTTAAACTGTAAAATCTTTTTGTATTTTCTAGATGAATCAAAAATGAAAAGGATGGCTCAAAGGGTGTAACTAAGGGTATCTAGTGCTAAAAATGAGCACTACAAATGGGTCCATGCAGGTGGTTAACTAACCGGTGTGGCTAGCTAATATAACATGATATGAAAAATGGAAGGCCATTTGGTTTTATTCCTAAGGTGCCTCTTTATCACATGAATTCACTTATATCGCATTTAATGCGATCTCTCTCATGATCCGGCAATGATTTACAAGTACAAGTTCTAGAATAAATAAAATCACCAGCACACTCATAGCAAAAATCCAAGCATAAAAGATGTATGCTTCTTATAGAACAGACTCAAATCCTCACAATTTTAGTGGAAAAGGGCTATAATATGTGCTAGCAAATGTTTATCGATCCCAGAATGGATTGCAGTAGTAATCGGAACACATCTCAAAGTTTCAAATATTACCAGTTGTACCAGTGGTTTGTTCCAGTTATTCTAATATATAATCCTAAAAGTGTGAAAAATAGCTAGATCACAAGGGCAAACAAAATTTTGATTTTAAGCATAAAAACTATAATTTTACCTATTCTCCCTCCCACACTTAAGTTAGACATTGTTCTCAAAGTGAAAAACGAACTTCAAAGTATAGAAATAGGGAAAATAGAGATGAAACCAGATATTCCAATGAGTTTATCAGCTTAAATCTCTTTATTCCTAGCGTCCACTGGAGTAATCATTACCTGCATAAAATCTTATAAACAAACAAAAGAGTTTTATTAAGAGGTGGCACCCCCCATACTTAAGTTCAACCAAAGGTTTAAACTTTGGGGCGTGACCACAGGCAATCAAATCGGAAACACACGGGTTGCCTCCCGAGAAGCGCTTGTTTTATTACCGAGTCATCAGCCTAACTCGAATCTTCCCGAATTCACTTGGCCACAGACGCAACCAAGAACATTTTGAAAAGTTCGGGGATATACATGAATTCTTCACCAGTAGCTTCAATATCATCCCAGATGAACTCAGCAGATGGTTTCCAAGGTACAATTTGTGGGATTCTTCCTAGAAAAGGTGCTACAAAGGTGATGGTTTCGAATTCATTTTATGGGGAAACTGTTGCAACTGAAACTTCATTCATTTGCTCCTTATCATAGTATAAGTTGATTCGGTGCCCATTAACAATGAAACTTCCGCCCTGTTTGTCATAAAGTTCGCCATACCCAGATGGATATCCATGTTTAACGATATATGGTCCAAACCATCTTGGTTGTAATTTAGGAGCTTTGAATTTGAATTTCATGTTGAAAAGCAGAACTTTATCTCCAGCTTTGAATTCTTTTCGAACTCTTAGCTTGTTGTCGTGATAAGCTTTTGTTCTAGCTTTATATAGTTTGGAATTTTCATAAGCTCGGAGTCTTAATTCATCGAGTTCGTGCAATTGCAAGAATCTCTTTTCTCCGGCTATTTTGAGATCGGTGTTACAGTTTCGAGAGCCCAGTAGCACGATGTTCAACTTGAACGGTAAATGACAAGTCTTTCCATATGTGAGTATGTAAGGAGTTGTGCCAATTGGAGTTTTATAATTATACGAACGCCCACGAGCATCGTCAAGTTTTTTCGCCCACATCAAGGATTGTCCTTCACCGCTTTCTCGAGTATTCTTTTCGAGAGCTCATTGGTGTTTTTAACTTGCCCTTGGTTTGTGGATGATAGGCGTTGTGAATCGATGATGAACTCCATATCTTTTCATGATTTTCTCCATTTTCTGGTTACAGAAATGGGTTCCTCGATCGCTTATCAAGGCCTTGGGAATTCCATAATCAGCGAAAAGCTTTTTGAGGAAATTAACGACGACACGAGCATCGTTCGTTGGTAAAGCTTCAGCCTCTGCCCATTTGGACACGTAATCTATAGCAACGAGGATGTATTCGTATTTGTGGGATTGAGGTAAAGGTCCCATGAAATCTATTCCCCAGATATCGAATATTTAACACACTTGGATGCTTGTTAATGGCATTTCATCTCTTCGAGAAGATTTGTGGTTCTTTGGCAAGCGTCACAATTTTGAACAAGTGTATGTGCTTCTTTGAATATTGTTGGCTTAGCATCAAAAACTTTTTTAGTTGTGGTGGAAGGACCATAATGTCCCCCAGTTGGGCCATGATGACATTCGTCAAGAATCTTACGGGTTTCAGAACCAGAAACACATCTTCGGATCATTCCGTCAGGACACATTTTGAAAAGATATGGCTCTTCCCAAAAATAGTATTTCAGTTCTGAAAAGAATTTGCTCCTTTGAGCATGAGTTAAACCTTTTATAAGAATTCGTCTAGCAAAATAGTTTGCAAAGTCAGCAAACCAAGGATCGTCAGTTCCATCGACAGTCATGAGAGTTTCATCGGGGAAGTAATCATTGATTTCTTCTTCCTTTAACTCCTCAAGCTCGGGGTTTTCAAGGCGAGATAAGTGATCAGCAGCTAGATTCTCTGCTCCTTTCTTATCTTTGATTTCGATGTCAAATTCTTGGAGTAGCAAAATCCATCGAATAAGACATGGTTTAGCATCTTGCTTAGTGAGCAGATATTTGAGTGTTGAGTGATCGGTGAAACGATCGCTTTTGAGAGCACAAGGTAGGATCGAATTTGTCGAATGCGAAAACTACGCGATAATTCCTTTTGGTGACGGTATAATTTTGATGAGCACTATTCAGTGTCTTGCTAGCAAAATATATGGGTCGAAAGTGTTTTCCTTCCCGTTGGCCTAAGACGGCTCCAACGGCAAAATCGCTTGCATCACACATAAGCTCGAAAGGTAGTGACCAATTAGGTGAAACCATGATCGGAGCACTAGTTAGTTGAGATTTCAATGTTTCAAAAGCTTTTATGCAATCAGCATTGAAGTCAAAGATAGATTCTTTCTCAAGAAGTTTTGTCATCGGATGAGATATTTTTGAAAAATCTTTGATAAATCGGCGGTAAAAACCGGCATGTCCTAGAAAACTTCTAACGGCTTTGACGTTAGTTGGTGGTGGAAGTTTCGAGATAACGTCGATTTTTGCTTTGTCTACTTCCATTCACCTTTGGAGATCTTGTGGCCAATCACAATTCCTTTGGTCACCATGAAGTGACATTTTCCCGCTTTAGGACAAGATGTGCGACTTCGCATCTTTCGAGCATTTTATCAAGATTGGAAAGACAAGCTTCAAATGAGTCTCCAAATCGAAAAGTCATCCATGAAAAATTCCATGGAGGTTTCTATCATGTCTTGGAATATGGCTATCATACACCTTTGAAAAGTCGCGGTGCATTGCAAAGACCAAAAGGCATACACCGATATCGAGGTTCCAAAAGGACAAGTGAAAGTGGTTTTTCTTGATCGTTAGGATCGATTGGAATTTGGAAATATCACGAAAATCCATCGAGGAAACAAAAGAATTTATTTCCGCTAGTCTTTCAAGCATTTGATCCATGAGCGGGAGTGAAAGTGATCTTTTCGGTGGCTTTGTTTAATTTCCGATAGTCAATACAAACGCCGCCGACCAATGACGATTCTAGTTGGAACTAGTTCATTCCGTTTATTAGTTACTACCGTCATTCCTCCTTTCTTAGGAACATAGTGAACGGGACTTACCCAAGGGCTATCCTCAATTGGGTAAATGATACCATCATCGAGAAGTTTTATGATTTCCTTTTTAACAACTTATTTCATGTTGGGATTGAGTCGACGCTGACGTTCAACAACAGGTTTAATCCCTTCTTCAAAATTGATTTTGTGTTTGCGTAAATTGGGACTAATTCTAGGATATCGGATGTTTTCCAAGAGAAAGCTTGTTTGTGATTTTGAGGACGAACTAAACTTTCTTTCTCATTGTCTCGAGCAATGAAGATATGACTCTCTTGGAAAGTGAGTTTTCCTCCAAGTAAGCATATTCAAGATGATCCGGGAGAGGTTTGAGTACGAGATCCGTGGGTGGTTCTTCGATAGAGGATTTAATTCGCATCTCGTCATTGAAAGTTATTTCTTCAAAGTTTTCTTCTTCTTCCGAGTTATCTCCTTCGAACTCTACTTTCATGAAATCGTCAAACTCTTTGTCAAAGTCTGTTTCATTGATTTTTTCAGACGTAGTCATGAATGGATCGGATTCGCTATATAATGCATCCAATTCTTCGTCAGTGACTTCATCGATAACATCGATGTTGAAACAAGTGTCATCACTGGAATGTGGATAGCGCATCGCTTTATCGATTAGAAAGGTGATTCGATCTTCTCTAACTCCAAGGTTGAGTTCTTTTCCTTTCACTTTTATGATTGCATCAGCGGTATTTAGGAAAGGTCTTCCTAAGATGAGTGGGACTTTACTATCTTCTTCCATTTCTAAGATTACAAAGTCCACGGGAAAAATGAATTTACCGACTTGAACAAGCATATTCTCGGCAATACCAACAGGATATTGATAAGAATGATTTGCTAATCGTATGCTCATTTTTTTTGGTTTTAGGCTGTTGTTGCATAACTTGGAATACAACGAATAAGGCATCAAATTGATACTTGCGCCAAGATCAGCTAAAGCATCGCATTTAATATTATTCTCAAAAGTACATGGAATAAGAAAGCTCCCAGGATCTCCGAGCTTTGGTGGGATCTTGTTTTGGACAATGGCTGAGCATTATTCGTTAAGGAAAGTAGTTGATATTTGCTCTAGCTTGCTTTTGTTATTAAGAAGTTCTTTCAAGAATTTCCCGTAATTGGGCATTCCGGCTAAGACATCAACGAGAGGAACATTGAGTCTAACCTATTTGATTATTTCAATGAACTTCTTATAACGCTCTTCCATTTTTTCTTTCTTAAGGCGTTGAGGATAAGGAATTTTTGGTGTATATGCCTTGGCGGATGGGGTTTTTTTTTTGGTGGTTTGAGTTGTGTTTGGTTCCTTGGCTTCATCCTCACTATCTTGGTGATAGGAGTATTTTCATTGGGATTTGGTGGTGGATCGACGAGACCACTTCTTGTGAAGACAACATTGATATGCTCGTTTCTTGTTCGTGGTGGACGGTACGTCTTATCATTTGATGGTTTTGGGTTGGATTGAGTGTTACTTAGCAACGAACCAGATGGTCGAGAGGAATGTTGGTCAGAAAATCTGCCAAACTTGTTTTCAAGATCTTGGATAGATGCTTGATGATTTTTCTGTCCTTGCTCAACTTTGGCTTTTAGATTGAAAATTTAATTTTTTATAAAATCGTTTGCAGATTTTTGATTAGCCACGAATTCTCTCATGGTTTTCTCGAATTCGGTTTCTTCCATCTTTTTGTCGGAGTTTTGTGGTGGTGGATCATCAGTTCGTGGTTGAGAATCACGGTTCTCATTCCTTGGTCGGCCATCTTGCCAATTTCCAGAATTTCGACCATAATAATTACTACGATATCCTCCTCCACGGTATCCTCCTTGGGCGTAATTCGCTTCTCCTTCTTTAGGTCCACCCATAGGCTTATCGTCGCACTCAGACGATGGATGATTTCCTCCATAATTGTTGCATCCGTCTCGCATTTCCTTCATTTCATCCTTGACATCTTTGTATTGCGAGTCGATTTTTGAGGTTAAGGCTTCCATTTTCTCCATGAGTTTTAAGGTATCGGTGTTTTCAACAAAAGCAACGGTTTTTCGGAGAGGTTTGGTTTTGGAATCTTTGGACCAATCGAGTTTGAGAAGTACTTGATCTTCGAGTAATTGGTGTGCGTCGTTAGGAGTCTTATAGAGAATATTCCTCCAGCATCAAGGATGCCTTGAGAGATTTCATCTAGTCCATGGTAAAAGATTTGGATAATGGTTCCTTTGGATAATCCTTGTCCATGACAACTACGAAGAAAATCTTTCATCCGAAGCCAAGCTTCGACAAGTGATTTGTTGGGATTTTGTGTGTGTAGGATCGTGAATATTATGTTGTTTGATGATTGGTGGGTGGTCTTGGGACAATGATTAAACAAGTAAGCCATGATGAAAGATGAAGAGAGTTGAGAGGAGGTTTGTGTTGATGAGAGTTGCTTTAACAAATGAAAGGTTTATCCAAATTGAAAATGAAGAGCCCACCCTTCCATGGATGGAAGGGTAATTTATACTTACAACTTACACGACCTCCTATCGGACGTGGATCGGGTATACGATGGGTAAAGACCCATCCTTCCTCCACGGTGTTACACTAAACTAAGCTACGCTACAAATAAACTAATAAACTACTAAATAACGTAAATAACTATATGTCTCTGAGCTAACTTATGCTAGATAATAGTTGGGGTGACCGACTCTTTTACTATGGAATTTTATAATTCCTAACAATCTCCCAAGGAGGTCACCCCATGATTTACATTTTGAATCCTAGCATTCTATTTAATCTTTGTTCTTGAGCTCGTAGACTTGAATTCTTCAATTTCCGTAAACTTTGTGCATTAGTAGCGATTCTTCAAAGTCCGCATTGATTTGTACTTTTAGTGGAGGCCTTTCAGCGATCCACATCTTTGATGATCTTGAGCTTTATTGAGATCATCACCACGAAATCTCTGGATCACCCTTTATTGTGTTGCCATCATGTGAAGTTGTGACTTTGGACCGACATGCTCACACTTTTGAATCATGACATCTTTCCATCGAGTAGCGGAAGCTTCATTGGTTCATGATATTTGCCGCAACAGAAGCGTAAACATAGTATAAAAATATCGAGCCGGGTTTTGTAGATATGCACCAATCATGAATTCTTCAATTAAGTGTGGATCTTTGTGAGCATGCGGCTTTGGATTGACTCCTCAATTACGATCGGTGCAATCGACCAAATGTACCGCAAACAACATTTAGCAATAAAAGCATGAAAGTGTCTTTGATCACTTTTGTTGAATTGAGGTACACGCCCACGGTCCCCATTGATCGGTACAAATCGCTGTGATCATGTAGGATTCCTAAGAATCTCCTTGACAGGTTTCGCAATGTTCTAGTTGTTCTCAAACCGGAACGTCTCAAAGAAGACAACACGGAGTGAGTGAACCAACAAATTGAGATTCAGCGATTGATGAAAATGATTTGAAAACAATCGCGTATTGCTTGAAGAAAGAGTTTTGCAACACGACGAAGGTTTTATGAGAAAGATCAATTTTCAATCAAAATACTTTTGTATTAAAGAATGAGTACACATTCGACGCGCTAGCGAAAAGAAGAGATTCGCACATCGAGCGGTTTTCTAAAAGTATTTTCAATCGAGATACTTTTGAGTTTGAAATGAATACACATTCGACGTGCTAGAAAAAGAAGGTTTGCACATCGAGCGGTTTTTCCAAAAGTATTCGTCAATTCCATTCTGGACCAAGGTTGATTCAAGAATGAATCTCCCCATCGTTTCTATCCGGTTGTCACAAGCTTGATCTTTTGCAAGATTTCACATGTCACCCACCAAGAGCTTGTTTGATGTTGGCTCTAGAAGGATTTCCATCTTCATTGTGAATATTTTTACATATCACTCGGATGTTCTGGCAATACCACAAGGATAATGCGTAGGACTCTTAATATATACTTACTTTCCATATTATGTGAAAAAGCAAGTCTTCAAGAATTTAATGTCCTAACGAGATATTGTGGATGATCTCTTGGCTCTAGACTCAATTGTGCACATTTGGTTCCTGTGCCGGAGACTAGGGAGAGGGTCTCCTTCTTCAATATCAACAATCTCTAAGAGAAAGTCGATAGATTATGTCGGTTCCTAGTGAGAATGAAACAAGCCCTTTTGAGAGGAACTTGAGTGGCTTGGGAAGTTTAGTGTAGTCGCCATCGGGTCCATGACGTCTTGTCTTCAATACCGGTGTTACCTTAGTAAACACCAAGAGCATATGTATTGATCTCGGTTTCTACCCTAAGGTTGAATTGATGGAGGGCTATTTCTTTTCACCCTTTTTCACATTCGGTTCTTTTTCATTCTTCAACCCCTTGGTGCTTACCGAGACTTCATAACTAGAACCTTGTTGGGTTTATTCCAAGACTAGCTCTGTCTCGATCCGCACTCTTCCCATATTCTCATTTTCTCCTTTTTCAATATTCCTAAGGACTCTACACTATCTAGTGGATTATCTCTGGAAGATCCCTCCGGTTCGACGGATCGTGGAACAAATACCTAACCTCACCATCCTTATAACTCCATGCATAAAGTAAAATCGTCGGTCTTTTGGTACAGTTCATTCTTCCTTGAAACCAAGTGAAAAATCATTTGGAAAAACAATCAAGGTACTTGTGATACGAGATCAAAGCATTTTGTACCCTAATAGTTTTGATCATTTAGAAAATGTCCCCCTCAACATGTGCATGTGATTTTGAAATTGTTTGGCACATGGAGGCAAGAGTTCTTTGAAATAATTTCTTTGAAATAATTTCTTGATCACAATTTCCTTAGAAAAAGCCATTTGATTTTCTTTGGTAAATTCTCCCCCTCAATATGTGCATAGGATATTTGAAATCATTTTATCACATAGAGGCAAGAGTTAATTTGAAGCACATCCACAATCACAAGAGCCATTAAGAAACCATTTGAAAACTCAATCAAGGTACTTTATAAATCACTTTAAAAGCTTTTGTACCTCGATAGTTTATTTGCTCCCCTCAATATGTGCTCGAGATTCGAAAGCGTTTAGCACATATGAGCGTGAGCAACGTGCACAATTAAATCAAAACGATCACCTTTATCAAATTTCATTATTAAATCACAAATTCTCCCCCGATCAAAAATATCAAACCCTTTGAGATTTTGGATCCCAAGTGATTTAATTAGGTTTAGAAAACATGGGAGAAAATGTGGCCTTGTTTAAATACTCATATGGTTTTTGGATAAATCCTCCTCCTCAACATGTGCATTATGTATATTGAAATCATTTGGCACATGGAGGCAGGAGTGCCTTTAAAGGACTAAACCCAATTTCATTTAAAACATATTTGAGATTTAAAACACGATCTCTACCCGATCGAAATATCAAACCATTTGAGATTTGTGATCCCAACCGATTAAATCATTTAGAAAAATTTGGGAAAGGCGTGGCAAGATTCAATTTTGAAAGATGATGATAAGGACCATTTTAAGACATTAAAGATTGTTAGTGTCATGTATGATAGTTTTAAGAGATCTTTTAAGTAAAATAAAACAATTTCACAATCAAACAAGAACAGAAAAAATTTCATTTTGAAAGACCTTGATTCTAAAGAAAAATCATACCATGACATAACATTAAATCTTTAGATCACCACTTATATTGTACAATCGGACTTTTATGAAGCAATATTGATTGAAAATAATTTATTTAAATCACTCTCCCCTCAATTGATGACCGAAGTCGATAATTGAGTGACTTAAGTTTTGATAAAATGAAGTCCGTGATTTTCAAAATTAAGTCCAATTAATTTTCAAAACAATATTTTCCATTTTCAAAACAGTTTAATCAAATTATTCAAAATTGTTTAAAAATGGTATCCTGCACAAAGATACATTAGGTGGTTGAGAAGCTTCAGTTGTTGTTGTGGGGCTTGGAAGAAAAACCGTCTGCAGATGCAGTGAGACTTCTTCTTACGTTGCATTTTTTTATGCCAACTGAGGTCTAATTAAGCTCCGTTTCTTCAATCACTTTGAAGAAAACCATCTGCTGATGCAGTGAGATCTCTTATGTTGCATTTATGCCAACTCTCCATAGAAGTCCAATTAAGCTCCGTTTTCTTCATTTGTCAACCAAGAAATCGTTACCCTTTCTTTTCGGCATCCACTCATCTTCAATTGTGGGATCCGGATTGGGAACATTCTTATATACCAATATACCTGCATACGTTAGTGAACACACATACAAATATATGGTGGTCGACATCACCCATAACAACAATCGACTAATTAAAGTCAATTCAACATAGCAATCAGATCATATAAGGTATGGGGTTTATGTGTTAATCAAACTCTAATCATCTAAACCTAACAATCATATCCTAAATTCCTAGTCCTTCAACATAGGCAAATATTATTTTTAATTAAGCACGTGGGATAATTAAGAAAGCTCGTTAGATGATATAGATTTGAAAACATTTCTCCCTCAATCAATGACTCATTTTTCTAAAAGGTTTAAAAGCACTAAAGTCATTGATTGAGTTTTCAATTTTACAAAACTCGAATCGATTAATTTTCAAGCAACTCATTTTCCACCATTTTAGAAAACAACAAATATTTTTCTGAAGAATTATAGACGGAAAAACATTTGTGTAGGAACAGCAGTCCTTCGACATACTTTCCTCATATTGTTTTTAGGATAAGTGCACAAAATATTTGAAAATTGGTTTAGCGTAGCACTTTCCTTTCTTGAAAAACGGGTTGCTATCAGAAATAATAGCAAGCCATTGTTTAAGCACGGTCACGATCAGAAGTAGCGCAAGCCATTTGATTTGCAAGCCATGTTTTGAAAAGAATATTTACACCTCCCGCTCGAACTTCATCTATGGTCCCGTGCCATTATTGAATGACATTTCTAAGAGCGTAGATGTTATCGATAACAGAAGACATGCCTAGAGAAAAATATTTTTGGTATTTTTGAAATTTTCTGATTTTTATGGGTTTTTGTTGGTTTTATATTTTTCTATTTTCTTTTTGTTAAATATATACAAAGATAGAGTAGATGATATAATTTAAGAAGATGATGATACGAGTACCGAGATAAGGATATCGAGCGACCCGTTGAAGAAGATAGAAATCATCATCTCTAAACATTCACCACCAAAGCTTTGAGGCTCTTGAATTTGGAGAAATTGAACCATCCGAAAGTGAGACTGCGACTTCCCCAAACCGAAAATCCTTTAGATGAAAGATTCAAAGCTTTATTACAAGCTTCCCTTAGCCAGGTGCACAAAGAAGCACACCATTATCATCGAACTTGCTGCTCCTTTTAAGAATAATCATCGTGATTCATCGTTCGGGGTTATATCATCAAGAAGAACAGCAACGTATCATCCCACTCATAAATAATCTTCTCAAATTTCCATAACCACCAAGTCCGGCGATCCATTCCAAAAGGTTTCAAGAGAACACTTCCCCAGTAGTTGAAAAGATGCAAATCGGTCTCTTAGTATAACGCTCAAGAACTCTCCGAAATACACATCATAAGGGGAATGAAGAACACCTTCCCATGTTCACATTTTCTTCCCCGATGAACGTGTATGAAGCTCAAGAACCAAGTACACCAATATCCAAGAACTCTCCCAATACACATCATGAGGGAATGAAGAACACCTTCCCATGTTCACATTTTTCTTCCCCGATGATGTGTATGAAGCTCAAGGACCAAGTACACCATTCCCCAAAAGAGAACAACCGATAACATTGAAGAAGCAGCCGAATCATCGATTATCTCGAGGATGACAATCTCTGCGGATGTCAACTCCGAATAAGTGATTATATCTCGAATCATCGATTAAGCCCTCAAGTGAAACAGTTGAGCCCCAATGTACACAACTCTCTCTCTCGATGATTGTGATAACATCGAGATCATCACGCACTTGTGTACCTCTTTTATCTTCAGAAACTAACTCTTTCATCGCTTCCCCCACATAGTTGGAATAAGAATGCTAAACGCCTTGATGAGTAAAACCTTGAGTTTCTCTGCGGTCATGACATTTGTTTTCCCAGGATATCTTCAATCACTAGAATTAAGTTCATCAAGTTTACTCTCCATGAGTCAAACCTTGAGTTTCTCTGCAGTAATAACATTTGTCTTCCCGGGATATCTTTAATTACTTAGAAGTATTAAGTTCATCAAGTTTACTCGCGTTTAGATGCTTGTCTCCTTACCCTTTTCCGGTTTTTGACATTTGTAATCAAAGAACTCTTTGTAAGTCCGTATACTAGAAATATTTTGAGAAGAACATCATTTGCTCAGATGTATCTGTGAGAATCAACTTGCTGAAGAACATGAGCAAGTCTAATTGGGGATTAAATTTGGCTTTACACTCTTCCCCAATTAGTGCTCTCCCCTAAACCGACAATCTTTATGATGAATGCTTGAATTGAGAAGAAGTCTTTAACTAATCAAATGCAACTCGTCTTTAGTCTTCTAACATGTAGCAGAAAAATGCAGAACTGACTGTAGACTCGACCTTCTTCGAGATTGTCCGGTTGGGGAATGGATAGTTAACATCTTCAACTCACCAACACACAAGAACATCACCAAAAGCATCCCAATTAATTTACATCTTGCAAATCCTTAATTAAGATCCTCCCAATCAAACAAGAACGGAAAGATGTTCATCAAGGAAATCGACAATCGACCTCGGCGAACACACAAAATGGTAACACCAAGCAAACAATCACATCAAACAAGAATAGATAGGTTGTTTGGAATCATCATGTTGATGTGCACGTGAAGCATTAACGGAAGCACTTTATCAATAAACTCATATCGGTGAAGATGTCAACCAGCGGCTCTTAGAGAGAAAAACTCCATGTGAAGATGACCCGATAAGAAGAAGCTCGGTTCTTACATGAGTTTAGAGTTGTATGACCATTTATATTCTCAAATATCAATCAACAATGCAAAAATTCACACTTTTCTCCCCTCAAGAATTGCATACGGAGTTGCCATTCTTGATTAAATAAGTGAAAATCATCCGAATGTTCTATTCACACTTCTCCCATAAAATAAGCACATGATGTCGCCATCTTCATTATAATCGAGCAAGTGGAATGAGAAAACAATCGATGATAGCCGGTTCACTTGATGACCAAGCGCATGGAAAATGTATGAAGCATGTTGATGAGAATGGTCATAATTAGAAGATTTATCTTCTTGGAAGATAAAGCACCTTAAATGTACACATTTATTTTCTTTAAAGCACGAGGCATGAATCTGTGTTCATACGTCATAAGAAGATTTCTCTTCTTTTGAAGATAAAGCGCCTTGAAACGTACACTTTTCTTTTCTTTAGAGTACGAGGCATGAACTGATGTGTTCATCGTCAAAATCTCTCTTTTCATCTACTCTTGGCAAACTTGTAATCAACCCCATTATCATTCGGTGAGGCTATTTGTCGTGACAACCGATGGAGAAAACCCAATATGATGAATTTGACCACAAGTAAACTAACCCGAACTCGTGACTTATACTTGCACATATGTAACAAAGAAGCGGTGCCGATTTCCATTAGCATCTCTAAGTACTCTATGTACTCTATACTCTTCAACCAACCAACCATCAAGTATAAGATGTACATTACCTCTTGAAAATCCACAATTGAATGTGACATCGAGCACTACAACGTAACTCCTTAAAGTGATAGTTATTTTGTGGTGGTATGAGCCCAATTCCCCAGTGGTAAAAGAAAAGGTAAAAGACACCCAACAATAACTAGATTTCCAAGTCTTCGTTTTTGATAATAAGCTCGAACAAGGATCATGAAGAATCTTCATCCAACCATCCCCGATACCTTCAGATACTAAGTACACTCGCCCGTGATATTTTACTTCAACCTCAAATAAACAATAGTGAATTAACTCCGTTGTCACATCTTCTTGTTAAAAGCTCAAATCTAGCCTCCTTTGACGTTTTAAGTGAACTATGATAATGGTTTCATCCCGACCATGGTTTAGTGAGCATAACCCCATAAAACATTGAAGTAACCAAACCGCCATGACGAATATCCAAACACACATCCAATTCATGAAGTACACCCTTCTATCCCTTCTTCGAAGCAGAAACCGTAGCACTAGCATCAGAAAGGATCCCGACCTACACTTTCCTTTCTCCAGGATGGTTCCATCATCACGGGATTTTACAATTCTATGGTTTAAACCGAGAAATAGTTTCTTCGCGGATTTTACAAAACTAAGAATAAACCATAAGATAGATCCGAAATGCTCATTACTTTACCGGGATGTTTTCATTGTCACGGGATTTTACAAGTCTATGATTTAAACCGAGAAATAGGTTCTTTTCTCGGGATTTTACAAAATCAAGACAAAACCGTAAACAATGTCGACTTGAATGAGTTATGACAACCTTGGTTTCGTGAATGAATATGCTTTTGGGGAACATCGGCGGTTCATCAACGGTTCATTATCCAACATCATCAACATCATCAACCATCCAATAAACACTTTGGTAAGCACATCATTCATACGTTCGGCGGCTATTGTAGTGACCACATGGAGAAGTAAACCCGATATATTAAACTTCGAACATGACGTGAAATTTCCCGACACGTTACTTAAACTTGTACTAATCCTTGTGAAGAAGAAATGGTGTACCCAATGTACAAAACCTCTTGACATATCCTCAACTTATTGAGACATCGAAGTGATAGTTACGTTGTGAGTTAAGCGAGAAAGAGTCATAACCATAATTAAATAGCCAAGTCTTTATCACACTCAACAAAAGCCCAAACAAGTCATCTTCGCGGAATGGTAGAAAGAAAGAAGATGAAAATAAGTAAACGTGCCAGGAAAACCTCACTTCAATTCCAGATAAGAAATATCGATCACAAACAACCCCGCAGTCAACCTAGTTCCAATAACAATTCAAGCCGTGACATAATACCCTTCGTGAAGATGTATATACCAAAGTATCAATCACACTACGAATCTCACCATCAAATCTCATCACACACCGAATCCGCGAAAAGTTGCCACATAACCCGTTCCAAAATAAGTATCATTAATCACATGGTTCATCATTTATCCCGTTTGATCACTCAATTAATTCATAATCGACCAGTTACAAATGAGAATGCATCATTGATATCACATATCCAAAACTTTCGGCCCCCATATCACAAAGTACCGCATAACATAGAGATAACATATCACAAATGAGAATACTTGATAGTAACAAAAGAATGTGATTTTGTAATTACAAACCCAACACTCTCGGCCCATCCTTATGACACCCTAACTCTCGGCCCAATGATCATTTACACGACCAAAAAAAATACCAAGCCCATACACATGCCCGTTAATCATCTCAACCCTAATAACATGGGAGTATATAAGCCACACTTGTTCATACACTTTCCCTAATATTACTCACCTCACATATCAATAGCAGTCACAAAGCAAACCCTAATATTCCTCTCCTTATTCTGTCCGCCTCCCATCTCAGCTTCTCACAACACAAATACAGAAAACAAAACACAACAAATATTACTCCAGATAAATCTCTCATCCTCCTTTGTTTACCAAGACGCATCAACAAAAGTAATTAATAATCAAACTCCAAACGGCATCCCTCACGTCTCATGAACAAGCGTGATGTCCTCGCCACAAGGATGGCACGAAGGACATAAATCGTTAGCCACAGGGATGGTACGTTGCACGGACAGATTTCGAGTTCAATCCAAGGTAGTGGGTAAGTTTCCATGTCATCTAATGTTTTCATCATTTAAACCGAACAGGAAGAGGGATGAAATCAATATTGGTTTTGTTCTTCCTTCAATTATTCGGACATTAAAAGGATTGATACTCCAAGATTGATTAATGAGGCGCAAGCTCGATTGTATATAGATCCTTAGAGATCTATGTGTTTGTAGTACCACACACGAGATGAGCAAAGCTGAGATCGGACCTCCTTTAATTAATTAAGAGTCTTGAACGAAAAAGAGTGAGAAGGGATAACTTAACAGTAGTTATCTTATCATTTCTTATTCGGATAATATGAGAATACTTTGGATCGATGAAGTAAATTTATTTTTCATGTTTGTGGTCCTTGAGGCTTGATGATATCTTTAAAAAACATGAGACAAATAAATGAGAGATCCTCTTTGAAAAATAACTCTTTGAGTGGGATTAAATTTTGAGAGATCCTCCTTTAATATTTTGCTGTGGCTTTTGGGTTTAGCTTCATTGGCCTCGTTTGGGTTTTGCTTCGTTTGAGTTGTTGGGTTGCATCGCTTGAAAAGTAACTTGTGATTTATTATTTGTTGAGGCTGTTGAGATGTTGAATTTGTTGTTTCATTATTGAGATGGTTTGTGATTCGCTGAGGCAATTTGGATCTGTGATGGTTTATAATTCGTGTGTTAGGCCCATGATGGTCTTGATAATATACCACGAAATTAAAAACTGAGATCATAGAATGGTCGTTAGTATGAGTCTTGCCTAAAGTGTATATGAGTCTTTGTCAATCTTTCATCTTTCTTTTTGTCTCACATCATTAACTCGCATTATCTCCAACTCACATCTTCTGTAACTCGCATCTCAAACTTGCATCACCAACTCGCATCACCAACACGCATCACCAACTCGCATTGACACAAAAGTCAACTCGAATTACTAACCCGCATCACTAACTCGCATTATAGAAAGCAAGTAGACAACTCGCTTGTTTCACAACACGCAACAGCAGCAACTCGCTCAAAAACAAGAGCAATAATACCATATGCGAGTTAAATAACTTCGCATTAAAACAGGACCATACCAACTCGCATTTGACCATACCAACTCGCATAGCATATTCACTGAATCTGGACACGATGGCAACTCGCATTCAAAAATGCGAGTTAAGGACAAACAGCTTAGACACAAATCGCTCCAAAGAGTATGACAACTCGCATAGATGAAAAACAGTTAACTCGCATTGATGAAAACATGTTCAAGACCAAAAACCATTTTAGAATCAAAATGAGACAATTTAAAAAATTGCTTAAAAACTCATCTAAGTCACACAAGACCAGATTCAGAACATGTACAACACCAGATTCAAAACAGATACAAGATATTCATCATAACCACATCAAGAAGCAACCAAACCCACACATAACCCGCATGAAAACCGCATAATAAACCGCTTCAAAAACCATTCGGATCATCAAAACAACACAACCTGTCTCTGATGCCAATTGTAGGATCATGAATATTATGTTGTTTGATGATTCGGGTGGTCTAGGACAATGATTAAACAAGTAAGCCATGATGAAAGATGAAGAGAGTTGAGAGGAGGTTTCTTGAAGAGAGTTGCTTTAACAAATGAAAGGTTTATCCAAAGAAGCCACACCCCTTCCATGGATGGAAGGGGTATTTATACTTACAACTTACACGACCTCCTATCGGCCTGTGGATCAGGTATACAGTGGGTAAAGACCCGTCCTTCCTCCACGGTGTTACATTAAACTAAGCTACGCTACAAATACACTAATAAACTACTAAATAACGTAAATAACTATATGTCTACGAGCTAACTTATGCTAGATAATAGTTGGGGTGACCGACTCTTTTACTATGGAATTTTCTAATTCCTAACGATTATGAAAGATTAATTTCTCCCATTAATCGATCAAACATGGCGGTGGAAAGAATCGGAAACACAAAGGCTTGCCTCATCTCCTCCCAAGTGTTGATAATTCACGGGTTAATTCATTGTACCATACTTTAGCATCTCCGTGAGTGATGATGGAAAAAGCTTGAGTTTGATGGCATTGACATCGGTGTCGCCATAACGGAACATGCCGCAAATTTTGATGAATTCGCAATGTGCTTATGTGGATCGGCCGCGCACGCCATCGAATTGACGGTCTTTGATCATAGAAAGATGATGACCCTTTACGGTGAAGTTGTCACCAAGGTTGACAGCAACAATAGCACTCCTGGGGGTTGGTGCTACGGCTCGGTTGGTTCCCCACATGGGTTGATAGTCTGCCATGGGAAAAGGTAAATTGGTGAAAGGGTTGTAAACAACTTTGGCTTCTACGAGGTTATCAAATGGTGGGTTTGGTACTCTTGGTACACGATTTTCCAAAGGTATGAAAAGTGTTCTTCTTCTTCTTCGAATCAAGCGTTCGGGGTTGGTAAGAGGTGTAATTGGTTCTATTCCATTGCACGAGTGTTCATACAATGTCCTAGAGAATCCAGGCAATATCTAAACACACAGACAAACATCGAAAATAGTTTTCTGAGACAGAAGGGGTAACCGGATCGGTTGCGAGTTGCGACCGATCGGTTAGATTAGTTTGATATGGCTAAAGGGTGTAACCGGTTCGCTTGTAAGGCAACCGGATTGGTTGAAGCTTCTGAGAGAAAAATTTGATGGTGAATCGACTGATGGGGATTCAAAACTTGTTGAAACACAATCAAATCCCCGGCAGCGGCGCCAAAAACTTGATGTGCTACGTGTGTACAAGTTTTAAATTTATAAAAGGTGAATTACCAAAGTTACCAATAACACATACGAGCAAGTATACTCGTCCGTTATAGCAAGATTATGAAGGTAAGTCGAGATCGTTCGCAGGGATTTGAGTGAGTCTAATAACAAGTTTGAATCAACAGAGTCTATCCAAAACATATAGCAACGCAAATAGATATAATGAAATTCAGATGATTAAAAACTACACTTGCTTAAACTAGTTTCATATCCTAGATTAATGTGATTGTGTTAACCTCTTAACATGTTGGTTGTAATAATTAGTTGCTGTACTAATCTTCTGTTCTTACAAGTTAAACATTCGTCAAGATTTTAGTTCATAAAAACAAGCATTACGTTTAACCAATCAATTCAAGATCAATTCAAGTTTCATAAGTTCACTTTCATAAACTTAAACTCAAAAACATCCACTTGTTTCATCAAATTGCTTAAGAAATGGTCAATACAAAAGGTAACCGATCATAGACAAAAGGCTACAATTGATTCTCAACAACTAATCTTATGACCTTTTAGATGTTTCCAACCAATCCAATTTGATAATCAAAAAGTGTTTTTATTACAACCACACCTTAGTTCCTTTGTATAATCAAGAATAATGGGTAAAAACAACCATCCATAGACAAAATGATTATAACTAGTTAAATAACAATAAGTTCTTTCGACCTCTACGATTACTATCAACTAGTCAAACTTGATTAACAAATGTCACTATGAAACTTTATCACAATTGGATCTTAGAATCAACTTGAAATTGAATTAAAACATGTTAACACAATCACTAACCAATCATATGATAATCAACATCATTTAAGCAAGTGTATAAAGAAACTAGCCACTCATAGCAAACATAAACATAAACTCAGAACTTTGAACATTAGAAAACATGATTAAAAGTCTTACAATGCTTGGAATAAGATTACAAATGGTGAAGTAATGATTCCCAAAGTATTGGGGTAGACTTCTTGGTGATTTGGCCTCCAAATGGGGAACTTCTGGAACTCCAAACTTTCCTGGACTTCTAAGGACGAATTTGAGAGCTTAAGAGCTTTGTTTGATGAGTAGAGAGATTTGTATTGAAGTGTGTGTCTCATATGCTCACAAAAGGCCTCTATTTATACTAGTTCCAAAGCCTAGGGTATTAATTGCTGAACTTGGCCTCCAAGGAGTAAGGAAGGGACTAGAATACACCAAGAGAAGGACCTAGAATCGTTTGGATGCAAAGTGGAAACTTAGTGATGAAGATTTGGCAGATACAGGTCCTTCAACCGGATCGGTTACATGACCAACCGATCCGGTTGGTCTTCTACAAAGGGGCCAACCGTTTCCGGTTGCGGGCGGCGACCGAACGGTTGGGATGGCGTCCTGGCACTTTTTGGTCATTTTCCAACCGATCCGGTTGGATTCTCTGAGTTATAGAAAATTGATCTTTTACTTCTTTTGTCTTGTAGAACTTGGTTCTTCAATCACTATGGCCTTCAAAGGTACTTGAGATACTTATTTGTGCTTGACATGCTTCACTGAAACGGGAATCTCCTATTTGTTGAACATTACTTTACTTTTCCTTCCGTTTCCCTGCACTTGGTTATAAACACTAGACAAACATCTTTTGATGCGATTAAGCACTGAAATCACGCAAATATAACCAAATATATATACAAAAGCACACATAACGCTACAAGAAACATGTACAATCTGAGCGTTATCAGTGAGTAACGAAACAAATTACAAGTTTAATAGTGTAGCCATGTGTTGGTGCAATGATTACCAAGGCCCTTATGATGTTTTAATGATGACAAATATATATTCGGAACACTTAAAATCACAAACGATAGCTAAAAACCGAAAACCAAGAATCTTGGGCCTCGTGGGAGCTACACATGGCCAGCATACCAGCTACTGAGTTCCCGCACTTCAGTTTTTCCAATTCGGCTTTCCTCTTACCCAACTAAGGTGTTTCTCTCAATTAAGGTTCGTACATGATATTTGAGAAGTTTACTTTATGATTTAGACGTGGAGAGGTGCTCAAAACAAAGTCCTCCTGATTTTACAAAACGTCAACTCATAATGTTTTTACAAAAGCCTCTAGCCAAGGCAAAATCGTTTCTCCTCAAAGCTTGGGCATTTATACTTTCACTAGAACTTCAAACGAAAGTATTCAAGTTACCATAATCCTTACGTTCATCTGTACTAATCACGTAACATGTTTACTTCCTTATTGGTTAATTAAGTCGATGTCACTTTGCGTAAATGTAATTCTCTCATTTATGAGATGTTGATTTACCTTGATGAAAAGCACTCTTCTTACTTGCATCAAGATGATTAGTGAATGATTAATTGTGGGATTAACTAAGGATTATCTAATTTGAATACTTGAATTTGAATTCATGAGAGTGTATACATCTTTTGATTATTTTCAATATCCCACACAAGCATTCTCTTACATTCCTCTTACACAACTTGCACTTGTGTCCCCTACATTCCCACACAATCCACTAAACAATCTTTTTTCGACTCGCATTCTTCTTCTTCCTCATATCATTCAAATTTGAATTCACCGCTCATATACACACACATACACTCTTAAAATTCAAATTTGAATTTGAATAAACCTTTCCCTATCTCTATCTTCTCCAAGCTTGCCTTTGCCAACCTTTGACAACTCACTTTCTTACACACTCTTAAATTGTATCATAGTTTAGTTTTTCCAACACACTTCCCTCTCACAACCAACATCTTGAATTTGAATTTCAAATTGCAACACACACACACACACTCAAGCCCTTCCTCTCAAAGCTTTGTGTTGTCAACCATTTTATATCATCTAGTCCTTCCTCTCAAAGATAACTCTCTCACACACACTCATATCTAACTCGTTCCTTTCAAAGTTTTGCCAACCCATTCTTTCACATTCACAAATATAATATTAAGCTTGTTTCCTTTTCTCTTACACACATCACATCCTTGTAACAACTAGTTTTTGAATTTGAAATTTGAATTTCAAATATAGGAGGCAAAGTTTTAACCATTGTGTAATAACCAACCCTTGAAGAACACTCAAAGGTTATTACCCATCATACAATGTCTAATGTCCAATGGTTCTTCTCTTTCTTTTTGAAATTGGCCTAAACCCCTAACTATTTAGTTTTCATTTCACCAAATATTTTAAATACAAATTAGCTAAATGAGTTGGTTGATCTTATCGTACTTTGAGTGATGGTATATTATTGGAAAGGTTAAAGGTGAAGTGCAATTGTGCGTTTAACAAGATGCAGGTGCAAAATAAGCAAAACCTAAAAACGAATCCTGGGCATGACCCGACTCGCTGGATGACGCGCCAACACCTCTCCAGGGTGCTAGGCACGGTAATGTTTTTGTGGGTTTTGCCTATTTATACCCTAGTCTTGTCATTTTATTACTTACCTCTTGCCAATACATTCTTTCTCTCTAATTTCTTTTCTCTCAACCCTCTAAGTCTACTACTTTATAATTGTGATATAAACTTCTCTTCTATCCCTAATTGAAAGATCACTTCTTTCGCAAGAGAGATTTACAAGAACCTAATCCACTATTATAAATTATGTAGAGGGTCTTCTTATCTATACTATTTCTATTAGAATCGAGTCTCTAGATTAGTTTAGGGCTTGATTTGTATAGACAACTATCAAACATTCGATTTGGTTGTAAGGTTGTGAAGTCTTGTACCTTGGTGGTCAAGCCTAGTTTGAGGAAGAACTAGTTGGGCTTTGATACTTCCGTTGGGGTGTCTTTGTGGTTAAATCGAATTGCGAGATTCTTGTGGGTGGTTTTCGACGACGGAATACAGTGCTGATCTTTGTGCATATCGGTGGAGTGAAGTTGTAACAGTTTGTAATCCATCATAAGGATTATACTTAGTAATAGTATCGGTGTTGTAGACTCGAAACTGGACATACGAATGGTATAAAACCCCATCCCGAACCAATATATATCGTGGTGTCTCTTTATTCGCTTTATATATTGTGGTTCTGATTGTTCTTGTGATTGTATTGTGTATAACCACTTATTGATCTTTGAGACTAGAAGTTCTTAAACTTCAAGATAGTCTAAAAGACCGTATTTACCCCCTCTACGGTTCTACACCATATATGAAATATGAACCTGGATTGCATCCGTGCAAGAGGGTTAACCGAGTATGTTAATGATGTTAGGATCGGGTATGATGATAATGTTAAGTATCGGGGTTGTTAATGATGTTAGGACCTGTTGGTCCGATATTTTCGTGCAACACCATGAACTGTAAGAACAAAAGCTTAAGCAAATGAAAATAACTTAATTTCATTAGAAATAATAGCATGGTTACACGATCTTGACCATGATCAATTAATACAACCCATTTGTACATTACTACAGTATCAGTCTCACTTAGTAGTTTTCTCAGTGTCAGGCTTTACGAGGGATAGTTGCGGAATACTATCCCTAGTAATGACAAATGCTTCTCTTCAAGTTATGAAGAGTAAGATCCCACTTAGAAGAGGAAGTGCGTTTTAGAGGTGGAATCATTACCTATCACTAATACTAACCTCCCTTTTTTAGACAAATTGACACACAGTGTTAGTAGTTACAAGTATAGTAATAACTAAACTAGAAGCAAAATAGAAGTAAGGTACACGTGTACTTGTGTGGCTAGGGTCGCTTTACTGTGCTGACACTTTGGTACATGCAAGTTTCTTTCCCTGCTCTCGATGAATTGTTATCTTCCTAATGGTTTTCCCACTTTGCTTTAGCTCAAATTACTCCCGCCTAAGCGTGGCTGAGTACTTCAGTCGACTCCAAGGATACAATTTTCAAGTATGTTGAAGAAATACTCTTAGTGTATCTGATAAGTGCAATTGGTTCTTCTGCATGGTTTAAGATAATAAGTCATTCTTCAGAGACCTAAGAGCATTTGTCAGTCCTTATGGTCTTAGGGGTTTATCACTTCTCCGCCCTTTGTTATAGCTGACTCCGATATCATGTTACAAAGTTTTCATTCAATTTTGGACTTTGTCTTTTGCAAAGCAAGACTGTTATAGCTGAGAAGATATACAACATATTTGAGGTGTTTATCCTTAGATATGTGAACACTCAGTGAGTCTCGTTAAACCGTTATTTCTTCCATTCAATGATATTTCACTCTGACTTCTCTGAGGTTTTGTCAAAGGTGTTCCACTTATGAGTCATTTAGATAACTGATGATAATCAGTTGTGCTGATCATTCAGTTAAAAGTAAACTTTGCTCTTTGGTTTACGTGTTGACTCTATCAGAGAGAGAGTTGGATCTCTGACGTGATCAAATATCCTTAACTTAAGCTGATTTAATGTTTCAAATACTTGTGAGGGAGAATTAAGTCATAATTTGACTCAACAATCTCCCCCTATTTGAACATAAATTTAGCCTAAGTTTTATCAGAAGTAAGTGAGCATAACGTATTCTTGTTACATTCTGATTTATAATCAAGACTGAAGATCTAAACATCTGATTCTAAGTTGGTCTAATCTTATCAGAGGTAAGTGAGCAAACATGCTTCTTCCTACTCTCTGATTTACACCAAGTTTATATGTGTCTATTCTAGTGGTATAAATCTATCAAAGGTAAGTGAGCAAACATGTTTCTTCTTACACTCTAATTTACAACCAATAATCTGCTTATAAATAAACAGATGTCTGATTTCTTAAGCGTTATTCAGATGCTTGGCTTTATCCTTAAGCTCTGACATGGGTATGATACAAAGACTCTCAAGTCTTGGAGCTTCTCCTTGAATGGATGTCAGGCTCTTCTCTTGATTGTAACCTAATCCTCCATTTTAAAGGTTGTGTCCTTTTGGTATCAGATTTTGGTAATATCAGAGACCATTGGAAGTTTCATGTTATAAGGTATGAGACTAGTAGTTATTACTAGGCCATTAGGGGTCAGGGAGACTTTAGGAATCAATTTTGAGGAACTTGGTTCAAAGAAAGGGCATGTGCTGGAGTGTGTAGTTGCTAGTAGTGACTAGTATACTATTTTACATCTTTACATTTAAACACAAATGATGAAGGTATCATTTCATCATCCTATCTCTGATCTTCTTTCTAGCTTCTAATTCTTTTTAATCCTTGATGTATTAGTGGCCCGGGTTGAGGTGTCAGTTGTGTTGCTTGTGCCTTCTTACCCTTGGTTAACTTTCGCATTGATATCCCTGAGTTACAACTCATACCTTTTTACATAAGAGAGCAGAGCAATAGGAATTGCTATGCTGTCTCTCTGATTTTGCTGAAGCAAAACATTCTTAGAAGCTTGAAAAAAATGTTCAAGTTCAGGGAAGTCTTTTGCATTCAGCGGTTAGGCTATTCTAAGTTTTGAAAGACAATTTGAACAACAATTTTAGTCAACTTTATTTCATTGTTAACCTTTGGAATAGCCTAATCCAGTCAAATGTGAGTGAGCATAATGGCTTCTTCTCATATCTATGGTTACAACAACAAGCTATAAGATAATTCTTGTAAGCTAGAGCCTTGTTGTTGATGTCTTCTTGGTGAGATCCTCGAGGATCAGCATTTGTTTGGTATACCAAACACTTCCTGATGCATATGTTTTCCCTCAACAGAAGACAAATCCCTATCCTTTCCCCTGATAATTCATTATTAGTATTCCCTAATTCTTTACATATAGTCTCATGCTTTGCTTTCCTACTGGTGATTGCTACTTGAGAGCCACCAGTGGTAGATATTTCCACACTTTAACTTGTGTGTCTATTACACAAGGCTTTGCATGATCCTTTTAAATGGAGATTCTTGCAAAGGATTGTTAGTTATAGGTGTGGTTTAAAAGAGCTGGAGCATAAGCATTTTGGACTATTGAATACCCAAAAGAGCAGTAGATGCTCATTTTGCATAGAGGTGAAGGTGGAGGTGATAATGAAGAGGGTGTTCTTGGTGGAGAGTTAGTGAGGACATGGTTCAAATGTTATTAGCCGTCATTCGAGAACGTCTTGGTATTATTAGTCGTCATTTAAGAACGGATCTAGATCGTGGGAGTGATCCACTCGCTCTGATACCACTTGTTGGTCTGATATTTTCGTGTAACACCATGAATTGTAAGAACAAAAGCTTGAGCAAATGAAAATAACTTAAGTTCATTAGAAATGATAGCATGGTGATCTTGACCATGATCAACTATTAATACCCATTTGTACATAACTACAATATCAATCTCACTTAGTAACTTTCTCAGGTGTCAAGCTTTACGAGGGATAGTTGCGGAATACTATCCCTAGTAATGACAAATGCTTCTCTTAAAGTTTTGAAGAAGAATATCCCACTTAGAAGAGGAAGTGCGTTCTAGAGGTGGAATCGTTACCTATCACTGCTACTAACCTCCCTATTATAGACAAAGGGAGATACATTGTTAGTAGTTACAAGTATAGTAATAACTAAACTAGAAGAAAACTAGAAGTAAGGTACACGTGTACTTGTGTGGCTAGGTTTGATTTATTGTGCTGACACTCTTGTACACGCAAGTTGCTTTCCCTGCTCTCGATGAATTTTTATCTTCCCAATGGTTTTCCCACTTTGCTTTAGCTCAAATTACTCCCTCCTAAGCGTGGATGAGTATTTCAGTCAGCTCCAAGGATACACTTTGCAAGTATGTTGAAGAAATACTCTGAGTGTATCTGATAAGTGCAACTGGTTCGTCTGCATGGCTTAAGATGATAAGTCAATCTTCATAGACCTAAAGGCATTTGTCAGTCCTTAAGGTCTCATGGGTTTGTCACTTATCTGCCCTTTGTTATAGCTGACTCCGATATCAGGTTACTATGGAAAACTAGAAGGGGGGTTGAATAGTTTTACCAATTAAAACTTTGTTTTAAAATATTTTGATCGACTTACATCAATCTATTTGGATGTGTATGTTGGATATTGATAGATAGATATATAAATGTGTAATGAAATATAAAGAGTAAGAAGCACATAACCACGACAAGAGTATTTATAGTGGTTCGGCTAAAAGGACACCTTCCTTGTCCTACTCCACTCCCCGAGTCACCTACTCGAGAGTTTGTAATCACTACACGACACCAACTCCTTATGGCGGAGAAGCCTTTACAACGTCGCCTACTCTTTTTTCGGTACTAGGCTAACCATCGGGTTCTTTCACAAAGGAGAACCACACCTACCACAACGTCGCCTACCCTTTATCCGGTACTAGGCTAAGTACCGAGTTCCATTACAATGGAGGAACTACTACCCAACACTACACGTCACCTAACCCCAAAGGAGACCCACTCCTTATTACAACACCATCAAGGATATCAATATCCTTGAAAACAAACTATAACTATTTGTATAACGATGCACCTCATCAATTATACGACCTTGGCATCCTTCACTAATGCCACTTGATTTGACTCCTAGGCATCTTTCACTAATGCCCTTGACACGAACGCTTGGCACCTTTTACTAATGCCTTCGTCTTGAATCCTTTAGCATTCTTCACTAATGCTTTTGACACGGACGTTAAGCACCTTTCACTAATGCTTTCATCTTGACCCCTTTATCATTCTTCACTAATGGTTTTGACACGGACGTTAAGCACCTTTCACTAATGCTTTCGTCTTGACTCTTTCGGCATCCTTCACCAATGCCTTGGACACAACACTTCTATGGAGGAAGAAAGAAGTATCAACAAGAGAACCTCAATAGTCTTGATGATGACAAAGCATGGCAACTCATGGACTTGAGCTTGCTCGACTTCAAGAAGTGGTGATCTCGCCTTTAAGAGGAACCTAGAGAATCACACAAAAACAAAATACAAACTACATAGAAAAGATCCATAGGATATGTGGTTAGAAGGTTATAGTACTTGGGGAAAGTATGTGTGGGAGTGGCCACCCAAAAGGAAGAAATGACTCACTATTTATAGAAGAAAACAACTCTCGCTCCACGGATCCACGGATCCCTCACTGAGGATCCGTTCAGTGTATTATTTGGGATCCGTGGGACGCTCCCTTTTGCCCATGGGTTTTGGGTTATGGATCATGGGTATCCAAGTAGATACAATGTATCTACAAGATGCAATGCATCTAGTCCATGGTTCATGGATTAAAACTATGGGCCATGGATTAAAACCATGGGTCATGCATATTATCCATATATGACATAAGCATGATGTTATGCAATGGGTTATGGGTCAAGCTCCATGGGTATGGGTCATGGACTTTGGGTTGTATCCAACTACATTTAATGTATTTGGTCAATGAGTCAAATACTTAAGTTTCTACCCAATTGTATTACCTATTATAATACATACTATTGTGTATATATTTGCCCAATATGTAAACACAAGTTGTTGTACATATGTATTACTGAATAATAAAATCACTTATACTTGTTTTAGTGTTTTATGTGGAAACGTAAGTGTGTTAGAAAACTATTGGCTCAAACCATTTACGTATTTAATTTGTTTCGTTAAAATGATTTTACGTTTGTTATCGACAAAACATTAGAAGATCGTAAAATATAAATAAACGTTTTACGGCTTATTTGTATTAACAATCTCTCCCTTTTGTTGATGACAAAACATAAATTATTTTAAGTAAAACTAAAATTAGTAAAAGTTTGAATTGAGTTTTACTCTCTTCTCCCCCTTTTTGTCGAAACAAAAAGAGCGTCGAAAAGAAACTAACACAATGTTTTAAAAACATGTAAAAGAAAAAAAATATAGAAAGCAAGTGACGGGAGAGTTCTCGTCTTAACTCCCCCTTGACGAGTCCATCCCTTTGTGAGGGTATCAAGTAAATAAAAACTACTAAGCAAATTCATTGCAACTATGTTTGCAAATGGTTTCGTCTTAGTGACGATAATGCTCCCCTAGATGCTTGCAACTTTGCAAGGGGACGTAACGAAATGTAATCCATATGAGGATTATACTGCAAATGATTTTGCAATGTATGGTTTGACACAAAGCTCCCCTAGCTTAGGGTGTCAAAGTCTTCATGTGTATTTTGAAAATCTACAAAACAAAGGTTAGAAAACAAGTTTATAGTGCATAATTTCCTGCAAATAAGACTCGAGTTAGTAGAAAATTGGTCTTACATTGCACGGATCCCAGTTCCCTCCTGGAGGATCCGTCTAGGCAAATCTTAGGGATCCGTCTATCTGATGACAGATTTCAGCAATGGTGATGTACCAAATAATGTTAACATCAAAGAGAGATATGTATTCAAGCAACAAACATATACTCAAAGCAATGTGGCATATAAACTATCATTCAATAAAACATAAGAGATAATCAACAAATCTCTAAAACTAAGAGAATGATTTAGCCACGTAATACATATTCTACTAATACTAATAAGTGACCAAAGCTTAAGAAGCAACAACGTGCTTGAGTCTAAGGATGAGTAGACTTGTTGATTTGGTCCAATCTTCAAGAGGATGACTAAACATAGAATGGGATTCCTAAACGATTTAAGTTAAGTTTGAGACTAGGAACCCATTTTAATCCTTAGGCTCATGGTTGTTTGGGTTTGTTGACCTCATTGAAACGTTCGAGGAGGTGATAAAACATGAAACGTTGCTCCTCACGTAGTTCATGTATCAACCCTTCAACATGTTGACAATGATAGCAATCCTTGTCATGGGTTTGAAAAAATAGTGGTAAGGATGGAGCGACTTGATGTGGAGGTTCAAGTGAAGAAGGCTGGGGATCCTCAAATGAAGGAGGGATTGGTGGAGGCACATTAATTGGTGGCTCAACAAGGGTTGATGGTGGAGGTAGGGAAGTGTCAACTTCCATGTGGTCGGGTGGTTAACTTTGATGTCTCCTCATAATCCAAAATGGACCATTAGAGGGAAATGGAGAAATGGACATCGGTGCAAGTGTTGATTCAACACCTTGGTTTTGTTGTGCAATCTTCTCTAGTGAAGGCGTGTCGGTAATGGTGGAGGATGAGATGGCCTAGGGGTAAGTCCTCTAAGTTGTAGGAATGTGGAGATGATTGTGAGGTGGTAAATTATATGGCTCTAGGCACCAATGATGTTGGTTGAGTTGAAAAGGGTGTGTTTGGTTTAGTAGGAATTGTAGAGTTTGGTGATGATATTTTTGTGGGAACAATCCTCTTGGGAATTGGTTTGATTGGTTGAGTTGGTGGAGGGGAAATCCTAGCAATTGTGGGTTTAACCGGAGATGATTCGATTGAGAAAATTTCATGTACAACACGAGCAAGTTTCTTGGGTGGATGAGTTAGCACTAGGAGCTTTCCTCAAGATGAAATGACTAAGGAAAAGGTTTCTAAATGCTGAGAATTATGTTGTGTTTGATGACTAAAGGATTCTAACAAGATGACTTATAAAGGGAAGGATTTGGCAAGTGCATTCAAGACTTAAGCCACTAAGATCCTTTGGAATGTGATGATTAGCATGTACAAAAGTCAACTTGAGTTGTCGATCTAGGGACTTGATTAAGATGAGGTGGAGTGTTCAAGTTAGCAAGGTGAGCTTGAAATGATTGTTTTAGCTAGAGTTGACATGAATCATCACACGGATCCCACGGTTCCTCAATGAGGGATCCGTCTGAGCTAATCCTAGGGATCCGACTCTCAGTAGCTAGGAAAGGATAAAAATGATGTTTCTAAGGTCTATAGTCTATACCATTTTGAGTGTTTCAGTCTTCCTAAGTATCTTAAATGAAAGGGTACTTAAATGATCAAGAGCAATGAGTGATGTAGCTAATGATTGCCTTTTATGGAAGGAAAATGAGACTTTCTGATCACCAATTGGTGTTCAAGGATGACACTAGGAGATTTGATGGTGTCAAGTCATAATAAATGATCCTAGAGATTAGATGTAAGTTTGAGATAAATTTTGAAAAATCCTTAAAAAATAAAACAATTGAAAAACTAGTTTTTGACCCATTTTGAGATTAGGATGACTAGAAACAATTACCTAAGATTGATAAAGATATCCACCTAGGTGTTTTGAGATGTGAGAAACAATGTGTGAGTATTGAAGCAGAAATATGGTGAGTTTTGATGAGTTAATAAATCAAAAGCACTTTGAATTAGATCCTAGGTTAGCTATGGGTAAGTGTGAAGCTTTCAAATGCTTGAAGGAGACTTAGGTGGTTCTGAAGTCTTATGTTTAGCTAGTGTGAAGTGATCTTAGTGAGTTGTTTTGATGTATGGGAATCTATACTGCTCATATGTTGTCACGGATCCCACGGTTCCCTCAGAGGAGGGATCCGAGTAGGCTAATCCTAGGGATCCGGCAACTGCAGATCAGAAACATCACAGAAAGAAATGCAGATTTTGCACCAAACTATATACACTAATAACCATTAAACTTAACAACAACATAAATATGTTAGCCCATAAAACATATCATAGATAATAGCATTAATGATAATATCCAAGATAACACAAACAAGCGTGCTAAAACAAAACATAATCATTCATACGCAAACCAAATGTCTAAAAACAAGCATAATCCTAAAGTCTCTTTCGTCAATCCTTTCTTTTCCTCTTTCCCGACTTCATGACGTAGTTAGCTAGGTATTGAATCATACCCTTTAATTGTTTGAATTCCGCGGTCTCGTTTGGAAGAGTTGGAAGTTGTTGATAGTAGTCAAAGGGGTCCAAGTTGATGTTAGCTTCGGGGTTGACATTTACTTCTTCTTCTTCTTCTTCGTCCGAGGAGTCCGGGGGAGCCTTAGGTTTCCTTCCATTGACCATGAAGCGTTTAGAGGGTTGTTTGGTAAGAGGTACCATGATGTGATCGGAAAGGAAATGATCATCGTTGATAGGAGATGGTTGCAATGCACTAACATACTTACAAAGTCGTGTTAGGAGCATACCATACGGAAGTACCATGTTGGCAACTTTGAATACCCCGACCATTCTCTTCACCATGTAATAGGCGAGATTAAATGGATTTTGGTGAATAAGGCAATAAATCATTTGCACGAGACATGCATTTGGATGATCCTTGTTACCAACCAAGCTAATGACGTTTTCCCTAAGAATTTCTTCTCGTTTTTTAAAAATGGGGTGAATTTCGAAGAGTTCCATTTGAAAGGGATCACGGTGAATGAGCTTTTTGTTTCGGTTGAGACGGGATTGGTCGGCTCTAACTTTGAAAATAGTGTCTCGAACGATTTCGGGTTCATCGAGGGAGTATGGTATATTGGTTTTGAATCAAGAGCAAAAGATTGAGTGGATATTGCCCAATCTTGAGAGTACATACAAATTCCTTCACAAGGAATGCGAAGGATTTGAGCAAATGTGTTGAGAGGTAGAGTGAAGTTTCGTTTATTGATGATGAAGGCGATTGAAATGTTATCATCGGTGTTTGAATGATCCTAACGCTTTGTAGAATTCAAAGATGAAACCGGAAAAATTTGTTCATCAATATCAAGAAGACAATCAAAGTTGATTGTCGAGAAGACTTGACGAATGTCGGTATTTTCAAGGAAACATTCCTTGACCACACGACCTTCGTGGATAAGTCGTTTTCAAGTCTTTGAAGACTTTGGGATCGGTTTTGACAAGCCCTCTTTCGATAGTATTAGGTGAGGTAATGGGCGATATCATGGTGGTCTTGTTGGTTGGCTTTAGGCATGGTTGGTCCTAGAAACACAAATATTCCAATTAGGCAAGATTTGTTGAGATGGGTTTATGGTGTTAGTGCAAATATTACGATATTTAATCTATGCTGATCTCGTTTGTTTTGATTGATGACAAACATGTAACTTGTAATACATAACGTAAAATGTACAAGTTACTTGTAATTACATTTGTCTCAACATACATTCAACACCTCTCGATGTCTCAAGTCCTCGTATGTTACAACACAGGTTCGTACATGTTTGTTATGTGGCATTATGATCAAACCCATTAACAAATCATTTAGAATGTTTAAAATACGTTTAGAGTCACTAAGTATTTTAATAGGTTAACCATTCTATTTCGAACCTCATTTTACATTTTGCATTCACAAGTATTTTATACAAATACATCTTTTGTAAAATGTCTAACAAATATATACTTTTATTTGTACAAGTAAACTAACTATAATATTCATACAAGTACTAAAGTTTACTTACACTTGACAAAATATATATTATTTTGACAAGCACCTAACTAGATATTTTATTTTATAAAAGGCAATTAGACTTTTATAAACTAGTTACATAATACATTTTACAAGTTTATTTTCATGAACATTTTAATCTAAATGAAAATACAATTTTACATCACTTCATGCATCATCATATCTTTAGAAGATTTGGTCAATATTTGGTTAGATTTGCAAGATCTTGAAAGATATTCTAAGATATCAAATCTAATAAAGTATTATTTTTTAGATTACATTTTTGGCTATAAATAGAGCCCATTGTCTTCTCATTTCACTCATCCCTTCCAACAACACATTCTTTCTATCTTTCTTTCATCTTTTAGATCTATAGATAACCATGTAGTAACATACATTAATCACCCTTATCATCACATGATCATAATGCTTCTAACATTCATCTTTGTTGTAAGCATACTTTACATTTTGATCAACCAAGGAAAGCTTGGAGATCTAGCCATCCTCATTCACCAAAGCATATCAACATATGAAGATTCAAGATCTCTTGATATCCTCATTGATTGAAGACTTCTTATTTAAGAAGATCATTTAGATTAGTCATTCATATCCATTAGACATTTATGTCATGGATCATCATTGTAAACATCATTGCATCATCACAACACTTTCACCAAACTAGATTAGATGGTTTATGTGTTTGTACCATAAAACACAAGGTTTGTTATGTTGGGCCATAAAACATAGTGGGAGTGGTTGTACCCTTGAAAAGAACTCGACATCTAGCTTAGTGTCGGAAATATTGTATAGGCGACGTTAGGTTGGTTCTACCTCGAACTAGAACCCGGTATTTAGCTTTGTACCGGAAAAAGTGTAAGCTTGTTGATTTAGTGAAGTAACTCTCGAGTTGGGTGCTCGGGGAGTGGAGTAGGGCGGAAAGGAGATCCGTGACCGAACCACTATAAATCCTCGTGTTCGGTTTGCACTTTCCTTTCTTTATCTCTTTACTTTTATAATTGCTTGTGATGTAGTTTGATGTTTATGCTTGTATGACAACTTGGTTTACTATGCTTTATATTAGTTACAAACAATAATTGGTACTTTCATATTATAACAAGCTTCATAAATGATTTGATACAAAAGATCTAACGTTTTTAAACGGTAACGTATTCACCCCCCACGTTTTCACAATTGGTACGAGCCTCGTAGCTCTTATTTTCAAAACAAATGGTTTTTAAAATGGAGCACGATCCATGTATCAAATTACCATTGAAGCGAAATATAATATGAAAAATGTTTTGCTAATTATACTTATAAATTTTGTTGTTAAATGTTTAGATAAGTCATATTAGTAAAAATAATAAACAAAATATGTGTGTTATATTTTTTCTATCAAATCTAGTAAGTCCTACACTTTTTCGCTATGAGTAAGTACATTTTTCAACATTCTGTGAAGGCCACGGACTGGGCGGAACCAAATAAAGGGTTCCTTCCTTGTTAACTTTTGGTTCCTTGGTCTGCACAGTACGCAGTTTTTTGGCCAACTTAAAAAATTCATAACTTATTAACCGTAAGTCCGTAGGAGTCGAACCACCTATCATTTTAAAGGGAATTGAGTCTACTTTCATTTAAGAATACTCTCATGGCCTAAGTCTAATTTTAAATAGGTAAAATAGACCAAATACTACAGTATATCTAAGATATTAAGCTTCGCTTTAACATAAAAACTCAATTTTTTGAGTCAAGTAATTTAAGTTGGTATTCTTAGAACTTGGATACAATTTCTTTTGAAACTAAATAATTTGGTAATATGTTTAAAGGAAACTAATCAAGCTTGGTATACATCGTCATTCTTAAACATAAAATGACGAAAAATGTTTTTCTTGTTATGCTATGCTAAATGACCACTTGTATATGTTGTTTGCATATATGTTGCTTGCTTATTTTCAAATTGTTGTTTATACTTGTTTGTTTACATAATATAAGTGTCAATCTTGCCATGCTATTTATTCACTTGTTTGACGATTTCTTGTTTATGCACAATAGGACATTTGCTAGATTTTGTGCATTAAGTTGGAAAATTGTTTTACCATCGCTTGTAGAATTAGATCACTTTCTTTGCATAGGTTATGATAACATCTCGCATAACTTATGAAATGTCATAACTCAATTAGCAATGAGTATTAAGTAAATTAGTCAAGTACTTTGAAAAATGGAGGTTTTAAGAGAGTGTTTGGTACAAGGACAAAAACAATGGTGTATGATACTATTTGGTCGTGTTTACTTTGTAGGATGATAAAATAACTTGAAAAAATGTTGTATGCTAACCGGTTTATGCAGGGGGATAGCACACGAGTGTTATCAAATTTTACCCATTTTCACCTTTATGTGAAAACCGTTAGCCCTTGGTCAAAGTCAATGCTCCACTATGTTTTGTATGTGTTATCGACTTTTCCTAACTAGAAATAATTAGTGTCATGTGTTTTAAGCAAAATTTCGTGTTTGGAAAACTCCCGACACCTAAAAATGGGTCTGTGAACTTTTACGGTGTCCACGGATCGACGGCACCAAAATGTTGGTACCGTCTGTTATACATTTTGGTACCGCCATACTTGTACAGGCGGACCAGGCGGCACCAATTTAAGGGTTCCGCCTGTGTGAAGAAATGGTGCCGTGGATCCTACAGGTAAGTTGTTGAATTTTACTAAAATCCCGCAATCTAATTTACCAAGTTTCGTTTCTAGGATAGTTGTTAATGCATATCTTTCATATCTCACTCAACACATCCTCAATGGATTAACTTCGGATGTTTGACATGATCTTAGACACTTCCATCTCATTAGAAACTATCATCCTTGTATGAATTAACATCAAATAAAACACATCTCCGTGAATCCTTAGTTCCATAAATCGACACATTTAGGATGGTCATTTTCACCTTCCAACTATTAATTCTCCTTAAGCTTAGCATTTCTTTAAGCAAAGTCAAAATGACTAAATCCTTAGCCTCATCACCTTCAAACAAGACACTTAAGAAAACCACTAGGATTAGCGTTCGATCTTGTTGCTTCGTCAGCTTGAACTCTTCATCCTCAGACTCGTCACCTCTCAACATCTCATCACCCACTCGAGATAAGAACTTTCTAAACTTAAGTAGTCCAACTCCAGCACCAAAATCACCCACCATTATGACTTCCTCACAACCATCCAAAAACACCTTCACTACCAAAGTTTCCAAAACTTGTACCTATCGAACTTTGTGTAACACCACCAACATCTTCTCATCTATTTGCGGATAACTTAGATGACTTGCCACCTAGACTAATCTGGACTCATTATTTGCAAAGATATCATACACAAGTCTAACATATGACTTTAGATATTATTTTGTATCTACATGTATTGCCTCACTTGGTTAACATGAAAATAATGTGTCATCCTCCAAGACGATAAGCATTTACATCGAGTCATAACTCACATGTATGTTAAAGAGTCTTGCTATCCTCGAGTGCAATCTAAGCTCCATAGTCTCAACAAGGTAGGATTGACAACTTAAGTATTTCATCCGAAATATTCAAGTATATGCGACTTACGATTGTAGTCATTAAAAGTCATATCCGAAAAATCAACACCCAAGTATTTTAACAACACATGTTAAAACACTAATCCTAAAATGAATCAAACACTTATCCAAAACAAACAACCCACTGTGCCACTTATCCCTCTTTGACACCTACTATCCCTCTTCCATCTTTTGACACCATTAAGCGTGTTGCTCATGAACTTCCAAGAGCATCCTTTAAACCAAACGTGCCCTTTCAAGATGAACCTATACCTCAGCCCCTAAGCTTCATAGACATGACCAAAACTTCAAGCACTTCACCCACTAGTTTTAGCAACCAATGAACCATAAGAATTAGTATCCGTACTTTTTTGTGTTCAACATCTATGGAAAAATAATCAACCTAAGTACTCCCATAGCACAACAAACCCCTACATCACCACATCCTTATTTAGACACACTAGAAGACCTACCACCTAGATCAACCAATCCACCATCCTTACCATTATTTGAATTCGTTGAGTGTATTGCTCTAAAAGCCCTTGTGTCCAACACTTGTATTGAATCAAATGCACGTTTGAACAAACTCAACCATCCTTTCCCACATATAAGGACTTAGATAATTCATTACGGCTAGAACCTCAACTATCAAATAAGCATGGTGCTCTTGGTAATTGTTGCCAATTTCCACTAGGTATAAGTAGTACTACCTTCACAAATTATCAAAGTATTAGTAATACTTTGTCGTTAAACTTCTGCATAAATTTCGTTAAACCTCAAATCAACACTTTAACAACATATGTTAAAATGCAATCTCAAAACCAACATCATACACCCCAAGCAACAATGACTCTTGAGGAGTATACATAAGAAACTCGAGTGAATTCCTCTTGTCATCATCTAGTGAATATAATCTTGAGACCAAGTTTATTTAGACGGGACTATCCGATTCAAACACTTTGGCTTCATATCTTCATTTAGGAAAACATGATGTTTTGAAAAACATTATGCTTAAGAAATTATGCGTTAAGTATTCATCTTGTTAAAAGGATATTGTATATTCTATGCATCATTCTATCCTTGCGACATAAATGGTTATGTTACAAGAGATTTCATTACACCTCATTGGCTAAATGATCTTGAAACGAACATCCACAAGTTCTATGAACTAGCATATCCAATTCATCTTGTCATACTTATTTTCATAAGCATGATAACTTTATCCCATGCGTTGTTGAAAGATACTATTTGTATCCATTTCCTTTCAAGCATACATCATAACCTAACCTTGCTCAAATCTTGTGCACATCCAAGGTTAAAACTACACATCTTTAGAACATACACATGATCTATTGAAGTTGGTAACCTTATTTAGATTCTTGTTAAATAAAAGGAGATTTCTTGAGAACGTTCTTAATTTAACATATTCCATTCCCTAGTCTTAGATAATCAAATCACATTTAAAGTATACATTTCAACTCAACGCAAAAGATGTCATCCATTAGATCATACAATTAGCTATGTAATTTGAACAACCTTAGATTCTAAACACAAGATTAAAACATATTGTTTATCAACACACCATTGATAAAATTCATGTATATAACATGACATCTTCATCACCTTAGTTATATTGCATATTAGTTGTGTCACATTAAGCCAAGTATTTGTAAACTATCATCTTTATGCACTTTAATAGGAAAAGTAGGAATTCCCATCTTTCTAACATGAGAATGACTCTTGGAGAACCTATTGCACTAGAAACTCAATTTGACCTAACGGTTGAATTGCTTCTGGAGAGAAGTTGGGTATGTGGAATCACCGTAAAATGGTCGTGTTTAGCCTTAATTGAGCACCGCTAGTAATAGTCTCATATTCATTCTCCAACTTGAAAAATCTGTTTTCCTATACTTGCCTAAAGTAAGTGTTAAAACATTGATAGTTTGCCTCGCCTTAGGAATACTAATCAAACAAGTAGTATATATGACTTTTCTTTTAAAACCACTTGCATTGCACTTACATGTGTTGATTATATGTTCTTGTTTGATACGATAAGTTGATTTGACATTATCTTAGTGTTTGATAACTAGTCATATGTGTAAACCTTAGTAAAACCACTTGCATTGTACTTACATGTGTTGATTACATGTTCTTGTTTAATACGATAAGTTGATTTGACATTATCTTAGTGTTTGATAACAAGTCAAATGTGTAAACCTTAGTACGGTTTTATCTTTATAATGCTTGTATTCTTGTTTCATGCTACTAAACGTTTAAACCTAAACTTTATTTGCATGATACTTAATTTTGAATTAATTTTAGCATGATTAACATGTTACTTATGAACTCATAATATGCCATTTTGATACGTGATAAGTTTTGATATGATATATTTGTGTTTGAAAGCTATTAGTTGGCATTCATTACATCTATGTGTAGTACGATCCAAATGATACATGCTCCAAATTTTTATGTCTTAAACATGGCTTGCATGAATCTTTCATCTTGTTTCTTTTGCTTCTTGTCACACTATTTGTTTGCTACGTGTGCACATATAATCTATCAAAGTGCTCTTGGTATGACTAACTTTTAGAAGCCTTTTTATCTTACAAATTAATCACATAGATTATTGTATATCCAAGTATGCTTAAGTGTCTAAGTCTAACGACAAAATAATCTCATAATGAAATGTCTTGAATAAAGTCTTATTCTTGCATAATATGATTGTTTTGATGCTATCTTGTGTGGTGATTTCTTGTCTACTAAGTGCAATATGTTGTTTTTGCTTATATAATATGTTATCATTTGATTTCTATCATGTTAACATCTTTTGTCACTAACAAATTTGTTTTGTAGGTTGATAACAAATTATTTGTTATCTCACTTGGTTCTAACTTTTATATGCTCACTTTGCATAATCCCCTTTATTGCTACATAGATTAATATTATGCTTTATGGGACCCCTACACTTGCAAATAGTTTAAAAGCATATAGAATTAAGTTCTAGAGGGTTGGCTTTGCATTTTTTTTTCAACCGACCTCTTTCCAAATCTCTTTTTTGCTTCCGCTTTCCAAAAATCATCTCCATCATTATTTAGTTATAACAATACTCTAATCCTCTTCACTTCCTATTAGGAAACCACATGCCTCATCATACGATCATCTCGTATTAATCGAGAAGAGGTACGTGACTTTAAGGATGAAGTTCATTGTATGCAAACCATCTTCCAGAAAAACATCACTAAGCTCACCTCTTTCGTTAACCCGAATAACCTCCTAAACACTTTGTTGTCATTCCTTGTTTGATACATTACACATTATGTTGGATGTCCACCAATTAAGGGGGAGAGAAATCCATTCACATAATTGTCTTTTGTCAAAATTTATGTCTCTTAGACTCTAAAATACCAACACATAGGTAAACACCACTTAGCTAAAACCGGTTCACGAAACCACAACTAGTTCAACATCTTTAACCTTATATCACAAGTTTGCACCAATACTCATCAAAGTGAAAACACATCATGTGTTTTACAAACTTCTTCATCTCCACAATCAACGAATCTAGGATTTTCCTTAAACTAGCACTTTACAACTTCACTATCTATAACACCATCATAGGATCTTATCCTTTTCTAGCTTGACATATATCATGCATGTCATTGTCAGTGCAAACGATATATTAATCAAAACAGCCATTTCCAACACGTTGGTCCATCCAACTCTCACTTATATGATGTCATTCTCATCCTCATATAGGTACTCATTATTATTATTATTAGTATTTTCCATATTGTCTTCACTTTTTTTCAAAGTGATAATCATCCATGTCGGTCAAAACCATGCTAATACTACCTTTCCCATTGTCACCTAGAATAGGTCATTTTATAATTCGTGTCAATCAATGAACGAATTTATCTTCATGTTATCACTTTTATATATTCTTAGATAGAACACATTATTGATTACTCTTGGGTTGAAGCATATGAGAACTTGCTCAAAACAATAGGTCGTTAGCATCAATAAATCATTCAAATCATAACCCTTATGCATCATTGAAATGCAATGTCCATTCATTTTCTTCTTCTTAGCTTTGGTCACTTGACATGACGAAAGGATTGCATGAGTCCATATTTTTATATTTGCTATACATACGAGTTTCTAACTCCTTAATAGCTTCCTACCTAATCACCACCACCTTCCATCACCACTTTCACTAATCATCACCACCATGGATTAGCGAAAACTTACTTTTGTAAATCTCGAGTTATCTATCATCACCACATGAATCCTACTAGTAAACCGACACCAACACTAGCACCACTAGTGGCACTCTTTATATTGGAAGACTTCATATCTTCTTTCTAGGAACTATTTTGTAGGATTTTATCATATTATATTCTCACTTTTCTTATGATTGTAATTAGGAGACTACACTTCATGAGATCTTTGATTATATCATTTATCACATATATACATCTTATTTTTCTTTGTGAAAAGATGAAATATATTGCACTAATGTTTTTCATTGTAGGTTCATCATCATATACACTCGATTGTATATAACTTACTCATCTAAGGATGAAGTTTGCATCAATTATTTTTCTTATTTTAGGTGCTTCTTGACACCCTCGAACAAGGAGGAATATCCTTTAAGGACTCATATTGCATCGTCTATACACTTGTTTGTATATGACATATTTGTCTAAAGACAAAGCTTCTATTATACTAATATTTATTTTGAAGGTTCATCTTGACGACCTAGAGCAAGGGGAGCTTTCGTCAAGAATTTACTGAATGCATCTTATACACACTTTGTTGTATATCACTTACTCGTCCAATGACGAATATAGTTTTGCACTAATATTTGTTTTTTTAGGTTTTTAATCATACCCTGACGCCTCAAACAAGGGGGAGCAACCGTCAAGGGGGAGCATGCACGCATTTAGCATCATTCTCACTTTTCAACAAGCATTTTTGCTTCAATAAAAAGTGGAGAAAATAGGCTAACATTGCTATGCTTTTTTTTTCATATATTTCTCATAATTTTTGTTGCATAAAACTAACCTTGATGTAGGTTAAGCCTCTTTATTTGATCCATGGATCCGCTACCTAACAAGGAACGGATTGAAGTAGATGATTTAACTTCACTAGGGATGATGCAAGCTCGCCTTTTTGGGGAGAAATGAAGTTAAACTCCAAGGACACGCCCTTTTAGTTTCGACAAAAGGGGGAGAAGAGTGTAAACGGAGAAGGAAATGTAAAGGTAGTAAGGATACAAGTAACTTTTACATTTTACTTTCTATTACGTTTACATATCTTTGTCATCATCAAAAGGGAGATTGTTAGTGCAAATATTACGATATTTAATCTATCTGATCTCGTTTGTTTTGATTGATGACAAACATGTAACTTGTAATACATAACGTAAAATGTACAAGTTACTTGTAATTACATTTGTCTCAACATACATTCAACACCTCTCGATGTCTCAAGTCCTCGTATGTTACAACACAGGTTCGTACATGTTTGTTATGTGGCATTATGATCAAACCCATTAACAAATCATTTAGAATGTTTAAAATACGTTTAGAGTCACTAAGTATTTTAATAGGTTAATCATTCTATTTCGAACCTCATTTTACATTTTGCATTCACAAGTATTTTATACAAATACATCTTTTGTAAAATGTCTAACAAATATATACTTTTATTTGTACAAGTAAACTAACTATAATATTCATACAAGTACTAAAGTTTACTTACACTTGACAAAATATATATTATTTTGACAAGCACCTAACTAGATATTTTATTTTATAAAAGGCAATTAGACTTTTATAAACTAGTTACATAATACATTTTACAAGTTTATTTTCATGAACATTTTAATCTAAATGAAAATATAATTTTACATCACTTCATGCATCATCATATCTTTAGAAGATTTGGTCAATATTTGGTTAGATTTGTAAGATCTTGAAAGATATTCTAAGATATCAAATCTAATAAAGTATTATTTTTTAGATTACATTTTTGGCTATAAATAGAGCCCATTGTCTTCTCATTTCAACCATCCCTTCCAACAACACATTCTTTCTATCTTTCTTTCATCTTTTAGATCTATAGATAACCATGTAGTAACATACATTAATCACCCTTATCATCACATGATCATAATGCTTCTAACATTCATCTTTGTTGTAAGCATACTTTACATTTTGATCAACCAAGGAAAGCTTGGAGATCTAGCCATCCTCATTCACCAAAGCATATCAACATATGAAGATTCAAGATCTCTTGATATCCTCATTGATTGAAGACTTCTTATTTAAGAAGATCATTTAGATTAGTCATTCATATCCATTAGACATTTATGTCATGGATCATCATTGTAAACATCATTGCATCATCACAACACTTTCACCAAACTAGATTAGATGGTTTATGTGTTTGTACCATAAAACACAAGGTTTGTTATGTTGGGCCATAAAACATAGTGGGAGTGGTTGTACCCTTGAAAAGAACTCGACATCTAGCTTAGTGTCGGAAATATTGTATAAGCGACGTTAGGTTGGTTCTACCTCGAACTAGAACCCGGTATTTAGCTTTGTACTGGGAAAAAGTGTAGCGACGATTGTAAGGTTTTCTCCACGAGAAGGGAGCTTGTTGATTTAGTGAAGTAACTCTCGAGTTGGGTACTCGGGGAGTGGAGTAGGCGGAAAGGAGATCCGTGACCGAACCACTATAAATCCTCGTGTTCGGTTTGCACTTTCCTTTCTTTATCTCTTTACTTTTATAATTGCTTGTGATGTGGTTTGATGTTTATGCTTGTGTGACAACTTGGTTTACTATGCTTTATATTAGTTACAAACAATAATTGGTACTTTCATATTATAACAAGCTTCATAAACGATTTGATACAAAAGATCTAACGTTTTTAAAGTGTCGACACGACACCAACTCCTTATGGCGGAGAAGCCTTTACAACGTCGCCTACTCTTTTTCCTCTACTAGGCTAACCATCGGGTTCTTTCACAAAGGAGAACCACACCTACCACAACGTCGCCTACCCTTTATCCGGTACTAGGCTAAGTACCGAGTTCCATTACAATAGAGGAACTACTACCCAACACACACGACACCTAACCCCAAAGGAGACCCACTCCTTATTACAACACCATCAAGGATATCAATATCCTTGGAAACAAACTATAACTATTTGTATAACGATGCACCTCATCGATTATACGACCTTGGCATCCTTCACTAATGCCACTTGATTTGACTCATAGGCATCTTTCACTAATGCCCTTGACACGAACGCTTGGCACCTTTTACTAATGCCTTCGTCTTGACTCCTTTAGCATTCTTCACTAATGCTTTTGACACGAACGTTAAGCACCTTTCACTAATGCTTTCGTCTTGACCCCTTTATCATTCTTCACTAATGGTTTTGACACGGACGTTAAGCACCTTTACTAATGCTTTCTTCTTGACTCTTTCGGCATCCTTCACTAATGCCTTGGACACAACACTTCTATGGAGAAAGAAAGAAGTATCAACAAGAGAACCTCAGTAGTCTTGATGATGACGAAGCATGGCAACTCATGGACTTGAGCTTGCTCGACTTCAAGAAGTGGTGATCTCGCCTTTAAGAGGAACCTAGAGAATCACACAAAAACAAAATACAAACTACATAGAAAAGATCCTTAGGATCTGTGGTTAGAAGGTTACAGTACTTGGGGAAAGTATGTGTGGGAGTGGCCACCCAAAAGGAAGAAATGGCTCACTATTTATAGAAGAAAAACAACTAATGTTCCACGGATCCCACGGATCCCTCACTTGAGGGATCCGTCCAGTGTATTATTGGGGATCCGTGGGATGCTCCCTTTTGCCCATGGGTTTTGGGTCATGGGTCATGGGTTATGGATCATGGGTATCCAAGTAGATACAATGTATCTACAAGATGCAATGCATCTAGTCCATGGTTTATGGATTAAAACTATGGGCCATGGATTAAAACCATGGGTCATGGATATTATCCATATATGACATAAGCATGATGTTATGCAATGGGTTATGGGTCAAGCTCCATGGGTATGGGTCATGGACTTTGGGTTGTATCCAACTACATTTAATGTATTTGGTCAATGGGTCAAATACTTAAGTTTCTACCCAATTGTATTACCCATTATAATACATACTAGTTGTGTATATATTTGCCCCACTGAATCATAAAATCACTTATACTTGTTTTAGTGTTTTATGTGAAAACGTAAGTGTGTTAGAAAACTATTGGCTCAAACCATTTACGTATTTTATTTGTTTCGTTAAAATGATTTTACTTTTGTTATCGACAAAACATTAGAAGATCGTAAAATATAAATAAACGTTTTTATGGCTTATTTGTATTAACAGCTACAAAGTTTCCATTCAGTTTTGGACTTTGTCTTTTGCCAAGCAAGACTATTGTAGGTGAGAAGATATACAACATATCTGAGGTGTTTATCCTTAGATATGTGAACACTTAGTGAGTCCCGTTAAACCGCTATTTCTTCCATTCAATGGTCTTTCACTCTGACTTCTCTAAGGTTCTCTCAAAGGTGTTCCACCTATAAGTCAGTTGGATAGCTGATAATAATCAGATCTGCTGATCATCTAGTCAAAAGTAAACTTTGCTCTTTGGTTGACGTGTTGACTCTATCAGAGAGAGAGTTGGATCTCTGACGTGATCAACTATCCTTAACTTAAGCTGATTTAATGTTTCAAATACTTGTAAAGGATAATTAAGTCAGAATTTGACTCAACAGGACCGGGTATGATAATAATGCAAGTATCGGGTAGCATTTGGGTATGATAGTTATATTAGGACCGGGTAAACTCCATGTATGTTAATGATCTTAGGACCGGGTAAACTTCGGGTATGTTAATGATGTTAGAACTGGGTAAACTCCGAGTATGAATGTGTTGGACCAATTCAGTGCCCAACGGTCTCTGACTAGATTTAACCATAAATTAGTCTAAGTTAATAAGACTCGTTAATAATGAAATCAACGAGCAATTCAAGAATACCCTCGATAATGAAATCAGCGAGCAACCTCAACGAAGTTCAAGTCAAAGAAATCATCAAGGAAGCCGAAGATTACTTGAAGACATACTCTCCAGTTGATATGGATCTCAGCTAGTATGTAGATGAAACACGCGATGGATAAAGGTTCATCAGGGGTTGACAATACCCTGATGAACCTAATTAGCTCTCTGACTCCTAAACAAAGCATAACTCAAAATATCTTAAGTGTTTAGGTGGGACTTTCAAGAAATCAAAGGAGTGAGATAAAGTGTATTTTGCATAAAAGTCAAAGCAATTATGAGTTGGTGAAAAAGGAGTGAACAATTGGTAGAACTATTCACAAAAGCATGGTTGTTATGTTTCCTAGAATAAAAGCATTTAATAAAAGGCGTACTTCTCCATTAGATGCTTGACACGTCTCAATAACCCTACTAACAAGATACCTCGTACTCACTATATAATAGAATGTTGGTCGAGAGTAAAGGCTATCACTTCACGTATTTATTGTTGTATTAATTGGAGTGCATTCATTCTCTTGAACTTACAATAGGTATGTGATCCTATCAGCGTGACCTCATAAATTTACTTGCAATCTAAACTTTGTGTTTCAGTTTACTTGGTCAGAGAGCTTAGACTATTGTCACTCAACAAGTGTCTATTCCGTAAAATACTTTGTAATTCTATAATTTATTCAATAAAGATTTACACGTTTGAAAATGAATTACTTGTGTTGTGTATTTAGCTAGCTGTTTTAAAATATTGTTCCTTAAAATTTTCGTGATATTGGGACTAACAAAATGTGATGAGGGAACCGGGTGATTGCCAGGTATGAGTAAGTTTATGAACTGGATAAAGGTCGGGCATGATCTTGTATTCCTGTGTGGGCAACCGTGCTTTATGTACACAAGTCTTGTGTGGAAAAAAATGCTATGTTTACATTTCAGTTTATAGTTCAGCTTCGTTTACTCATTAAGCCTTGTGCTTACGGTAGTATGTTTAGGTTCATGTCGAGACAAGCAAAGTGTATATTGGGGCAAGTAGCGGGTTAAAATGGTGTAACTCGTGAGTTAGGTAGCGAGCTTCTCATCGCCATCTCATGTTATCGATTTGGAATGCCCCCGAATGATGTCAAAATTCTATTTAGTATTTTGCATAGTTAATGTAATGAATTTTGATGACTTACAATATTTGAATGGGGCGTTTGGTATAAGGCCCATTTTTTAAATAGAAATGACGCTTCCGCTTAACTAAAACAAATACCAAAGCATGTATTTGCATGGAACACGTGTCAAAAAAGGGTTGGAGTCGGTTGATCGCATAGTCGAGCGTGACCATTTCATGAAGAAGAGCTTTAGTTGACCAAATCGTAGACCCACTTCTAAAAAATTGTGTTAATTCTGGAATCAGCTCAAAGGAAAATTATAGGTTACTTTATTTAATAGTGGTGAAGGTATCCAATGAGAAGAATAATTAAAATGAGAAGGCTTCTAAGTAATTTTAGCCACACATTTGAAATGAGGGGGGAGAAAATTTGAGGCAAAATACATTCTCTTTTGTAGTTGCATCTAAAATTTGTTGTCACTTCTCATCATTTTCATTTTAATTAATCTCCCCATTTTATCCCAACTAATTATTTTTGTTTATAAGATGTATTTTTTTAACTAATGATCCCTTTTAAATACCTCGTAGATTTTTGTTGATAAGTTTTTTAAGATCGGGATCCTACTTACTTACTTAGGATCGTTTTCGTCTTTACAAGATCGTGATCGTAAGATCGGATCGGGATCTTAAGATTTTACTATAATGTCATTTTCTAATGAGCTTTGTAATATTATTCAAATCTACAAATTATTATATATTATGTATATGAAATTATATGAATGTTTCATGAAAATGTTGTCCTAAATTATGAATGTCGAATGTTTAAGAAGAATCACATGTTGTTTTTTAAATTATATAAAAACATAAACCATAAATTTGTAGTTTTTTTAGTTTGCGTTTCAATAAAAGTAAGATCGGATCGGAGTAGATCTTAAGATCTTATGGTCAAGATCGGGATCTTATAACATCTTAAGCTTGTTAAGATCCTACGTAGGATCCGGATCATTTTTGCATTGTAGAATCGTAAAATCGTAAGATACTAAGATCATGATCGGGATCTTAATAACTAAGGATAAAACCTAGGTCTTATAACAAGTATTTAGGGTGTGTTTGGCTCGAAGGTTTATGAGGGGGGTTGAGCCTAAAAATTGATGTTTGTTTTGTGGGGTTTGTTTTTTTCAAAACATACTTATATGGATTTTCAAAATCTCGGGTAAAGGGTCAAGTTTTATTTTAACCTGTGAGATCATTTTCTTTTTTCTCACACGCTTAATTATTTTTTTTTAAATTTTGTTATAAACTATAGAGTAAATTACACCGTTCGTCCTTGTGGTTTGCGTTGACCGCAACCTTTCGTCCTTTGACCAAAAAAATGCACCGTCCGTCCTTAAGTGGCAAACGTTATGCATCGTTTGTCCCTCCCTCTAACAGGGCCCACTAACGCTCGTTAAGTTTATACATGTGACACCCATGTGAGGGTATATGAGTCTTTTCCACCACTACTATCACCTTGTCTCCACCACTCATCTTCAAAGTCCCACTACCACCCTATAACCTTGTCTCCACCACTGCTCCCACCACCACCATCATTGTCATCTCGTCATCCTTGTTACCACCAATACCATCATCATCATTTTTCATCACCAAATCACCAAACCGACAATGAAAAAAAGCTTAACTAATGTATTCACTTGAAGATCTAAATTTAATGTATTCACTTGAAGAAAAAAAAAACTCCTAAATACAGATCTAAACTTAATGTATGTACTTAAAGAGCAAAACTCATTTGGAATCACATGAAAGCACATCTAACATTAAGCTTGTATTCATCATGTTTATCGTTTTTTTTTACCCAGATTTAACTATAAGTCACCATCTTCAACAACACTATTTAATCACTAACAAATAAAAAAACAAAATACATCCTCAATTTTTACAAGATTCTTCAAATAAAAAAAAAAAAAAAAAAAAAAAAAAAAAAAACACAAAAGAACATCATCATCTTCAACAAATAACGCACAAAATCCGATCCATTGCCACGGATCCGGTATGCCACCGTGGATGTCTTGAAAAATACTCACACCACCGTGGTAACGCGGATCTGGTAACAATGTAAAAATGTGTTCGTGTAAAAATGTAATTGTAAATGATACGGGCAGGTGTATTAGATTTGTAATTATCACTTTTGAATATTAGATATAGAAATGATTTTGTGGAGGTTATATTTGATTCAAAGTTAGACTTTTATTTTTGATTTTTATGATGATAATGAGTTTGGTGAAGGAAAGATATTTGGATTTTAGTGTTCACGATGATGATAATGAGTTTGGTAAAGGATTGATTTTTTTTTTTTTCTTTTTTTTTCCCTTTCTTCTGCTTATGATAGTGGATTTTTTTATTTTGATAAAGTTGGTGATATTAGAGATGTAGATGATGAAGATATGTATAAACAAAGAAGATGAAGTGTGAAATGACATAAATACCCTCGCGTGTATATCACGTGAGCGTGCTTAACGAGCGTTAGTGGGCCCTGTTAGAGGGAGGGACAAATGGTGCATAACGTTTGCCACTTAAGGACGGACGGTGCATTTTTTTGGGACAAAGGACGAAAGGCTGCGGTCAACGCAAACCACAAAGACGAACGGTGTAATTTACTCTAAACTATATATAAATAAACATAAGTTCTCTCTCTTATACCTGCTCTAAATCCTAAATAAAATCCAAATCATATTCTACCCACACTTAGGTTAGTGACAGTGGTGACTGCGGCCAATGTCGCGTCGCTTTTCTCTAAAATGACGTAGAGAGTTCTTGCGTTGCAACCAAGTTATTTTTATTTATTTTTTTAAATTCAAATAATTTAAACAACAAATTTAAACTTCATTAATAATAAAACTTAAAGTCTTAAACATTACAACACTAATTAAAAACTTAAACTAATAAAACTTAAACATTACAATACTAATTAAAAACTTAAACTAATAATCTAAGTTGTAGCATGTCTTGATTGATGCCTTAATATCCATAAGTTCTTGTAGTTGTCGGTGAGAAATTTAAATTTGGGGCATTTTGGGGTAGTCGGGATCATCGTTTTTTTTTTTAATTTTTATGTGTGAGTATTTTTTTGACATGATGAATAATTGAATATCGAGGAGAAGGTTTTTGAATTGTGTGTTTAGAAGTGTTTTTAGGTTGATATTTATAAAGTTGTAAAAGTGGTAAAGTTTAAAGAAAAAATATTTTTTTTAGTGCCAAGCGGTAACAATTTTTTGAATATCGTGTGTATTAAAGTCGGTCGGATATACAAACTAGTTCTCCATGTTTGTGATCAACGACCGATGGCGACCGAATCACCATATTGGGCCGATCGACCCACGACCAAAGTCGACCAAGTTGGTCAACCGACCCACCGTCAATAGCCTTATAATCAAACAAACACTCATTGTAATACGCACTTGATTTTAAATAAAATTTATGTCAACTAATAATATGTCACATTTACTTTTTAAGGAATTCTTTTAATTGTTGAAACTTGTTAGTAGATGTTTATCATGGGACCTAGCAAACTTGTATCGAAGTTAAAAGAACGGTAGTATAAAAGAAAAATGTTGTCACACATTTACATCATGTTCAAATTCGTTTTTTTTTCTAATATGGTGTCAACTCAATTTCAATAACGTGTTTCACACTTATTTTCATGGGTTGAGTTATTTAACCTCCTTATTTTTTATTAAAACCTCCCAAGGGGTCATTTTGTCCTTTGTCCCCACTCTCCCATTGGTTTGGGTCCCCCCGTTTTTTTTTTTTTTTTTTAATTTAAGCAGTGTTTGGTATATGTATAGTGTATTTATTTGTGGATAAAAGATCGTTTGACAACATTATTTTCGAGGGATCAATCTCTCTCATTTTATTTGATCAATGGATGATTAATCCCAACAATTTTAAAACCCACTTTCATGGTTTTTTACAAATATTAATATCTTTGAAAAGTTAATCGAATCTAAAATAATATCAACGAAGAGCGTTTAATTATCTTCTATTGAAGCACTTTGATATACTTTCGACAAATTTTTTTTTCGTATTTTCACGTTTTTTAAAGTTTTTCGTTATTGCATTCTTGAAATTTGCGTTGAAAAATCGTATATGATATGTAATATCTCGTGTGATATTAGTAATATCATCATGATATGTAATATAATATCACATGTGATATTACATATCATATATGATTTAACTAATATCACATGTGATATTCAATTTAGTGTTTTATCATATATGATTTTTCAAGACTCAGAACGTAAAATACGAAAAATAACGAAAACGTAAAAAATTTTGTTTTTCTTTTTCGAAGTATATCAAAGTTATCCACTGAAAGATAATTAATCTTCGTTGAATTAAATATTTTCATTAACGAAATATTCAGAGATATAAATTGTTGTCAAAAATAGGTGACAAAATAGGTGAAATAATAAAATGTTTTAATCCGGTAATTGATTTCTTTTTAAATGAATGGTGAAGATGAGTCCCAGTATGTAAGAAAAGTTTGGTATGTAAAATAACCTCCTCTTATTTGTGTAGTGTTTTATATGTATAGTGTTTTTAATTGTGTATTGTTTTATATGGTATTTATTTACGTTCTTTTATAAACTTTTTTATAAACTTTTCTTTATAAACTTTTTATAAACTTTTTATAAACTTTTTATAAACTTTTTATAAACTTTTATAAACTTTTTATAAACTTTTTTATAAAAGTAACATAAAAAAAGTTTAAAAAAGTTTATAAAAAAGTTTATAAATAATTTATAAAAAGTTTATAAAAAGTTTATAAAAAGTTTATTAAAAAGTTAAAAAAAGTTTATAAAAAAGTTTATAAATATTTTATAAAAAAAGTTTATAAAAAGTATATAAAAAAGTTTATTAAAAAGTTTAAAAAAGTTTATAAAAAAGTTTATAAATATTTTATAAAAAAGTTTATAAAAGTATATAAAAAGTTTATTAAAAAGTTTATAAAAAGTTTATTAAAAATTTTATAAAAAGTTTACTAAAAAGTTTATAAAAAAGTTTATAAAAAGTTTATAAAAAATTTATAAAAAAAGTGTATAAAATGTTTATAAAAGTTTATAAAAAAAGTTTATAAAAAGTTTATAAAAAAGGTTTATAAAACACTATACAAATAATATATAATCACAAATAAATACACTATACATATAAAATACTACACAAATTAAATATACCACACAAAATAAACTATACACTACACAAAATAAATAATCTACATATAAAAACACTACACAAATAAATACACTTTATACATATAAAACACTACACAAATTAATTATACCATACAAATATACACTATACACAATCAAATAAAAAAAAAAAAAAAAAAAAAAAAGGACGAAGGTGCAGTCTGGAATAGTGGAGACCGGTAGCTAGGTAGGGAGGGTTTGGGGTGAACCGTATTAATAGGGTGACCGATTTTCATATGTTCGATTCCATGACAACTCGATATGACATGACTCAGGGTGTGTTTGGTTAAGAGAATGAAGATGGAGAAATGAAATGGCTTTTAATTCTCGTGTTTGGTTTAGGAGAAATGGAAAAGCGGAACTTGGAGAAATTGGTGGGGAAATGGAGAGTTGAGCGAGTGTAATTTAAGTGGCCATTTAATTAATTTTGTGGAGAAATGGAGAAATGGATTCATTTTGAAAAAATGTTTTTTTTTTTTTTTTTTTTTACATTAAAAAAAATATTTAAAAAATTATTTAAAAAAATAAGTTTAAAATTATTTAAAAAAAATAACTTTAAAATTATTTTTTTTAAAATAAGTTTTTTTTAAATAAATACATTTTAAAAATATTTTTTTTTAAAAACAAGTTTTTTAAGTAAATACATTTTAAAAAATAAGTTTTTAAAATTTTTTTAAAGAAAGTACATAAATTTGTTTTTGATACGGGGTGTCGCACCGTTTTAGGCGGTGTTTGGATTTCGTTTTGGAATTCCACAGTTTTAGTGTCGGATAAGCGAATCGCCTCACGAATATTTGGCCAAATGATCGGTTTTAAATAACCAATTTAATATTAGTTGCAACAAAATTGAGTTTATAAGGATACACTCAACTGACCTAAATATCCATTATTTTGATTTTGTTTAGGAGACTTTTGCTCCCATTTCAAGAAAGATATATCTTGAAATAGTCAATTTTTGCCAAACACTCAAACACCTGATTATATGATCATTGCAAGTGTAAGTATTAGAAACACGCTTTACGTACTATTTTACGCATATATTACAAATGACTAACATAATTCTTTAGTATCGCGTGATTACCCTCGACAAGCATCCAAACACCATCTTGGTGATATGGGCCGATCAAACACCCCTTAGAGTTGGGATGATATCGTTCATCTTGAGGATACATTATCATTTTGTGATTATTGACAATGCGTGGAGGTTGTGTAGTGTCATATGAATAATTCACCACTTTCTACTATAAAACACACAAAATTATTCTGACATTTATTTGGATCAAAAAGCTTTTATAGTTCTTGCATTAACAATGGACTAAAGGTTGCAAAATAATTCCACGGGTTCTTATGGCGGATCATTGCATCTTGTTGGTGATGTTTTAAAGCTACTAAAGAGGTAAGTGAAATGCGATATCGAATGATTATCTACTTGGGAACACGAAGCATTGGCGCAAGTTCACTAATTGGAAGCTTATATTGTGGTTTTAATTGATGGCCATTTGACAAGTAGAAGGTGTGATAAGTTTCTAGGGCCTAACACATGCGAACAAAACCCTCTTTAAAGGGCGTGAGATTACGATTCAGAATCACTTTACAACTGAAGTTAAAAGTATCGCTAAGCGAACATGTTGTTTGATTGATAAACTCAGATGTTGTTTATGTTGTACAATGGAGACCCATTTCCCCATTTGCATTTACGAAGGGATATTCTTGATTACGAATTTAGATGCGGTGTTTTCTCTTTTATCTGAAATAGAAAAAAAAGTGTAGATAAGAAAATAGTATTTTGATAACATTTGCAATGTATAACGTTAAGCGTTCTTTGATTGATTTGCAATAAAAATGCGGGATTTGCAAGTTAATTGTTTAGTGCTATTTCCTAATTGTGTCGGTCTATAATCGGTCAATTGAAAGCACTTGTTTTTGTTTCGATGTGCATTAGCTCTGCAAAGAATTAGTAAGATAGTGCTCTCATTGCTCTGTTGGATATACCTACTTTTGTTCTTTGAATTTACTTATCATGTACAATTGTTTAGGACTTTAGAGTGCTTGTTAGATCATGAAATCATATGATCATATACCTCTTGGGTTCAAGATGTTAATTTTCCTCTATTTTAATCATCATTTTTTGACACAAAGTTACATCTCTTCTTCAAAATAGCACTAGAAACTACAGCATAATTCCATTTTCATTCATGTATTTTCGGCATGATGCGCATGTTTAGGGTTGTTAAATTGACTTGGGTAGATGATGAATATGATGAAGATGAAGGGTAAAAATAAATTTGAAAAAAGATATATTTTTAAAATAAATCGAGTTTTTTTAATATTTTGAAGAATTTTATTTAGACAAAATATTACTTAAATAAAAAATTTCTTAGGTTTTCTGGTGACACTCTCAGTTTTCTTGTTAGTTCTTGTGAAACATTAGAATTGAACAAAATTACAATACTAATTAAAACTCGATTTCTATAATCAAGATTTTATCTTGATTGATGCCTTAATATCCATAAGTTCTTATAGTTGTCGTGAGAAATTTAAATTTGAGGCATTTAGGGTAGTCGGGATCATTGTTTTTTTTTTTTATGTGTGAGTATTTTTGACTATGCCAGTAACAATTTTTGAATATCGTGTGTATTAAAGTCGATTCGGATATACAAACTAACGATCGTATTAGGCGGATCGACCCACGACCAAAGTCGACCAAGTTGGTCACCAAACGCACTCTAATACTCTCAAAAACTAATTTGACTCATAAGATACAAGTAAAATCTTATGTTCTATCAAATCATAACTTTACTAAGCCCTCACAATTGACCAAACCATTCGCCAACCACACAAGTAATCCATCACATTGCTATTGAGGAATCTAATCCCCACATTTATGATTACATTGTCTACCCCGTAGTCTCTTTATGTGCAAGGAGTAAAGAACCAAGGTATTAATTATTTAAAATTAATCATAATTACTACTTTATTGAATAAAATTTAATGTACATGTGAATTGTCACACTTTTTAATGATTAGCGCATTACTTTAATTTTATCCCTTGCCACCATATCCATCTTCTTATAACCTTATATAAAATACTTTATGAGACAAATGTGAAAACATATATCTATTTTATACGACATAATTGACCAAACTATCATTTTTTTAATGTTAACTTATAATTATTTTGTTATACTCTAACACATGATTAGATGATTTTTTTGCATGGTACGATAGTATGATAATGAGCAATACTTATTTTATAATTTGTAATTTTTAAACAGCTGAATTATAAAGTATACGAATTTATTCTTGTATATATCATGAGTTCATGACATTCACATGTGTAAAGTATTTGCGAAGGGTCTATGTACCTTCATGATTTGATACATCACCTTTGGCCCTTTTGTGTTGACCTTTTAAATACATTTAAAATATAATAATTTTTCAATTAGTTTATAAGGTAAGTTGTTTATATCTTTTTTATACGAGTTAAGGGTAGTTTTCATGGCAAACAATTTGTCCCTAAAAGATTTGAATATTGTCAGTTGGCCGAAATTTAGACACTAACTTGCAAGTTAACCTTCCTATGAACCACCATAAATATCTATTGTGTTGCTTTCGTTTTATTTTTGGCATAACCCAAAGATTGGAAAAACTTTGTAAATAGAACGATTTTAATATTTTAATCCTAGGGACAAAATAAATATTATGTAAAAGTACATTGTAATGTAAACTTGGTCAATAGAAGGTCAAACACTTGACCATTTCTACGTGAAATTTAGGGACTAACTTTAGACACTAAATGTGTTCGTGTGATCAAGATATATCAGTTTTTAGCTACACGCTTGATCGTAATTTAGCAACATTTTTATCATTATCAATTTAGTTTTCGTACAACAAACGATTTCAAGAATTTGACATTCGTGGTCAAATGATCAAATATGCCATTTCGGTTGCATGCATTTCGTGTTGTGGTTGTTGATCGATATTCAATCGAATAATATCATGTGAACATTATGTGAACATTCATTGTACATCATGGTCATAATTGTAAGTAAATCCATTGCCGTATGTAGTAGTTTTCATGTTTTAAACATGAATTATTTATAGAACATGATTTGTTGAACAAAGTTTACCTACAACAATTTGAATATTATTTGCTTAGCTTGATAGAATGCCTTAGCGTATTAACTGAATTTAACTATAATTTTCGCATAACAAAAATAACTTGAATCATTAACACGAAGCTTGATAGAAAACTTTGTAGATTGTTGTGGCTTTTACAAGTAAATGTATTTGTATTTTAGTCTAACAACATTACATATTTTTAAAGTTTTAAACAAGTGTGTTTTCACTTTAGATGTAGCATATATGTATTTTTTTTTTTTAATTTTTGTTAGAACGATAATTTTAACTATGTTACAATATTTACACTACAAATCTATCTCACATGTTATAAACAGAACTTGAACCTACAACCATTTGGTTGGGTAGTTTATCACGCAACATGAGATATCATTGAGACACAAGACCTTTTGATATTTTTAGTATATATACACATTATTAGATTCGGATTAGAGCAAAAATGTTTCCGGATTCATGTAATACATGAAATATCAAGCTCTAAGATCTTGATTTGTCTAGATAGCGTGACTATCATGAAATTAAATAGTATGATATCCGCAAAATGCTGCGATGACGGCATAAAAAAATACATAATACAAAAGTAATTTATGCCTATATATAGTAATAGTAAAGAATAAAATATAGATGTGTCATGTATTTATGACGTAAAATTAATGAATATACTTAATTATATTATGTAGGGGAACTTTCTTTTCAGAACTCATATAAGTGTGAACACTGACAGAACTCTTATACACCATTCAATAATTGTAAAATTTTCTTAAAATATTGTTCGTGGTCTATTTTAATAGATCAAAATACAAAGACTTTCATTGAATTCATTGTAGATTTGTGTACAAGTGGATTTTATGAACATAGTAAAATTCTCTCAAGTATTGTTCATGATCTTATTTTCTTGATTGAAATACAAAGACTTTCAATGAATTCGTTGTAGATTTATGTTTGTATAAGAGATCATTTTATGAAAATTACATATAATAAATTAAACATAAACTAAAAAAAGTAAAGTAACGCCCAATGCCGTCTTCCACGGGTTATGGACCCACGTCCGCTTCCGGTGTATGGGGAGGTTAAGATGTAGATGCCTTACCCCCCCACAGGTAGAGGCTGCCCAGGTTCTAAAGGTAGAAAGGACCTCCGGCCTTTTGTAGGACTAAACTAATTTACTAAAATTTGATTGGTTTAGGGGAGTTCTGAAAGTTCTCACATTTATATGAGTTCTGAAAAGAAAGTAACACATATTATGTAACTCGTTATAAATATAGATTTTATGCAATTCTTTAATAAACATATATGAGATATAACTTTATACGAAATGAATATTAAGATCACCAACCACAATAATTGTGTCTCTTAAGTTACGTGAAACTTATTAATACACCACGTTTAATGTTTGTACAATAGATATGGCTACGTAAACCCGCTTAAATCTGTTTCGTAGATAATAAGTTGCGAATTTTCTAGTCCTCTTAGTTCAATATTATTGCAGTGATAATTACATATATATTTAGTTACACAACTGAATTTTAAATATTGAAATGAGCATTATACATATGTGTAGTTAATTTAGTATTGTCAGTATATTGTGGTACGTGACCCATTGTCTTGGGTTATTGTACTAGGTCTGTTGGTTCTCATTTTTGAGTCAAATGTCCACACTGTTTGTAGTGTTTTTTTTTTGTCCTTTCTCTTCAATGGTCTTGATGAGGAGGTGGGACGTTTTTTCTTTGTGTATTTTGTTTTTGGTTTTATATATGTTGTCTTTCTAAAAAAAAGTTAAGAACTTAAATTTTATGTATCGGGAGGCCGTTCAACTATTAAACTTTTTACTTATAAGCCACCATGTGGAAAACTAGAAGGGGTGAATAGTTTTGCCAATTTTAAGTTAGTTTCAAAAACTTTAGATTCGTTAATATGTGAGATCTTATGGATGTAGAAAGTATAGATCTAATGATAAAGTAAGTAATAAAGTAAAGCAAAGGGATAGAAATGACACAACCGATTTATAGTGGTTCATTTACAAGGACACCTTCCTTGCCTACTCCACTCCCCGAGTCACCTACTCGAGAGTTCAAGCCTTTGTGTCAACAAACTCCTTCACTTGGCGGAGAAGCCTCACAACGTTGCTTACACCTTTTTCCCAGACGAAGCTAAATACTGGTCCGTAACACTGTGGACCAAACCAACATGACTATTACACAACAAGTATGTGAAATATCAAATACAAGATCTTTGCTCGAAATCTTGCGGAGGAACAAATCAATCAAGGACCCCTTGCTTGGATGACTTGTAGAATGCTCGTGATCTCGCCTTCAGAGAATGACCTATATGAGAATCACAATAGAAAGAAAGAAGAACAACTCTCTAGATCAAGTGATCTATATGTTAGAAGAGAATGAGAGTGTTTGAGAGATTTAGTAAGAAGAGGGTGAGTTAGAATGAAGAAATGACTCTCTATTTATAGGCAATTTTCACTTTGTTCCCGAATCCTCCCACTGGGATCCGTCTAGCGTAAAGCTAGGGATCCGTGAGACGCTCCCCTTTACCCACGGGTATTTTGGTTATGGGTCATGGGTTGGTCCATGGGTTTTCCTTAGATTCAATGTATCTAATGAATACATTGTATCTAGCCAATGGGTATGGGTTAATGGGTTATGGATATGATCCATGGGTTATGGTTTTTACCCATCCTAATAAACTATTACAACAAATAATTAATTACAACATTTTGTATTTAAATGGCTATATGTAAATGCTTTACAAAAATAACATGTATCCTTATAATTGTACTTAAGATAACATTATATTTGTTATCAACAAAACACAAAGAGATCGCAAAATATTAATAAACGTTTTTACGGTTTATTTGTATTAACACCATTTATTAAAACTAACTTATAGGCCGCTCATTTATGGGTTTCCTTTTGTTTATACCAATTTTGGATAATTTTATCTCGAAAATCTTTAAAACAACGAGAATAGCTAAATATAACATATTAAAACAACACAAACGAGTATTAAAATGTAAAATATCAATTCTAGCCATTATTTAAGTGCAACTTTATTTAGTTGAAAGTGAATTAAGATAATTTAACTAATGTTTTACGTTTAAATTGTTAATTTTATCGTGTTGATATGTTAAAATTAACTTTCTTCTTGTAATTGTATGAATATCCGGCAAGAATTTGAACGAGATTAGTATAAAGAAAAACAAACACATACTTGGGTGGCCTATAAGTTAGTTTTAAAAAATGAGTGGCCTACCTAATCATTACTATAGACTTGTGTAGTTACAAATTTGCATTTATATTGTTTTAACTTAAGTTTTAATGTGTAAATTAATGTGTATAGTTATAAATTGATAGTTATAATAAATAATTATTACGTGTATTAAATTGAATGTATATATATATTTTTTAAAAGAACTTTTTATAATAGCAAGTGCGTAATTTTAAAACTTTTAAAACTTATAAAAATAAAAGTGTTAAATGATTTATATATAGTGGAGATTAAAATAAGGGATAAGTATGTATCCAAAGAACTAGTTGACCCACTATAACAAAAGGCAATATTAGTGTGGTTTTGTCTAATTAATACTTTAGGTCATTATGAATTAAAATAAAATATGATGTTTATTAAAATAAAAATTATATATATTTAAGGTGATTTATATGTTTAACAGTGAGTAATGCATTTTTCAATTTAAAATAAAAGTTTTTATATTTAATCGGGGAAAAATAAATTGATATGTGCACAAATAAGTATAACAAATTAGACATCTTTTGTATTTATCAAATTTATAGAGTGGTCAAAGTTATGTAAGTTTTTAAGCATGAAGAGTATTTTCTTAACATATACCAAAATATTTAGATACATACCAGAGACGGAGCTACATAATGGCATGGATGAGCCATGGCCAACTCAAGATATAAATTAACTACAAAGTGTATTTTAAAAACTAAGTTGTTTTAGCTCACCCAAAATATCAAATTTAACCCACCTAAAGTATAAACACATACTCATACAAGAGAATAATACAAGTTTATGGCGTCAATTAAAAATGTAAAGTTACAGAAGTTTGATCGTCCACTGGTTAAACAAATTCACCATATCATTTTTTGGCAGTTCGTTTTTATTTGTTTTGGCTTATCCAAAAACCAAATCCTAGCTCCGTCACAGTTACATACTTCATTGAAGCTTAGGAAAGGAGCAAGTTTATGTGCCAATAATGTTATTTAAGTTTTTTTTCTTTTTTTTCTAAGATGTTAAAAAAAAAAGGTGTAGATTGGCGGGAACACCTTGACCCCAGGTGCTTTTTGGCACTAGCCATTGTCCACCCCACGAGGAATAGCTCCAAGAACTCTCCGGCCTAGTGGGGCACCAACTGAGTGAGCATGAGCCAAGACTGGACCTCGAGCTCTCATTCTACAAAGTCTGAACACCCCGCCCATCGCACCACAATATTGTCCACTTTGCCCGTAGGCTCACGACTTTGTTTTGTGGCCTCGTTTGAAGACTTCCGTGGTCACCCAAGCGATAATACTCACACGAGCACGCTTAACCGCTTGAGTTCCTAAGAACTCAACCGCGATGAACCACAAAACGTTGTGTCATTGTAAAGCGAATGTTATCTTATGAGCTCAAAGATCTCCGAGCCACGCCGATGTAGGATTTGCTAGGTGTTACAATCACCCCCCAGAGACTCATCGTCCTCGATGAGGTTTGCCCACCATCCCGAACGGCTCGGGGTGGCTCGATACCACTTGTAACACCCGCCTTATCGCACCACAATATTGTCCACTTTGCCGTGAGCTCACGGTTTTGTTTTGTGGCCTCGTTTGAAGACTTCGGCGGGCCACCCAAGCCAAGAATACTCTCACATGAGCACGCTTAAGCGCCGGTTCCTAAGAACTCCACCCATGATGAACCACAAAAGCGTTGTGTCATTGTAAAGCGAATGTTATCTTATGAGCCCAAAGATCTCTCCGAGCCACGGTAGATGTAGGATTTGCTAGGGTGTTACAAAGTCTCTCCAATGCACATGGGTTTTCGGAGTGGGCACTATATGAAGTAAATACCAAGGATGAGATTTGAACTTGGGTCAATTGACTCAAACACAAGTGCTTCAACCATTGGAATAATGTTTCATTGGTTTCTAAGATGTTAATGAAGTGTTTTAATATCATAAAAGATATTGTAAACAAATCAAATTGAGGATGTTAATGAAGTGTTTTAATATCATAAAAGATATTGTAAACAAATCAAATTGAGTGATACGTCTCGTATGGATTCATAAGATTATGATATGATATTAAGTATCATAAAAGGACAAGGATAACCTAATATACCAAAGAGTGAAAGAGTTACTATAAAATAACAAAACATCAATGAATATATTTAGGCTTCTTTTGCTAATGCTTCTAATGTTGATTTAACTAGATTTAGAAACATTCTTGGCAAAATAAATTTAACTAGAGAAACCTTTCTATCAAGTTTTGGTCACCTTTGTCAGATTGATATCTATGTAATTTTATTTTTGTTAGTATAATTCTTACTTTTGATCTTTTAGCTGACTTGTTTCATGTATGAGATAATTTTTTTATATAGAGGTTGACATGACAACTTATAATATGTGTCATTGTTCTAATACTTGTATGTTACTGTCAACTATTTTTTTATTGAATCCAAGGTAAACTTTTACATCAATAAATAACATCTACTAAATCATGGGTATCTGATAGCTACGACCGCCGAGTAAATCATGTATATACTTTACGTTATAGAATTATGTCATAAGTTCCGATCTCAACTCAGAACTAAAAATCACTAAACTGGAACACGTTGTGCAGGATTAAATCATCGAGGATGAACCCGTCAAGATGTAACATCACGCTTACTCAGATAACAATATTATCCATTTTGCCCGCAGACTGACGACTTTATTTTCGTGGCCCTCATGCGAAGAGTTCCCGACTAGCCACCCAAACCAATACTACTTTCACTTGAGCACATTTAAATGCATAGTTGTTAATAACTCCACTCGCAATAAATCACAAAACCTGTGTGTCTAGTATGTTCAAGATATTACTTATGTCACTAGCATCTCTCTTATGTGTCAACCGATGTGTGGATGACTATCTCTAAACTTATAACAGAGATAATCATTCACACATCGGTTGACACACAAAGGAGATGCTAGTGAAATAAGTAATTTCTTAGACTTGTTAGACACAACGTGTTTTGTGATTTAAACGTTTTAAAAAATGTAATAAAATATAGATAAACATAAGACTAGAAGCAAAAAATAAATAAAAAGAAAAAGGAAAAAAGAGAAAAAGCACATGGACAGCATATACCTCCTATGCAATAAAAATGGGAAATTTGTAAAAATACAGAAAACCAGAAGAAAAACAAACTTATTATTACAGTTAAATCCAAAAACCAAATAAATATTTCATCATCTTTTTTCCCCCAAAATTTTTATACATTATTTATCTTTATTACAACAACAACAACAACAAACAACAACAATTAATTATTATTCAAAAATCATCATTAGGTCAATTCTCACCTTCTTCTATCATCCGATCATCAAACCCTCATTTGGGTATCTCCTAATTTTTATCTTGGTAAAAAAAATTTTGATTTTTATATGATTTTGGAAAAAGGGTTTTTTGTAAATTGATTATAAATGTGTTAATGATTGTTTAATTTTGGTTTTTAGGTTGGTTTTTTATTGGTATAACTTAATTCAAGCTCAGGAGTTTGTTGATGATAAAAAGGTACAATTTTTGTTTATTTTTTTGATTTTTGAAAAGTGGGTTTTGTTGGAAATTGGTTGAATTTTGTTGGGTGTTTGTTTGATTTTGTTTTTTTTTGGGTCTGATTGAAATTTGATTAAGAAAATTAGAAAATCAAGAAAATGTACTTTTTTTTTTGTTTTGATGAATTTTGGATTGATGGATTGTAAAAATTGCACCTTTTTGGTTAAATGTGATTAAAAGATTGGTAATTGTGTTTTTGTTGTTAATTGATAATTGATGATGGCTGAATTCATGCTAAATTTGTTACGGCGACGTGTATTTAGCATACAGATGAATTTAGCTTTAAAATTTAAACTTTTGTTGCGTAATCGTGGATTGCTAAAAAAAACTGGAATTAAGCCCGAAAAATGTAGCTTTTTTGGTCAAATGTGACTGAAAGATCAGTAATTAATTTTTTTTGTTGTTGATTGATACTAAACGATGGATTAGAATAAGGGAAATTGCTTGATTATGGTTGAATACGTAAAATATAGTAGGGTTTGAACTTGTGACGTTTGGTATATTAGTTGAACTTGTTATGATACACAGCCTTGTGAGATGAGCAGAAACTGCAACGTTGGTGACGTGGATCGTTGACGTTATTGCGGTAATTGTGTAGCGAAATGCACCTTCTACTTTGTAACACAAATTAAGGGATTTTTTTTCCTGATAGCATGGAAAGTGAAGAATTTTCCATGTGGTTGTTTATTGTGAACGTAACGAGTACATGCTATTCAGGGTATTAATATACACGTGGTTTGCGGTTGATCAGTTTGGCTTTGTGTCGTTTAGCATTTTCATCTGATTGAATCACATTTTGGAGCTGTCTACCGAATTCCTGCATGTATACATGTTATTGATATGTTTGGCATTAATTGCTCGAATTGCCACTTTTTGTGGTTTCCAATTCTATTCCGTGTTTAATCTCACAGTATAAATTCACAATGCTTTTTTATGGTTGTATTTGGTGCTTATGATTTTGTAAATGTGCTGCACAAAATGCATTAAAATGACTGAAATTGTGGTTTTTTTCTTCCAAGCATCTGTTGTTATGAATGTATGTTAGTTTGTTAGGGCAACAACGATATATTAGGGTTTGAACCCGTGATATTTGTTACCATAGAAAATCTAAGGAGATGTTTGCAGGTTTTTTTTCGAACCCTTTACCAGAATTCGTTAATGTTAAAATACCCTTGTGTTATGAACAAAACTTGCAATGCTGGTGATGCGGTTCTGTAGCAATCGTATAGTGGAAAGTACCTCTTGTGTTGGAACGGAAATTTAGATGAATTACTATCTTGATAACAAAGAAAATGCATGTGAATTGTCCGTGCGGCTGTTTGTTGTGAACTCAAACATGATATTCAAGGGTTTGTTATAAATTTGGTTCTGTAGTTGGTCAGTTTGACTCGTGTCATTTGCTGTTTTGCTTGACATTTCTATAGCAACTATTGGTCGAACTGGTACATGTAAAACGGCTATTATACTTGACATTAATAGCTCTATGACGCCACATTTTGTAATTTTGATATCTATGCCATGTTTATAGTTTCATCTCATATTACAAAATACTTTTGATTTCTTTTCATCGGTGCGATTTGGATGATCTTGTAAATGCACTGCAATTTTTTTTTTGGTTTCTTTCATTTAAAGTATATGTTTGATTAATAGGTCCATAAGGGTGATACATAGATAGTATTATTTTAGTATCACCTTTTAGCTTTAACTTGAAAGAGGAAGAGAGCGGTAGATGGTAGTTACATTAATTGATTTAATATATGTTTAGGTCTGAATTCAGCATTATACTTTTGCAACCTTGTTATAAGGCATGCCAATGTCATATTATCTGACTAAACTTGTCACGTTGTAGACGATCATACTTCTTCAAGCATCATATGTAACACATTGCCTCTTAGTTACCTTTTTTTTTTCCTCTTCATATCACCCGTCTTAGTACCGAGATATGCATTTTACAAAATTGTAGGGATTACATGGTTGTATCTTTGGAGCGACATAAGGTTCTTTTTCCGGTTAACTGACGGGTATTTTTTCTTTTTCCATGATGACTAGGATTTACTTGCAATTGATCATCATTGAAGAACATGGGGCAACGGAATATGGTGTATACGGGTCCAATGCTTGAAACAGAACATGGGAATCTTCGTCCGGAGCCTTGTTTAATACCATATGTCGGTATACCAAATTTCCCGCAACCTACTAATAGCAATAACAATCAAACAATATTACCACCTCCTCCTGGAACCCGAACTACTTTTAACCCTCAACACATGCCCGAAAATCATGGGCCTTTACCACCTGCGATCACTCAATACAGCAGTGCTCATCATCCTGGTAACAATGTATTTATGACACCTTCTCCCGGTACCAGAGTTTTTCCTGTTGCAATCAATCACGGGATGCAAGATCAAATACCCTTTTCTACCATTCGTGGAGTCTTTGAAAATGGTCAGTTTGTTGATGGACTTAATGGCGCTTTTAAGAGAAAAAACGCTGATGGGTTCCTGGGAAACATTCAGTACTTTTATCCGGCACCAGGGGCTAGTTCTTCAGCTGCTATTCCTATGAACGAGGGAACAATGATGGATGGTCCGTTGGTCATGGAACCGGCAGTTCCTAGAAGTGGAAGAAGTAGAGGTTCTGGTGCTATTGCGGTTGACCCGGTCTTGGCTCATAGTAGCGGTCATTTGATTCCGGGAAATTTTGGTGGTCAGCCTCTTCAAGCGGTACCTAACCCATGGTTGGATCAGCAGTTTTGTGCTAATGGTGGTGATGGCAGTGCGTTTTCATGGAATCATGGTCCTGGTATACCGTATCTCCAAGGTAAGCGTTTTTAGATAAATTTATGACAATTACCAAATTCACCCTTTTTTTCTTTTTCTTTTTAACAGTAATCTTAGCTTTATTGCTATTAATGAAGTGTTTCGTCGTTCATTTTGAAAGTGATTATTGCGAGGAATAAAAATTAAAATCAGAACTATATATAGTAGAATCAGCTGATTTAGCCTTAAGGATACTCAAGTAATTATTACATTTATCTCGGTAACAAGTTTTTGTTAAAACTTAACTGATTATCAATTATCATGAGTTGAAAAAAATCATCTTACAAGCACATCCAAACACCCCCTAATTTGTATAAATTTATTTCCATGAGAAATACTCGTACAATAATATCCTTCTAGGGACGTCAGCAAGATTTCCTTTTTTGGCAACTTTAAAAAGAGAGATACTCTGTACCTTGTAATTAATTACTTGTGTATTCCTAATAATCAATGCGCAGAATTGATTATATTTATCCGGTACGCAAGGTTTCTCTTCTTGTCATTATTAAATGATATTGTAGTGGTGTGGTTAAATACTTGATAGCTGAAAGTGTCCTTATAAACTACATAAACGGGTAAACGGTTGAGGTCTTGTTCAGGCTACCCGGGGAGTGGTGAGTCTTTGACTTAGATGTACGCGGCCTAATCGGGGTATCCGCATGACCGTTTCCGACCCTTTCCCTGGCCACCACCAAGATATGTACCTAGTGAGGTTTGTACGTGAGACTTCGTGTGAGGACATCAGGCTGCCTAACCACTAGGCTACCTGTGGTGGTGGTTGTCTTCTAAACTACATAACTAGTGGAAACATAAAAAAAAAAAGGTAGTTGAAAATACCAAGTTAATCCTTATTGTAGGACCTATGAATGGTGGTGCTATGGAGGCTGCAAACGTTGGTTTACATGGATATCAAGTCACACCGAGCAACAGAAATCCCGCTGCTTTTGTGCATCAGCCACCTCATGCTGGTCCCCACAATCTTCATCATCAGCCAACGCCATCAATGCCGCAAATGCAAGCCAGCCACAATATGGATTTTCATCCTCAATTGGCATCTACTTCACGCAGACTTCCATCTAACAGTGCCATAGTTCCTTTTCAGAGTGGGATGGAACAGGCGCCTAGGTTTGTGGGTCCCTTACCGCCAACTGGTCTTAGAGTTTATCGGCCTCATAGACGGGAATTGATGATTGATGCAACGGCACGGCATCGTGGTTTTCCCCACTTAAGAGTTCTCCCGGAAGATGTATTGTTCCCAAAAAATGATATCTTGCATATTATTTGATTATTTTTCAACGGGACCTATGTTTCGTTCTTGCTGTTATTATTACTAATTCACGTGTTTTTAACATTTAGGGGGTTGCAATTCTTGATATTTCTGGTTTTCATGAAGTCAGACATTCCGTTGATCATCATAGAGACATGCGATTGGACATAGATCACATGTCGTATGAGGCAAGTTGTCAAACTTACTTTATTAAGCATCGAAATAATGTTCTATTCATGCCAATAAAGAAAAAAAAAAGAAAAAAAAAAAGATTTACTTTTGGTCCATTACCTTATATAAATAATTTTCTTTTCAAATGTTGGCTAGTTGGATATTGCTGGAGTCTACTTTTCACTTATGTGAAGTTTATCATTATCCTATTTTCTCTGGATAACCATTTTGCTTAATTTAATAATTAGGGCAAATTTCATATAATATCAATGTACTTTGCAAAATGGTGTAACTTTGTGATTGTTTATGTCCCAATCTGGTAACCAAAGTTACGACAGTGCGTTGATATGGTAATTAAACAATTCCTTTGCTCCTATTTGGTTACCATATCTAGTAGTTAAGGTTTTCATGCTTCAGTTTGTAATAACTCTCTTACACTATAATTACCAATTTAGCCTATCTCGAAAACTTTGATTACCAGGGTTGAGACGTAAAAAAGTACTGTTGACATCTCGAAACAAATGCTGCTATTTAATGAAATTTGGCCTCATTACTAAACTAATTAGTTTTCGATAAACTCAGAATAGGAACTTGACATCAATCAGAATAGGAATTTGACATCAATTACGAATTTATATTGGTAGATGTATTTGGTTTGTCTGTCGATTGGTTTACTTCTTTTGGTTATGGCTTATTACAATGAAATTATTTTCTTTTTATACATCAATACATGTATCAATAAATGTCCACACAGGTTTGTTATATGTCTACCCAATTATAATTTATGCATATTGATGATTTATAAGACAGTCATGTGATTCTTGCAACCTCTTTTGTTATACAGGAGCTTCTTGCACTTGGTGAACAGATTGGCAGTGTAGGCTCAGGCTTGTCAGATGACTTCATTCTTCAACATCTCAAAACAAGAGTGTTTGCTACATCCAAATCTTCTGAATCTGAAGATGCTTCTTGCGTTGATCAAGAACTTAATTGCGTAATTTGTCAGGTATTTCAAGATCTAACATAAAAACAAAGAGTTCACTTGGCATATTGTTAGGATTTTATCCGTAAAATATCACTTTACTTATTCATTGATCATTTGTCATTGTACTGTTTTTGTACATGTGAGTCGTTGAAAAATGCCTGTGTTTTCTGAGTCATTGTCTAACCAAATATTTGCATCCTTATAAGCGGACTTTTAGAATTCGATTTTTTTTTATAAAATAAAAATGTTACAGCTGTATATATTGATAATTTTTTTATTAAAATGTTAGAATCACGGGTTACTAAATGACTTAGCAATGACTAAGACGAGACAAATGAAAAAGTACATTGATATTCTAAGCAAATAACCCTTTATTCACAAGTTTGGTTCAAATGGTTTGTGTATTTATTGGTGATTTTTGTTGTTGCACAGACCAATTATGATGATGAGGAACAGATCGGGGTGCTAGATTGTGGGCATGAGTACCATGTTGAATGCGTCAAAAAGTGGTTGACTGTGAAGAACACCTGTCCCGTTTGCAAATCCACAGGACTTGCTGATCAAGCAAAGGAGTCGTGAAAGTCAAAGAAAAGGGAAGAGAAGTACGAAGCCTTGAAAAAATATTTAGGCTCGTGTTTCTTTTTCTGATATAAATATAAGTAAAGAGAGGGTTGGTTCTTTCTCTTATAAGTTATGGTAAATATCGAAACTTGGGTTTTGTTTCTTCTGAGATGTGACAGTCAATGACTGTAAAAAGAATGATATCTCCGTCATGAACCTTTTTGTACAGACTTTTTTCCTGTTGGTTCAGTCAGTGGATGATCTGATCTGTCTGGTTAATATGTACTTATGAATGTTAATATCAGGTTTAAACATTCATTGAATCGTTTCTATTTTTCACATGCTTGCCAATGGCTGTTGATATGTTTTCCAGCCATTGGTCATTTTAGTGTGATGGTTTATCATACAATTGTCAATGCAGTTTTTTATTCAGTGTTCATGTGAATCAAACTAGAGAAATTTACATCAACTGCAGCCAGCAGATTTGGAGAACGTTAAAAGGGCTAATGTTGCGAGTTTTGATTGACTTAGATGCTGTATCCAACATTAACTCTTAACAGTTAGGGTGCTCAAAGTGAGGAGCTAGTATCACTAATCTCTAGCAAGGTTTTGAAAATTAGGATCCTATCTGGATCGTTTTCGTTTTTGCAAGACCGTGATTGTGAGGTCGGATTGGGATCTTAAGATCCTACTATAGTGTCACTTTTTAATTATGCAAAGTTATGTATCATGAAAATGTATGTCAAAATTATAGTAGGATCTAAATAGGCATTGTAAAATTATACAAATTTAGATTTTATTATTTATCATGTATCATGAAAATGTATGTCAAAATTATCATTATGAAGTGTTTAATACAATTAGTCTCTTGTTTTTCATATTCTACAAAACTTAATACATATTTTTTTTTTGTGATTCGAGAAAAGTAAGATCGGATCGATCGAAATCTTAAGCTTCTAGCTTGTTGTGTAATTTCATAAAGAAAGGTGTGTGAACCTCAGCGAGTCCGGGTTTCATTTCAACTAGCCTCCTGGAACGCAGACTAAAAGTGCTTTCCGAACGAGTCTGGGTTTCATTTCAACTAGCCTCTTGGAACGTAGACTAAAAGTGCTTTCCGAACCGTGCTGGATAATCGCCCATCACACTGCTCTCAAACCCAACATGTGGTGGATCCCTGGTGACAAAGTAAAAGCCTTTGATCCTTTGCCCCATACTTTGAGATGCTCCCATAAACGAATGAATGGGACTCCTGGTCCTGATCGAACCAGAGATTCCGACAAATTTCATTGGGAGGAATCAGCAAAGAAAAGAAAAAGGGTCAACATCTTAATGTGTATTTGAGAGATTGTCCTTGGGCTATGCCTAAAAGAAAGAGGCTATTCTCGATAGTTCTTCGTGCTTCAGTTCCTTGTCCCTGATTGAACAGACTTGAGCATTCATTTCTAAAGTTGCTGCTCATCTATGTAAAAAGGAGACTTTTCTCTCGGTCTATTTAATTAATGCCTAAAAAGATCTGTCTTATCTCAAGCATGTGAAAAGTCCTATCCCATATAGCAAAGATCCTATAGTCAAAATCGGGATTCTATTAAGATCCTATCTCGCAAAGATCCTACGTAGGATCATGATCGTTTTTGCTTTGTAGTATCGTAAAATCGTAAGATCCTAGAATCAGAATCGGGATCTTAACAACCATGATCTCTATGGTTTACCAGTGATCAACGTCATTATCTTAGTCCACAGCCACACGAGCAACTCAATACTGTGGCGGAATGAAGCTCACTTCTCATATACAATGCAACAATGTGTATCCTTGTTACAACCTAACACAATATGTCCAAAATTCCTACACCAAAAAACACCAAATTGAACAAGGCATCTGATGAATGAACCCGCATCAATACGATTCACAAGACACCCGGATTGCTCACCTTCTATATAAGCTTCACATGCCAACAGAATATCACAAGCACGACTTTGAAAATGCCCGACGAAAATATATCCTTAAAACTAGCATCAACAACATCTAATTACTACTTAAGCGTTTACTAAATAAATAGCTACGGACAAATGAAACTAAAAAATCCCATACCTTGGGTGGCTTGTTCATGATATAAACATTCTCTTTGTATGTGGCTGCAGAATGTCCTTGTTATACAAAGAGACTACCATTGTACACTCTCTCAAAACATGTCTATATCATGAACAAGCCACCCAAGGTATGGGATGTTTGAGTCATTGTACACTCATACAAATGGGTCAAAAAAGTCAGGATGAGTCGGGTCTGCTTGAACCGACCCATGAACATTTTATTGTTTTTTAGATTACACATGATTGAAGTGTTAAATTTGATCACAGACCTGCATTATCACAAAAGTGAAAGGTGATGATTTGATGCATTTGGTTGATTATTGCCCATTAGACCCAGTCGGGCCATTCTTTTGGTTTCCATTTATTAGATCTTTTTGCTTATCTTGTTGACTTGTTAGAGGTTAAACACGACCTAGATCACCCAACTACCAAGTGTATACACATGGGTCAAAGTCGTCACCTTTGCTCAAAGCTTAAATTCATGTACACAACCTAACCGGGTATCCTCATGACCGTTTCGACCCTTTACCATTTTGTAACAATTCATTTCTAGATCAGTACATAGTTATGATATCTCACATGTAACTCAGGTTGACATTAACCGAGCATATTGTCTCCAATCCTATGGTGGCACCGGGCACCCAGTTGCACGTTAATGGAACAAATTGATGTACTAGTGTAGTCATCAGTTGATGTAACACAATGCTGCAATGGTGTACTCATCACTAAATGCAACAAAGTGCTGTACTTATCAATCAAATTACAGCTACGAAGCATTAATATTACAAAACATTATGATGGCAAGAGAGCAAGATCCCTTAAAAGAAACACCAACATCACATTTTACTTCCATCTAATGTCAAAAATGAAAATTGATTTAAATTCTAAAAACAGGCAACCAAATATATGATACATGATCCACTGCAGTTAATAATTAAAAAAAAAATACAAAAAGACCAGAAAAAATGTGAGTAAAACCAGTAGCCTGATCTACTTTTCTTGTTAAAGACTTCAGATTTGCTCAAAAACAATCTGATAATCTGCTATTGTTTTTAAGTAGAACAGCAACCAGCTTTCTTCACTGCAGAAACATCATCTTTTGACCCGATGTTAATGGTCTGACCTTTAGGCAATGCACTAGGATCGTTCCCAATGTCAAGTGCTTTTTTGCTTACAACATGGTATATTTGGGTAAGTACTTCAGTGAAAGCATTTTCAACATTGAGGGCCTCCAAAGCCGATGTCTCAATAAAATAGGTCTTTTCCTTTTCAGCATAGGTCTTGGCATCTTCTGTTGTAACTGCACGTAAGTGACGCAAGTCTGCCTTGTTTCCTACTAGCATTATCACAATGTTTGAGTCGCTATGGTCTCTAAGCTCTTTCAACCACCTCTCAACATTCTCAAAGGTGACGTGGCGTGTTGTGTCGTAGACTAGCAAAGCACCAACAGCTCCTCTGTAGTATGCACTTGTGATTGCACGGTACCTGTGGTCAGAGATTGGAACACATATGAATTTAGGATCAGACTCTTTATCATAAAGGACCCAAGTTAAACTCTTATTATGTTGCCTCTAGCAAATTGTGCAGCTTATGGATTCTACAACTTCAGATATAAACCAGAGGGATCCTTTTATTTCTTTACATACATGGAGATCTAGTTAAAGCCATAGTCACAATAAGCTTGGTGTCTACACCTTGGACATATAGCAAATTTTTAAGGAATATCTCAGTTCAATTATATCTAAGAAAGGGGTCTAACTCAACACAGATGTGCAGCCTTGTCATGCACAATACCTTTACCAGTGTTGAGCATGGACACGTCTAATAAAGCCTATAGTTGATTGCCCATACATTAAATTGAGTGGGGAGGCAGGAAAGCATATCTTGGCTTCAAAAATAACACAGATGTGACTTTTTATCTTCTTCTGAGAACTAAAAATACGCTGTTGTATACTGCTCACAGTAGTCTATAAAGCTCACAGTAGTCTATAAAGCATAGCTGATCTTTAACACTACATGTTCACACTCACAGAAAGATGATCTGATCTAGAGTCTAGACACTCCATGTGCACATAACGAGAAACTGATCTAAACACTCCATGTTCCTAGGAAGATGCATGTGAGCATAAATAGTAAAGGCTCAGTAACTTCTATTATTAATTTTTGCTTTAAAAAAAGTTACCAATCATGGCGTTATCTTTCAATAAATTTCAAACTCTGGTAACGCTTAAAGGCTCTTCACATCGCAATCTTGTTATCATAATGCGCATCTTTGTGCTAAGATGGCAACTCTTAGAAAATGAATTAACTCCATAGTTATTATCAATAACTTAACTTTTGCATCCGAAACAATCAACAAATCCACGAACTATAGCTATAATACACTAAATAAGGACTGCATAGCAATAATCTTCATAAAAAAAAGAACACCATTTTCGGTTTAGATAAAAACAATTGCTCATATTGACAACAAATACAGAGCACCTCATGAAAACAAATGCCCTCAATTAAAATTTGTCTCATGTATATAACAATTACCCTCAGAGAATCACCAATGACACTAACACACTAGAACACAACACAGGAACATAAATTGAGCAAAAGCACAATACATAGCACATGCATTTTACGCGGATTGGGTGATCAATGATTCAATGTGATAATCCTATTCCACAGCCACACTACCGATTCAGTACTAAAATCTCTCAGATTCTTCGGATTTACACTTATGTTGAGTTGTATGACTGTATCTATACTAGCCAATATAGTTTATAACACAAACCATGCCCATATTTCTAATACTGTATACTTTAATGCATCTATATTACTTATATATGCTTCTAGTCTTATCTCTCTGTCACAAAAAAACAGACACATATGCTCTATTTATTTTGCTCACATATATACCTACACACATTCTTGCCGGAGGTCTTTATGGAAGCATTTCCTACCCTCGGGTAGGGGTGTGACCGGCTACATCATACCTCCCACATACCCCGCTCCGGTGGGATTGGGTATTGTTGTCGTAATGCAATTATTGTTACTCTAAAGAAAAGTTCAAAAATATACTTCTATTAACACTAACAACGATGCTCAAAGGGTTTGCATGTCCATACTCTCCGCCTCAAGTATGTCCACCCCTGCACTCACCAAGGCAGTCCGGCGCCCTCATACTAGATCATTTGGTGACAGCAATTCTGATCTGGCTCGATTGTTAACGACAACCACAGTAGAATATCAATAATTACACTTGTTATTACAAATCCAGTCACACACCGGCAAAGGAGTGCTTCCATAACATCATATAAGCATTTTAACCTAAAGTCAATCAACAAACTAATAACAACAAATAGATAAACAAAACCCAAATTCTAAACGCTCCAAAATGCTTGTTGCAAAACACAGACTTAGAGGACAGAACCAGGGCAAAAAGTGAACAGGGTCATAAACATTTTAAACTCATTATTAGGAAAAACAAAATAGCAAAAAAAGTAGGATTTTCAATAAAAATGATCGAGTTTAGACTAAGACACTAAGTTCACTTAGCACTTAATGATGAACCAACTAAGGAATAACTAGAAACACGATGTATTAGGACGACCTATTTTTCATTAAAATTAGCACGTGTCCCGTGAAACCGCGCAACCCCCCCAGTTCCGTCCCTTAGCATCTGATCACACTTCCTACAGCAGTACAAACTCAAAAATCAAAATTGTTCTTACAGATAGACTATAATCCCCAAATCACCATCACATAAACCCTAAATCAAACAAAAAAAACCCTAAAAAGAAGAAATTAATCACCTTTCTTGACCAGCAGTGTCCCAAATCTGAGCTTTGATAGTTTTATCATCAACTTTAATACTTCTGGTAGCGAATTCAACGCCAATAGTTGACTTAGATTCAAGGCTGAACTCATTTCTAGTGAATCTCGATAACAGATTCGATTTACCTACACCTGAATCACCGATCAGAACCACTTTGAATAGATAATCGTAATCATCGTCTGCTTTATACGCCATTATTATTATTTCTAAATAACAAGAAGATTCAATCTTAGTTGGTTTATATGAATCTAATAAAATATATAAATATATAAATGAATGAATGTGTGTGTAAAAAGATGATGGTTTGGAGGAATTGGATCGAGTGAGACGTGATTTGTGTAAAAAAGCAACAACGTGTGGGTCTGTCTCACAATTTATTTCCTAGCCTTTTTTTAAAAAAAATATTTAGGCAGTGTTCGTATACAGTAATCAAAATGTAGTTTGTTTACATTTATAAAATATAATGATTCATTACAAGTAATTACCATTATATCAAAATCATTCCTTAAGGGTCATCTACTATTTTTTCATTACATCTTGTAATGGAATCAAAATTACATAAAACTCCATCATTAATTAACCACATTAAATAAATTTTCTATTATTAGTGAGTATTTTAGTCTTTTTATTATCGATTCCATTACGTCTTATCATACAAACCAAACATGATTAATAACTAGAATGGATCATTACATTACACTCTTCATTCCATTACATCGTTTATTCCATTCAGTTGACAGTATAATCATCAAACTTTCAAGAATAGATAACGATTATAGAGTAAGAAGTAAAGAACAATATGGAAACTGATCTTTTTGGTGTATATCATTTCGTTACGTCCATGTGATACTTATACTACAAACATGCACATAGTAACGAATAATACACTACATGGTACACTAATTGATAATTCATAACACTCCTCATTAGATGACAGTTTATCAACGTAGGGTACAAATTTGAAGTACTGCCTCATTAAAAACCTTGCTAAAAAAACCAGTGAGCAAAAACTTTAGCTAAGGGAAAAAGAGTAGGGATGGCACCTGTTGGCAATGGGCATGAGTAACTCAAACCCATGACCCGCCTATCCCCCACTAGTGGGTACAATTTTCTACCCATGCCCATGCCCGTGGGTATTTCTTGCCTGTGGGTAAACCCATGGGTCAGTGAGCGGAACTTCAAGCGAGAAGATGGGAATGAGTATTTAAGTGTTGATGATCATAACTGAGATGTATCATGTATATATATTTGATGATTTGATCTTTCATACATTTTGGTCTTGTAATTCAGATAAATTGTTAGCTTATCGTTTTTTTAGAGAGTTGTAGTTATTAAATATATACCTAGAACCTTACAACACTTTAAGTAGTATAAAAAATTATAGTTTAACACAAATGGGTTTAGGGGTACACCCACGGGTATTTTGATGAGTACACCCACAGGTATTATAATGGGTGTCATGAGTTTACCGTGGCGGGTATACATTACCTGTCACCCACCGATGGGTAGATATTTTCACCCACGACCCACCTGTGAGGTGAAATATGACGGGTTTACCTACCCATTTACGTGTGGTACCCGCGGGTTATGAGTTTTTTCTCACCCATTGCCATCCCTAAAAAAGAGTGCGGTAGACATCCATAGGGTGTTATATCTTATGTACATGCCGCATTCCAATAGCATGAACGTTTTTCCTAAAAACCGAAGTCGGGAGTGCCTTGGTGAAAAGATTTGCTTAATTGTTACTTGATTGGACATACTTCATTTCAATTTGGTTATCCTTTATGAGGTCTTGAGTGTATGCAAAGTATCTTGTAGGTATATGTTTCGTCCTGTCACTTTTGATATACCCTTCTTTCATTTATGCGACACAAGTTGCATTGTCTTCGTAGATGAATGTTGGGTTGTTCTCTTTCTCAAGCCCACAAGAAGTCGTAATGAGTTGTGTCATCGACCTTAACGATACACATTCTTTGCTAGCTTCATGTAGTGCAATAACTTCAACATGATTCGATGATGTTGCTACACGTGTTTACTTTTGAGAATGCCATGAAATAACAGTGCCTCCATTTAAGAACGCGTAACCAGTTTGAGATCTAGCTTTGTGAGGATCAGATAAATAACATGCATCTGCATAATCAACCAATCCTTGTTTTGAATCTTTAGAATAAAATAAACCTAAACCAGTTGGTCCTCGAAGGTATCAGAATATGCTTGTTTTGAATCTTTAGAATACGCGTAACCAGTTTGAGATCTAGCTTTGAAAATTTTCATTCATATTTTTTATGTGTCTTTTTGAATCTTCAAAAGTTCTTTAAGTATTTCCATTTCTTGATTACGAACATCGATGAGCAAGGCTTTTGTCTTCTTTAATAGACCTGAACTTCCTACCTTCGGGATAACTTGAGTGAGATCATGTCTTCCTTTTGTTGTTTTTATTATTTCTTCCACAATCGTGTTTACAGACTTTGCTTTCTCCAGTTCTCGGTCTGTTTCATGACTTACTTGATCGAGCATCTTGATTTTGAACGCAATGTTTTCTGCCATTTAGCTGTTGGTGCAAAAGAGATTTTTTTTTTTTTTTTTTTTTTTTTTTTTTTTTAAATATATTTTGTTTCAAAAGATAATTTGTGTATGTTGATTTATATAGGAAAAGTTGTTTCAGCTTTTTTAGGTCTAGAAGTTGAATGGTTTCTCAGGCCTTGTGATGGGCAATCGTATTATGGGCTTATTTCCAGGCCCATATATATGTTAAGATAGACGGTTTATGATTTTTTTTTATTTCGCGGTAGTACTTATTTTTTATTTAAACGTATTATTGGCGGTTTGTGTTTTCTATTTATTTGTAAGTATACATCAATTGCTATATATTATTGAAGACTTCATATATTTTATATTTGTATCATAAATCATCAATATACTTTTTTTATATTTAACATGAATTCGAGGGTTACACTAATATTGCCTTGAGTGCAGTATTATTACAGTGATTGCGATTTTTTCTATAGTTTCAGAACATTTGATGTTGAACGTTACGATGTGAGTTATGAAAAAAAAATTGTGCTATTTTCTAATATGTTATGTAAGGTTGTTTCATTTAATTTATGTTATATCCCATTTTTGTTTAACCTTCAGATGGTTACATGTCTACTGAAGAAACCGTCGAATCTAAAATTATTGATGTTGAGATGTATAATACGGATTTTGCTGAAGGAAATGATAATGTTCGTAAGTTATTAGTATAAGATATTGTGGCTTATGTTGTTTTTATGTGTGACATTAAGAGTTGAACTTCTTTAGTTCTTTTTTCATAGATTTGTCACTCAAGTGTTGATCCTCTCTCTTATGATATTGCAGATGCTACATTTGATTTTCATGAAGACGAATATGTTTCTGATAATTTAACGCATCTTGAAATCTTGAAAGACATTTCAACATATCTCCTTTTGTTCTAGAAAGTAAATGTGTTGGCGGAAAGTCTGAATCTGTTGGTCAAATGGTTGGCAGTGTTAATGTTTGAATGATATTTTAAAGTTTTTCAACAATGAAGTTTTTAGTATATTCGTGTGTTATGTAAATGATAAATTATGTGATATAAAACTTCCTCGATGCAACACACGGGTATTATGCTAATTACTTGCGATGCGGGATATGTTAAACATTTAACCCAAATATTGATAAAAACCTTTATGACTCACCACATGAAAGTTTAATAACCGAAATGAATAAAATAGAAGTCTAATTATCAAGACACATAATCCTATATAAAATATGTTATTACTGTTTACTCACGTTAAGCTTTTTCTTTATTGCTGCTAACACTCAACTTTTTACGCTTATATGGTTTTATCATCTCCACTAGTATATTTAACATCCACAAAAACTGCCAAATAAAATGCATCTCAAGCCAAAATCTCACAAGTACCACCTCGTCCCGAGCCACTGTATGGAACCGAACCTTTTTATCTGACATTAACTTAGAACCACATGCATCAAACACACCTTTTACTAAGATCAACAAAGCAATAGCATGATGAACCAAAAAGTCTCCGGGAAGAATAAGAATAGTGAATTACCACCTCTAGAGGTGATTGATCATCCATGATTATAATAGACTAAAATGCATCCCTATGTCATAAAACCAAAAAAAAATGGTGTCACGTTTTACGGATTCAAGATAAATAAGTCTTGAACACACACCAGACTCCAACGTTGGTAAACACTCGATAAAGTTCTATTTGTTAAATTAAGAATAATGTTATTTGCTTCAGGTAGCCATAAATAATCGACATTCTAGATTTCTGAGTTATTTTGACCAAATCCAACTTTCTTTTGAAACTCAAACCAAACTTTTCCATAACCAAATGATATGAGTGACAAAAATGCTCCAATGAGCTTTACGCCGCGTGGGATATTGAATATTTCAATACTTGAATGTAGCATATATCCCAACTTCTATCAAAACTTTGTAATACCTCTAATAGATACAAATGGATATAGAGACAAGGCCATCATCATACCAAGTCCGGCCAAGAAAACCTCCTATCTAGCGTAAAATCCAATAGCATTTTCCATGTGCATTTTCAAGATTGATCTTTCTTGACTCTTTTCTTTTTTCAGGAATTTATAAGCATTCACGACGTACTTAGATTCCAGACCATAAAGATGACATGCTGAGGCCGCTTTGTAAGCTAGAAGCTCCACGTTCCCTGTGAAAGATGCAACATGTCACCATGACTATAAAATACGCTCAAAAGTTGAAGTAAAAATGCAATAGCTAACTACTTATGAAAAGGTAACTTTTCCAGAAAATACGGTGTTTTGGGTCAATCATCCCAAAGAATTTCAAACAGTACCAACAGGTTACCTGTTTTGTATCATTACCCAACCAGCTCATTTTGCCACAATTGAGTTAAGAGGTTCAAAAGTAATCACCAATTAATACATTATATTTTACCCCTTATAAAAGTTGAAAAAGAAGAAAACCTACCTGAGGCAACTTCTGATGCGAGTATGGTCTGGGTGAAGTGACGTGTCAACCACCATCGACAACGTAATCTCAATTTTTCTTGATACATTATCTTTAAACATATCAGGAACATGCTTGACCCGTTCTGTGTAACTATCACCATAGTTCCCATGATTTTGAACGCATAATGTTTTCTCGCCATTTAGTTGGTGCAAAAGAGACTTTTTTTTTTTTTTTTTTCTTTTTTTTTTTTAAATATATTTTGTTTCAAAAGATAATTTGTGTATGTTGATTTATATAGGAAAAGTTGTTTCAGCTTTTTAGGTCTAAGTTGAATGGTTTCTCAGACCTTGTGATGGGCAATGGTATTATGGGCTTATTTCCAGGCCCATATATATGTTAAGATAGACGGTTTATGATTTTTTTATTTCGCGGTAGTACTTATTTTTGATTTAAATGTATTATTGGCGGTTTGTGTTTTCTATTTATTTGTAAGTATACATCAATTGCTATATATTATTGAAGACTTCATATATTTTATATTTGTATCATAAATCATCAACATACTTTTTTTATATTTAACATGAATTCGAGGGTTACACTTATATTGCCTTGAGTGCAGTATTATTACAGTGACTGCGATTTTTTCCATAGTTTCAGAACATTTGATGTTGAACGTTACGATGTGAGTTATGAAAAAAAAAAATTGTGCTATTTTCTAATATGTTATGTAAGGTTGTTTCATTTAATTTATGTTATATCCCATTTTTGTTTAACCTTCAGATGGTTACACGTCTACTGAAGAAACCGTCGAATCTAAAATTATTTATGTTGAGATGTATAATACGGATTTTGCTGAAGGAAATGATAATGTTCGTAAGTTATTAGTATAAGATATTGTGGCTTATGTTGTTTTTATGTGTGCCATTAAGAGTTGAACTTCTTTAGTTCTTTTTTCATAGATTTGTCACTCAAGTGTTGATCCTCTCTCTTATGATATTGCAGATGCTACATTTGATTTTCATGAAGACGAATATGTTTCTGATAATTTAACGCATCTTGAAATCTTGAAAGACATTTCAACATATCTCCTTTTGTTCTAGAAAGTAAATGTGTTGGCGGAAAGTCTGAATCTGTTAGTCAAATGGTTGGCAGTGTTAATGTTTGAATGATATTTTAAAGTTTTTCAACAATGAAGTTTTTAATTTATTCGTGTGTTATGTAAATGATAAATTATGTGATATAAAACTTCCTCGATGCAACACACGGGTGTTATGCTAATTACTTGCGATGCGGAATATGTTAAACATTTAACCCAAATATTGATAAAAACCTTTATGACTCACCACATGAAAGTTTAATAACCGAAATGAAATAAAATAGAAGTCTAATTATCAAGACACATAATCCTATATAAAATATGTTATTACTGTTTACTCACGTTAAGCTTTTTCTTTATTGCTGCTAACACTCAACTTTTTACGCTTATATGGTTTTATCATCTCCACTAGTATATTTAACATCCACAAAAACTGCCAAATAAAATGCATCTCAAGCCAAAATCTCCCAAGTACCACCTCGTCCCGAGCCACTGTATGGAACCGAACCTTTTTATCTGACATTAACTTAGAACCACGTGCATCAAACACACCTTTTACTAAGATCAACAAAGCAATAGCATGATGAACCAAAAAGTCTCCTGGAAGAATAAGAATAGTGAATTACCACCTCTAGAGGTGATTGATCATCCATGATTATAATAGACTAAAATGCATCCCTATGTCATAAAACCAAAAAAAAAATGGTGTCACGTTTTACGGATTCAAGATAAACAAGTCTTGAACACACACCAGACTCCAACGTTGGTAAACACTCGATAAAGTTCTATTTGTTAAATTAAGAATAATGTTATTTGCTTCAGGTAGCCATAAATAATCGACATTCTAGATTTCTGAGTTATTTTGACCAAATCCAACCTTCTTTTGAAACTCAAACCAAACTTTTCCATAACCAAATGATATGAGTGACAAAAATGCTCCAATGAGCTTTACGCCGCGTGGGATATTGAATATTTCAATACTTGAATGTAGCATATATCCCAACTTCTATCAAAACTTTGTAATACCTCTAATAGATACAAATGGATATAGAGACAAGGCCATCATCATACCAAGTCCGGCCAAGAAAACCTCCTATCTAGCGTAAAATCCAATAGCATTTTCCATGTGCATTTTCAAGATTGATCTTTCTTGACTCTTCTCTTTTTTCAGGAATTTATAAGCATTCACGACGTACTTAGATTCCAGACCATAAAGATGACATGCTGAGGCCGCTTTGTAAGCTAGAAGCTCCACGTTCCCTGTGAAAGATGCAACATGTCACCATGACTATAAAATACGCTCAAAAAGTTGAAGTAAAAAAATGCAATAGCTAACTACTTATGAAAAGGTAACTTTTCCAGAAAATACGGTGTTTTGGGTCAATCATCCCAAAGAATTTCAAACAGTACCAACAGGTTACCTGTTTTGTATCATTACCCAACCAGCTCATTTTGCCACAATTGAGTTAAGAGGTTCAAAAGTAATCACCAATTAATACATTATATTTTACCCCTTATAAAAGTTGAAAAAGAAGAAAACCTACCTGAGGCAACTTCTGATGCGAGTATGGTCTGGGTGAAGTGACGTGTCAACCACCATCGACAACGTAATCTCCAATTTTTTCTTGATACATTATCTTTTGACATATCAGGAACATGCTTGACCCGTTCTGTGTAACTATCACCATAGTTCCCACAACTTGACATTCTGTCCTCGTCGCATTGGGCAAGTCTTATAAAGCAAGAAGCGAACTCCTTCCAAATATGACTGTCTGCATATGTGGCATCTAAATGCAAAGCAATCATCTCTACCAACTTTTCTATGCTGTAATGTCCTGGATGATTACCCCAATGCAGACAAATCAGCAGACTTATAAATAAGGAACTGAGCACCAGGAGAGCTAAAAGTTTATGAAAGATAAGATTTTTCATGTATGATAACTTATAAATATAGCATATTGGACAAAATACTTAGAAATTGATGAGCTTTTGTTGTTGACTATGAGATTTGAGCAGATGCACAATACACTACCATGTGCAGCAAGATTTTAAAAAATGTTGCAAAGAAAAAGCTAGCCAAAACCTCCTATTGGGCTGTGTCATTTTGATATTTACATAAGCAAACTGCACAAAAAAAAATTAAACCAACAGATATCTGTGTCCTGTTTCGGGAAGCCACCATCTTTTCATGCAAAAAAAGGTATGACTAACTTAAAGGTTTAATCGGAGGTGTTAGTCACTTTGACCATGTTGATTTTTTCTGATGTGTTGCTCGCTGATGTGGCAAAAGATAACTGGTTAACTTAATTAAGTACCCAAATTCAGAAACTTTGAAAGTCCGAGCCTTTTCGCAAAGTGCAAATCAAGTGTTGCCCAAAGCAGAAATCAGATACAAGTTCCTTTCCTATTTAAGCAATCTGCCTAAATCATATTGCTTAAGTGTGCATAAGTTTGGACTTTACATGTCAAACTATTTGATCCACTGAAAACTAGACAATACACTTAGCAAATGAAAGTATAAACAACTAGGAAAATATGTTACCAGTTGTGAAGGATTTGAGATAATACTCCATAACATACCATCATGATGTAAGTTGATTAGCTTTGCAAGTGAGTGGCTACAAGTTGGATCCTTTTTTAATGCGTCCTCAAAGCAGATGCAAAGTTTGGTCACGTCCTCATTGGAAAAGTGCTCCAGAAGACTAGCTTTTAACCTTCATTAACAGAAGAGTGTTAAAACAAAAAACTTTAAAAAATTCACAAACATGATCAACCAACTTAATGCAATAAAGCTTAAGATCTACAAGTACAAGTTAATAAAGTCAGAAGAATTTGGTGAGTGTATGATCTTATATTTTTTTAACATAGTATCATCTCTTATAGTTTTCAATTCCTAACCGATAACATATCACAAACATATATACTTAGGTTTCGGCTCACAAAGAGATGATGAAGATAATTACCTAAAAGGAAGTGCGGCTTCAGAACTTCGAACAGCACTTTCCACCACTTCTATAGCTTCCTTAACTTGATCCCCAAGAAGTAGCATCTGCCAAAACTTAAACCTCAGAGAAATTCCTTCTATATAATTTAGACAAAAGTTAAAAATGCTGCTTGCCTGTATTAAAGGAAGTAAAGCCTCAAAAGCTGGTGGGGTAGAATGAAGAGCGTTCTGTAAATGCTTCACTGCAGCCTTATAGTGATCATTTTTTATTTTCCTTTGAAGAGAGACGAAACCCTCAAATGTATTTGCGCTGGAATATCTAAAAGGCAACAAGAAAGATTCCAGATCTGTGGCAAAAAAGAGAAAGTTCATGCAAGTTAAAGCCACAAGCATTTGGTGTGACGATACGATATTTCAGCCAATCAACAAATACTGCATATTAGCATATACAGAGTATTGGAGTAATATTATTAAGATATAAGTGAACTGATACAACCACTAGTGTTATGATCATCCAAGTTTCTTATTTATTAATCTAATTATGAATACTATTGATAGATAGGCTTTTATTCTTATTGGGTAAGTGTCAATTTAGATATGTATACCATTTTGAGTTGTGCCATGAGCTCAAATTATTTAACTAAACTAAAATCCCCATAAAGATTTAAACTCACCACGGGCATAAAATACAGAACGAAATCGCTTGTTCCCAGTGTGAGGAAACCGCGATACAGCACCACTTTGATCACTCTCAACAGAGTTCATATGTATATCCTCATACTCTGGTATTTCTCTTTTCACGTCATAGTCAACCTCTATTTTGACTTTTGCAACTCGGTCAACAACTTCGTCAGGATCAATTACTTTGCCAAATCTAATGGAGGTGTTTGAATCCGGTTGAGAGTGAGAACCAGAATCTTGCACTTTAACAACACTTTGACCACTTGACTGATCGATTGACATGATTTTTTGGGGCCCAGACATTCCTGACTGAGTGGGACTACTTGACTCGAGTGAATCCTGTAATTGCATTTCTTTCTGGATAGAATTGTACCATAGCTGAGAAAAGGTTAACCCAGCAACCAAAATTGCTTTGGGGTCGCTAGTCACGTTACTCTCTTGCAAAAGGCTATAGAACACAATTTAATATGATTAGAATCCAGCCTTATATGTATCAGATATAACATAACAAAAGGTAACAAGATAACATAATGTTGTTGATCGTTAAAAAGCCTTTGGTTTACTTTCTCAGTCTGCAATTTGTTTTGGGGCATCAAAAAATAAAGTCCATTGTCAAAACTCAAAAGTTAATGAGATATACTCTAATGAGTATTTAGAAAAAGTTAGATTTTGGGGGTTTGATATGGAAAAGGGGTCTTAAGAATAATATTACATTGTATATAATGTCTATATATCTAATTTATAAAAAGTTTTGAAATTTAGAGCATGCTACTATATCTCATGTTTTCAGAATACCACAATTAAGTAGGCATATTCCCAATTTACTATCAATTGCTTTAAACATGTTCCTTTTCTCTAAAGGAAAACTAACAAAACACTTTATTAACGATCAACTGCATGTAATACTACTTTGAAACAAGTAGATTAACAGCATATGAAGCTAACATGCAAACCTTAAAACAGCCTGGTATGCCCCATCATTATCGCCTCGTGAAAGACAGTAAAGAATGAATTCTAGCTGTACATCAAAACTACCCTGCCAAAAATCCAAACTTCATTAAATACCAAGACATTTTCAAGTTTTAGAAGTCCTTTTTTTTATACAAATAATCAACTTAAGTTTTCCTCTCAACCTCTCTACCTTAGGTAGGGGTAAGGCTGTCTACATCTCAACCTCCCCCATACCCTTGGAAGACGGTATTGGGAGTTACTGTACTTTACTTTTTTTTTAATCAACTTAAGTTTCTTGCAAAATAGAGTACTATATGATGTAAAAAAAATGCAAGATTCAATCTAATATTAAAGTAGTGCAAACTTTAGGTTTTTCATGCATGATTTACATTATATAACTAAATGGCCATAATGCAAGCAGATAGAACACATACCAGATACATGAACATGAATGCCTGATAAACATAAAGGCATAAAGCATATTTATAAATCATATAAAAAGCATGGATCTAGATGATACCTTTACTGATGATCGCTTATTTTTAGTAACCGCATAATCCTTTCTCATCCATATTTCGTAAACCTGCTGGATTTTTCTTGGTTTCACTTTTGCAACTCCCATATGCTCTAAAAGCTCCAATGTAGCCTATATTGCAAGTGTATAACCAGTGAGTTAGTTGAATGTTTATATGGGAGTTTCAGTTATACAAACAATGGAAGACTGTGTTCCCCGAATGATTGTCCAACTTTATATCCATAATACATATGCCATGTTTGAAGAACAATTTCTCATTCCTTTAATTAGCCACCATAAACATACTAAATTTAGTGTGTCGTCATGAACCTCAAATATGAATAAAACAACCAAATGACCAACATTAAAAAAGCGCAAACTTATAGATAAATACACACCCTCTCAAAATAAAATATTTCCTAAAATTATAGAAGCGGAGTTCAAATCTTGAGATATTTCTACAGATTTAACAATCATAAGTGCTAGTGCTCCATGTCAATTGTGATAAGAGATTTTGTCATTCTTTGTTTACTCTCACAGTTAGGTGCATATGCGTGAACATGAACCATTCATAGGTGATTTACTATGTATACTGTTACTCTGTAAGTGGTTATGCAGCCAATGCACACATTAGTACATTACTGATGACTCTGTGTTAATCCAAATATAGATGACTATCTAACCAAGGAAAAACTTCATGAAAGGTGTGTGAATCCAATGTGTATTTGAGGTATTGTGCTTAAGGTAACTTAAACGTCTTAAAAGGGGTATTTGGACCTCCAAAAAGTAATGGAAGCACTGCGTCAATAACTCAATATTACTCTTTAGACATGTATATAAGTATATTGCCCTTCTTTAGGTGGAAGCAAAGTACAATACCCCAAATACAAATTGGCCTAAAGTACATTACCCTTGCTCGCAATTTTCGTTTACAAATATACTATAACCATGGCTCTTAATTGGTCCATCTAAACATGCTGCTGCTAAAGTTGCATTATCCGAGCCACAATATCACTTCCAAACAATCTAAGGAGCATAACAGACATGAAAACCACTGATATTACGACTTTATTAGTTGATTAGCTCAAAAGTATCCCTAATTTCCAAGAGCATGCATTCTTAGCATATAGTCCATAAGCATCAAAATACTATTCTTGCAATGTGTTTAGTTACAGCTTATTATCTTTCATAATGACCTGACGAGTCCAAATAAGCAATCCCAAACACCCCTGATGTTAAGTGTTGGCTACTTAATAAGTTCAAAATGCATCTCTAATTTCCAAAAGCATGCATCCTCACCATGTTTCCACAACAGTAAGCCTATTGATACACACTACTTAATCTAGTTCGTTACACTAATTAAAATAATTTAAACTGTATCGATCACTTAATAGTTAATACACAGTTTTATCGGCAATTCGGCATACAAAGTCCCGTTCTATATACTAACTAAATCAACATAAACTATATTTCACGATATTAAACCTACTGAGACATAGTTTAACAATCTTTATTCTGTAACGTCATCTTCTATATACTAATTCAATTAAACTAACGTCTACATATAAAGGGCCTCAATTTTATAGGGCCCTAAACTTTATGTTCGGTGTATAAAATTATAAAGAATTTTAACATTTATATAATTATGAATAAAAACAAAGACATTGAGCGTATGAGCTTATCGAATTTTCAAAGAGCTGATAAGCCCATCAAATAAGCTTACACAAACACCCCCTAAAACTAAATCAAAATATTTCGCAGTAGTAGGCCTATTGATACATAGTTTAAGTCAGTATGCAAACTCCTGTTCTAGATACTATTTAAACTAAACTAAACTGTGTCCTCAGCACATTTGGCAATAAGAGCCTGTTGATACATAATTCAACACTAGGTAAACTCCAAATCTATAAACTAATCTAATCAAACTAGATTGCATCTATAATTTGATAGATAGTTTACCAGCACTTGAAGTCTCGTTCTACATACTAATTATATTATAGTAAACAAGTACTTCGCAATAGCAGTCCAATTAAAACATAGCCTGACAATACGCAAACTCCTGTTTACATACTAATTGAACAAAATCAAACTATATTTCAGCATTTCACAACATTACGCCTACTCATACATAGTTTAACAGTATATAAAGTCATATCCTACATCCTACATACTGATTAGGTTAAACTAAACTCCAACAGTAAACCTGTTAATACACAATTCAACAGTATGTTAAATACCAATTCAATTACAATATAACAAATAACCATACCAAATATTTACACCTATTTGACAACAAACCGTTATCTCGACACGTCCCTTGCAACAACACACTCAACGCACCAGTATGTAATACATAGCCTAACAATACGCAAACTCCATAAAAACAAACTATATTTTAGCATTTCACAACATTACGCCAACTAATACATCGTTTAATAGGAAATAAAGCTATATCCTGCATTCGCCATACAAATTAACCTAAACTAAACTAAAATATTACAGTAAACCTATACGTACACATTTCAACAACGCAAACCTAATCCTATACACTAATTTAACTACATTTCACGGCCAACTGATACATAGTTTTATAGCATTCTAATTAAACTAAACCGTCTACTCTCTTTAGATTCTAGATAAGTGAAACTGCGTGTATAACTAGTTAACAAAACAGGTAAATAACACGAATAACCGTACCGCCTACTAATACATCGTTTAACAGTAAAACTATTACTTGTAATACACTAATTAACTCTAACTAACTCAAACTGCATCTATAATACAATTCGTAACTGTACCGAATATTTACGCCTATTCGACAACAAACCGCGATCTCGTCTCGTCGCTTTCAACAAAACACTCAACACACCAGACAGCTCATCCCAATTCTGAGTCCTCACCAGCTGCCTAAACAAAAACCGAAGCCTATCTCGATGCTCTGACCTTAAGCTCCGTCCTATTTGTCCTTTCAAAGTGTAGGATGGCTTTGTGATTGATAGTATTATCCCTTTTATGTTTTTTTTCTTTCTTGACCACGTGGCGGTGACGTCATCGGTTTTCTGGTTTTTGGTTGATTTGAGTTTGGTGTTGGCGAGGGCTTCTTCGAGTTGTTGTTGTTGTTCTTCGTTGAAGCTGTATGAGACGACGTCGTTTTCGTCGGACATTTGGGGGTTTAACGGAAGAGACGGTGATGAAGGGTTTTTTAGTTTCTTTAAAAAGTTTATAGGGTGTGCTACTATTACTAATATACTAAAACCCAAAAATTTAATGTGAGGCAAAACACTGTAGCAAAGTTGCTACAGTGCTCAATATATATAGCTACAGTGCTTACCATATATTAAACTGTGTCTCGAGATTCTTCTTCATCCCTATCTATCTCTACTCTTCTTCTTCCCACCAGTTCACCTCAAACCACAAACACGGGTCTTCTCTCTCAAAAAAACACAAACACACACATACCCACAGATTCCCACCAAATACTGATTCCACGGGCGAATATTTATCAACATCAACAGTTAGAATGGCGGGCGAATGTTTAAAGGTATTTCCGATTTTCTGAATCTTAATTTTTTTCTATTAATTATGAAAAATTACGGTTTTTGGCAAGTAATTAGAATCTGTCTCTCAGATTAAAAGTATGATTGATTTTAGGGTTTTTGTTGATTTATTGATATGGTTTGTGTGGTTAATTTTATTATTTGATATGATTTGTCGATTTATTGTTTATTTGGTGTAATTATTAGGACATGTTATAATAATAATTAGTGATCTATATCTGCAAAGGATTCCAAAGGCGTTACGACGGGCCACACCATATCTGCAAAGTATGTGCGCTGATTCAAGGATCAGGTATGAAAACAAATAATTTGGGGTTTTTTTTGGGGGGTTCTTATGAAATTAAGATGATTTGATGATGTGGTATTGATTGGTTGCTGTAATTAGGTGTAGGGTGATTTGAGGTGCGGCTGATATGAACCACCAAGTTGGCTAAAAAATCGTTAAGTGCGTTGTACGTCTAGGTTTGAAATAATTTTCGTTTCTTTGTAATTTTTAGGATTAATGATTACATGCCTATGTTTATTCTTTTTAATTTTGTTGTGGGATAATTACTCGCTTATGGTTTAGTACAGATATTTGTGTGTTACTTGGGGTCATTGATTCACAATTCAGGCTTGCCTCTGCTAATTATATGAATTGGTGTATTCAAGTTTGTGTTTTTTTTTTTTTTTTTTTTTTTTTTTTTTTATGTTACTTGATTATGTTTCTGTTTCATACGGTTTCTATGTGCGATACCAGAGGTTTGTTTCTTTACCTTATGGCTGCTTATGGGCTTGGTTTTTTGAGCTTATGGTATTTCTATAAAAATTAATGGTAAGCTGGCTTTTCTGTTGTAATTTCGTATAACATAACTGATAATGGCGATCTAATGGTTTGTCAATTATGCAGGATATGAGTAGCTATGTTAAGATGGATGATACAAAGAAAAGTAACAGTGGTAACGATTTTTTTTAGTAATAATAATGTAGGCATGTGAAAAGTTTTTTTCGTTATTTTGGTTGAATGGTTAGTAGCAAGTATGTTGTGATGGTGAGTTCTAGGATGTTGACAAAATGTTCGACCAAATGCTAATGTTTTTTTTTTTTTTTTTTTTCTGTAATTGGGCACGGACGAAGAGATGTTGATACAAAATACTATAGCTATATGGGATGCCACTGTGCAAGGAGCCAATTCAGAATTCGAAAGTGCCCATGTTTTACAACTTCACGTGAATGCGACCCATATGTTTTCCGAAATTTATTAAAATGAGACTTCCTTTTGCTGTAAGTGTAGTTGAATTTGTGTCAAGTTGAATATAAACAAGAATTCATAACCGTTTAAAAGATTCAATTTTTATGTGTTGTATGATTTTGTGATGTAGGTGTAGAGTCCTTAATTGCTTCTTTCGGTGATTTTATGATACTTTGCAGGTGTAATATGAATGGGGGATCTGGATACAAAATAAGATATACATATTACATTGTTTGAATCATTGGTGCGACCACATTATGCTACGCCTACAAAAAGAAGTTCCCTCTTATGAAAACTAATATTAGTATCAATGTAAGCTTCAACAAGAGATAATGGCCACTTCCATTTTCAACCAGGTCTGCACATTTTGTTTCATCTCCATTTGTTATTTATTATCTTTTGTTTACTTTTCTGATGGTTAAAACTTTCCAAAACAAACAAGTATGCAAACAACCAGTTTAACATCTCAAAATATCAATTCAGGTGGAAAAGGGTGAAGTACTCATCTTTGGGACCGCTAGGTTGATTTATTGAAGCCCTGATGGTTCAAGGTCACAATCGACACCGTAAAATATTTCACGTGTACTGCCCGATTTGATACTCAGGTACTTATCTACTTCAATCGTTTCAGTCTCAGTCAGTTTTTGCAAGATTGATAGAGTTAGCTTCAGATGGCAACAGGAACCCATTTATATTAAAATGGGACAATTTGGGGTGACATCCAACCAAACTGTCTTACTTAAAAAAGTTATCTATTTACTTTATTGTCAACTTACTTTATCTAAGCTTTTTAAGAACCAAAAAAGGATAAATCTCTACGTGGGTTTGGTCTAGGTGTTGTCTGGGTGGTGTCTAAGCAGAGAGAAAGCTAAGCTGATGTGGTCTGGGGTGGTTTTTTGGTGTCCCATTACATTCAGTCTAACTAAATTATATGCTACAATGTGAACAGGGATCCTGCTTTGGTTAACAAGATTGCCGCTGCAACTGCCCAACATTGCATCTGTTCTACTTAGTCTATATAGGAGAAACATGTAAATCATCACTTTTATTTGATCAATATATTGACTGATAATAGGCATTATGCAAACATGTACCTTAAGATTAAATTTTATTTAAACAGAAATGTTGCTTGCTGAAAAACCTATCCATTTTGATCCGTTACCCATTTTGGCGCCTCACAGCAACGCGGCTACCCATTCGTTATATCTATTAACTCAAAAGCGGAACGCATGTGGTCACGCCATCTGGTGTGTCTCGCATTTATTCTTAAGTTCATGAACTTAGCGAGAATATACTCGAGGTTTGGTGTCACGCAAACTAAGTCCAAACATTAAACAAAGTTTCACAACTTGGCAAAAACAATCACGAGGTTTAAGTATCGTGCAAAGTAAGTCAGAACATTAAATGCAAAGTTTCACAACTTGGCAAAATAATTTTCAAGTTTAAGTGTCGCTACAAAATAAGTCCTTAGAACCATCCGTGATCGTCGCGAGTTTACACTCGTTACACCAAAATATACCGACCCCAACGTTATACGGAGTATTGTAAATTGTGGTAGTTGTATTTAATGGGTAATAATTAAGCATGAGCACGGTACCGGTCCGTATCGATTTCGTACCGAATTAGTGGTATCGATTTTTTCCTGAGCATAAATTAGTGATATCGGTATTGTCTTGAATGGGATTGGGATATCGATGCATCGGAAATCGGGTTTTCCGCTTTTTCTGGAATTTCGATTTGGTACCGGTCCCTGCATCAATTAGTGGTCCCGATTTTTTCCACCTTATTTCGTAGTCGATGACGTGCACCGTATTTCAAGAATCAGATGCAGATTAATACGGTTCCGGGATTCGGTTCGAAATGCTCATCCCTAGTAATAATTAAATCTCGATAACCATGCTATTTTCTTTTGCTCGTATTTCACTAAAAGATTGGGATTCTCTCATGTTCAAATTGAACATGAGAAGTCATGTTAAGAAAAGTTATGTATAAAACCTTTTTTTACTAAAGATCAAGATGGTTAATCTTGACCATCCATCCACCTTCAATGACTAATATTAATTGGATTTTTTAATTTAATTTTCACTTAAGGGTACTTTTGTAATTTTCCTACTAACATTATCTTCCCCAAACCACACAATCTCTTCTCATTTTCCCGTTTCACCCACACGCATTGGTTTCACATACTATAACCCTAACCGTATTTCATGTCAAATTGATAAAAATTAGCTCAATACATTTGATATTCGACATGAAATATCACTATCTAAAGGTGATCCGGTACCTCAATCATCATCAATTAAAATAAGTTTTGAACTGTTTATTCTAGTATACATTTTTCTTTTTGTTCATATTTCATTGCTTATAATGATTAGATGTTGCTTATTTTATTGCTTATTTAGGTTTTTAGGTTTTGTTGCTTATTTTGTATATTAGGATTAGATGTTGCTTATTTTTGTTGCTTATTTTGTATATTAGGATTAGATTTTGCTTATTTTGATATTAGATGTAGATGTGTTGATTTTTTATTTTTTTTCTTCTTATTTTGATATTAGCAGTAGAGAGGAAGTAGTTATAGATGTGCTTATTAGGTTATTAAAATGCAATGCAAGAGATAGTTTTTGAATGTGCTTATGCTGTATCAAATAAGAATAATATGATAAGCTGTTTTCTAGCTTTAGGCAGATTCTGATTATAGAGGTAAAAGTGCTTTTGTAAAATAGGTTAATGAAAAACAACTTTAAAAGGATGATGCGAAATATCTTCTTAGAAACATGTGTGTCCTAGTCCAAACGCTCAGAAGTGCCGATTAGCTTTATCAAAATGCAGTATTTAGTACTTAGGTCTGCCGCACGATTTATTTAGAATCCTTGACGAAATGTTTGTATCATGTGAGGTTTAGTACTTACATGATCGTACTTGCATTAGCGCCAGTGCTTTATATTTCATATGGTTGATAATATATGCTTCGGTTTTGTCTTGTATTTGTAGCATTAGATGTGTTGCTTATTTTTTGTTTTTGTTGCTTATTTTGATATTAGCATCACATTTGTTGCTTATTTTATGTTTTTGTTGCTTATTTTAGGTTTTTATTTCTTATTTTTGGATATAAATAGTAGATTTTGCTTTTTTAGTTTTTTGCTGCTTATTCAACATGATGTATCACTGATGATTTTTTAATATTTTTTGATGTTAGGTGTTCGTAAAACTAAAGTTGCTGGTTCTCCTAGGTCCAAGTGGATTACGAAGGATATGAAATCCGGCGATCAAGTTTTGAACCCAATGCCGGTGTCTCAGGTTGATCCTAAAACTGGTGATGTTGTTAAGTCTGGCATTGGAATGAAGTCTGGTTCCGTGAAGTCTGGTGATAAGGTATCCGTGTTGTGCAGTCGGGTGATAAGGTGTCCGTTGTTGAGAAGGATAAGGCACCGGTTGTTGTAAAGTCGGCTGTGGAGAAGGATAAAATGCCGGTTGTCGAGAAGGATAAGGTACCTGCTGCTGAGAAACCTAAGGTGTCGGTTATTGAGAAGCCTAAGGCGCCGACTGTTGAGAAGCCTAAGGCGCCGGCTGTTGAGAAGGATAAACTAGCTGATGTTAATGCTAAGTCGGCGCCAACTATTGAGAAGCCTAAGGCGCCGGCTGTTAAGAAGCCTAAGGCGCCGATTATTGAGAAGCCTAAGTCGACGACTGTTGAGAAGGATAAAGTGGATGGTGGTAAGGCTAAGGTGGCACTGGTTGTTGAGAAGCTAAAGGCGCCAGCTGTTGAGAAGCCTAAGGCGCCGGTTGTTAAGAAGCCTAAGGCGCCAGCTGTTAAGTCTAAGGACAAGGTGTCTGGTGATAAGTTGGTTGTTGTTAAGTCTAAGGACAAGGCGTCTGGTAATGTGGCTAAGGGTAAGAAGGTTGTTGTTGTTAAGGATACGGCGTCGAAGGTCCAAGTTGTATCAGAATTGAATCTGTTAAATGAACTTGCTGCTAAACGTAAGCCTGAAGTGAAGGTGTTAAACAGAAAAGGTTGTTATCAGAAGTGATGAGAGTAAAAAGGAAATGAAAGTGAAACATCTCAAAGGTGACACGGATATTGAGCATTCTGGTTTTAAGGTTGATAAGAAAGTGAAAGTTGATCAAAAGGGAAAGAAAGTGAAAGTTGATCATTCTGATGATGTTTATCATTGTGATGAAGTTGATCGAAAGACAAAGAAATCGAAGAATCTTTTTCATATGAAGTTGAAGAGAAAGAGGAATGATTTAGATTCAGATTCTTCGTCTTTTGATGAAGAAAAAGCAAGGCGAATGTATAAGGCATTGAAGAACATTAAGAAAGAAGAATATGATGAAGAGAATGTCCCGAGGAGAGGTAAGAAAAATGAAAAAAAGTTGACGTGTGAAGAAAGAGAACAAGAAGAGTATCTTAAGAATTTTCCAACTCTGCGTGCAAGGACAGTTCCTAGTTCCTTTTTTTTTTGCCATTCGTGAATCAAGAGTTGATATGGGTAAGTTTTTGTCTGAAATAGGTTTTAGCTCATTTCACAACATCGCCATAGAAAAAGTTCCGTCAAGGTTGGGAAAGTATGTGGTGCAAAATTTTAATGCAGAAACTTATTTGTTGAGATTGGATACTGGCGATTCTATCAAGGTCACTAATTCAAAATTTCATGAGATCTTAGGTATTCCTATTAGAGGTGATTCCTTATTTTCATTGGATCTTAGACCTATTGAACATGAGTTTGTGAGGTTGTGGGTTGCTCAATTTTTCCCTAAGTCATTGAAGGATATCCGAGTTGGTGATATTGCTTCCGTGTTGATTTCTGCCAAGGAAGTTGACTTTCTTTTCAAAGTTAACTTTCTTACACTCTTTACCAACACGATGGGTATGGTCGTTGGGCTAAAGGGACAGATATGTTTGGATGTGGTTAGACGCCTCCGTGAAGAAACTATAATTTCTAATATTGATTTATGTGATTACATTCATCATTGCCTTCAATACAGTGAAATGCCGGATAAAAAAACTATCTAGTACCTTGGTTCATTTCTTTTCCTCATTGTAAGTTTCTAAATTAGTTTAAATTGTTTCATGTTTGTCCATTTTTTTCATTCTTTTGTATTTACATATTTTTTGTTGTTATCAGCTATTGTATTTAGATTCAACAAAGTTCGAGAGGTTCCCTATTGTTCGCACACGTCCCGCTATCAGAGACTGGACGTCAACCTTAATGAGACAAAGACTGGACCTCGAACTTAAAGAACGTGTGGTGGGGCTGTTAGAACTCAATAAGGTATGGACTGAAGCCAAGTGTCAAGAGACTGAATGCTTTACTGCTGGTAGTTCTTTGGAAATTTCTGAGAAAGAGGTTTTGTTTACTTTTTTGTTTTATCTTACATTTTTTGTTTTTAATCACATGTGATTCAATGTTAATCACATGTGATTTTTCATGTGATTCATAAAAATCACATGTGATTCATTTAGAATCACATGTGATTAGCTATTGATTACAATACTACTTGTGATCAAATACAGGATTTGTTTAAAAAAGTTGAAGAAAAACTTTCTATAATATGTGCGGAAAGACATGAACTTGAATATTATTTGAGGAAAGCTTCTTTAGATTATTCTGCTGACGGAAAGTTCGTTGAACTACGCGAGAAGTATGTTGAAATTTTTAAGAAACCAATTTCATTCAACGATGATGACTATGATGGAAGTTCAGATGGTCATGGAAATGAAGGTGATGGGAATGACGACGATGATGATGAAGATGATAACAATGGAAATGGTGACAAGGAAGTAAATGATAAAGATCCATCTGATATTAGTAAGCTGAGTTTATAAGATTTTCATAATGAGCCATCTGATACTGATGAACATCCCAAAGAAGCGAGCAGATGGAAATGAAAAAGATTCAGTTGATCCAACTGAAAATGAAGCTATTGTTGGAGAGGTGATTGACTGTATAGTTGATGAAAATGAAGATGATTCAGAAGAGGATGTGATCACAAGTACACCTGAGTCTTATACACAATGGCTAAATAAAAATATAGATCTTGTTGGAGAGGTGATTGACTGTATAGTTGATGAGTACCTATATGTAATATTCTAACATAATGCAACTTTCCTTCTTTTGACTAAAATTTCGTTCTTTTTAATTAAGTCTTTTATTTGATTCAGGGTGCTGAGCTTGATTTAGAGATGCGTCAGAGAATGGAAGTCGTGAATGATGGTCCGAGTACTCCTAAAAGAATTCCTACTTGTGTTTCCGTTGTAAGCCCCATACCTGAAAAACGAATGGTGAAACCGTCCCCGTACCTCTTATCTCCATATATGAACAAGAAGACAATAGTTATAGCCAAAATTTCAAGGATTACATACTAGGCGGGATAGCCGTGCGATGCACGGGCTTTATAAAAGTTGTTATAGTGTAATTTTTGTAGTAATTTTTTTTTTTTTTGCGTCATTTTATATTTAAGTTGTGATTAAAATACTTTATTTAGTTAAGTTGTGAGAGTGTAGTATTTGCCTTTTATTTTCGTTGTTTTATATTTAAGTTGTTATGGTATCTCACATTTTCTAAACTTTATATTTTTTTAAAATGGATGTATATAAGTTTTTATGGTTTAATATTCGGGATGTATTTTTGTGATTGTATTTATAAGTTTTAAAATATAAGTGTAAGTTGTAAGCATTTTTTTTTTAAAGTTTAGGCCGTTAATGGCATGCATTGTAAGGTTACCAACTTGATGCCTTATGGATTAATAAAGTGAATAAGCCCAAACTAATACTCATAAGCTGAAAAAAAAAAGAGTCCAATTCAATCAACTAAAACAATGTTGGCTCGGGCATTTCATCGAACACATAATATGCAACAATAAAAAGTGCATATTTCACATACACCTTCTAATATCAATACCCTCTGCACATTCTACACATAAAAATCATTACTACACATACAAATTCGAACAAAAAAACTCATAGAAAACCTTGTAAGCGTTAAGAACAACAACAATACCACGATTTGGATGATCATTGTATTGTTAAAGTAAGATTTGGGTTTGAATCGATAAAATTTATTCGTGTTTGTGGAAATGTTTTAATTTGTTTATAGTTAGTTAGTTTATGATGTTTGTTGATTTAGAGATGTTATTGTGCATTTATCGGTCAAAGAGGAACACTTTTATAATAGTGTTTAGGATGATGATGATGTTGTATTCTGATCAAAAGATGAACACTTTTATTGTGATTCAATCTAATCAGTAATTATATTTGTTGCAGGTTAAAGAATATTGTGGTATAGTTGATTTATTGGTGAAGACATTATGCGGATTATACGGGTGAGTATTAAAATCCTGTTTTGAGTTCTTTGTTAATGGAAGTTGATTTGTTGAATCTCCTGTACGTATACTTTTGAACAGCTCCATCTTTAAGTGTCATGTTTCCCGAACACGCAACATTTGAATGCTCATATAGTTTGTAATGAGTTTAGTAATGATGGTTTAAAGTCAAATGTAAGTGCAATTTTGCCTTCATTATTTGAGAAGATATATACTACAACTTATTAATTTAGATTAGTGAAGGTTTCCTTAAAAACAATATTTCTTGTTCGCTCTTTGAATTCACTGTCTTCATCTTCCGTCATTAGTATTTTCAATCCGTCGGGGCTTGTGACTCTAGAAAGTGCGACATATAGTTGCCCATGGCTGAACACAGGGTTGGGTAAGTAGACTCCGACATACTTAAGTGACTGGCCTTGGCTCTTGTTTATGGTCATCGCATAGCAAGGTTTCACAGGGAACTGTCTACGTTTCATTATGAATGGCCATTTTGACTGCGTGGATGTCATCGTGATCCTAGGTATAAGAACAGTATCTCCTATATGTGACCCAGTTAGGATTTTAGCTCGAATAACAAACTGGCCAAGATCAGTAATGATTAACCTGGTTCCATTGCATAAACCTTGGCCTGGGTTAACATTTCGCAAAAGCATTATCGGTAGCTCCTTTTTTAAGCATAGAGAATGTGGTGGCATTCCTTGGAAATTTAAGGAATTCAAGAACTCAATGGGAATAAAGGTGGTCTTGATTAGTGTATCGAGTTGAGGCCTTACATACTTCATACGCACTATTATGCGTTCTGAAGCGCTGCTAACTTTTTGAACATATGTTCATTTATTGCATCGGCGTCTTCATTTTTGGAGTCGGTATGGCCCTTTCTTTTAGATCGCATCTTCATTACGTCTTGTTATAAAATCGGGGAATGTTTACGTGACAATTTGCTCAATTGGAGAATCCCCGATTTTATAAGGAAATATCGGAATATGAATCCAGGTCGGCTCATCCTCTCCTTCTTTAATTTTGGCTTCCAAATTCCCATCGCCCACATCCAATACCCATTTATTGAATTCTTGTTTTCGAGTGTCAATGCTACCGTTTTCTGTATACTCATTTACCCGCATACTGCGTGTAAGGGTAAAAACATTGCAAGCTTTCCATAGCTCTGATCGGTTTATGCAGGCTTGGATAACTTCTGATCTTTTAGCTTTTGGGATTACTGGTAGAATTTGTCGGAAGTCACCACCCAATAACTTGTCATTCCTCCAAAGATCGTTCTCGGTTTTCGGTTCTCATACCCCAATATATCCCTCAATGTCTTGTCCAAGGCTTCAAACGCGTGTCGGTGAGTCATGGGCGCTTCATCCCATATTATCAACTGGCTGTTTCATTAATTACGCGGTGTGTGTTTTGTTTGATACCACATGTACTATTGTCCATTAACTCAATGGAATCACAAATCTGCTATGAGTTGTCCTCCTCCCGGTAGTAGTAAAAAGCAATTCTGTTTGAATTATAAAGGTTGAACAATTTAGGAGGTGTTTAAGAAGTTTAATATTCTTGTAATGAATAAACACATATTATATGATGTACTGAAGATGCAAGCTGCAAGAACTATCATTCTTTCGATCTTAGTTTTGAAATTATGGTCTTGTATAAAATGTCTTTCCACTCCTCCGGCCCATAAACAAAGTAAAACCCTCCTTTTTGGCTGTATACAGACTCGATAACTCTTTGGTAGATCAGATGTTGGTCGTTGTTTAGCATCGAATTAAGCTGTTCATGTTCAACCTTGCTTGTTTTCGTATCAAAGTCCAACGCTTCTCTAATCAAACGATTGTCCATGTTTGTTAGTAGCTTTGGGTTTGGTCTTGGGAGTTCTGCAAATTCAGCTAAAGATCTTCCAAATCGTATGCAGTTCCTCTATCTCCACCAAACAATAGTTTTGAATCATTCGTTTGTAAGCTCTAAATCTGGGTACACAAGTGTTTTCTTTGTTTGTGTAGAATATCTTCGATAAAGCTTCCCAGTTTTCTTCCCATAATTGTCGTGGCCTACTTACTTCACAAAACAGCAATATTGTAACAAATAAGTCCCTCAATTGAGGTGCTAATGCCCAAAATCTTGCTTTTGATATAGCGTTGGTCCATTCCTTGTCATCATTGAGCAAGCCATATGCAAAACAGACTTCCTTAAATGTCCGATATGTTATCTTGTTAACCGTCATCAGGTGTTGAAAGGATTCGGGACCTTTGGCTATAGTCGGTGTCAATCGAGATAGTAACGTTCCCGATGCGGGGTTGGAATAAACCATCCGGCCTATGGATTTTTTGTTTTCTAAGTTTCCAAATCCTTTCTTTTCATGCCATACATACTTTTGCGAATTTGAGCATAAGTTAAACCCGAGCTTCGGTTCACGTTTGTTTAGCTCAAACCACTCTGTAAACATAGTTATGTTGATGCCTTCCTTCGAAGCAATCTTTGGTAAGCTTTCGAGAATCACGTGCGTTATTGCATTTTGGTTGGGCGGTGGTAATTTAACTTCATGGTGATGGGTAGGCGTAATTGATGTCGAAAGAAAAAGTCGCCATCTTGCTTCACATGGGGCTAAGTAGCGACAATTCAAGAAGTTCTTGATTTCATCAACTTCAAAAACCTTTGTAGGGCGATGCATCACATTTTGTAATGTTTTCTTCGATGACAATGGTAGCTCGATCGGGCCCTTTGTTTAAGTATTTAAATAAGTACTTAATTGCCCTTGATCTATTGCACCATTCTACATTTATGTGTGCACGGTACTTAGCGAAGATATCGATTATAAGGAGCGACATATCATTATTGAAAGTGAACTTACCCTTTACAAAATTGACTTTATTATCTCTCCTGCGGTAAGCAGGGTAGCCATCCCCATCAATTGTTGTTTGGATAAAATGATTTAGGAAATGTTTTGAACATTTTCCTTCTATGGTGCATGGGCGTACTTTGCATCCTTCGCATGGTCCATGCAACATGTATTCGATAACAACTTTGTATCCATCCGGATCATTTGTTGGGCATGGAATCTCTTGAAATTAGATCATCTATTTGTAGCTTTGTCTCACTTGGCGTATTCCTCGAGCCACGATAAAATATGTGCATGAGGCAAGCCGCGTTTTGGAATTCAATAACATAGACAAGCTGAAGCGAAATATTTGAAATTTATTAGATACAAATCAGAATGGTTTAATGGAAAAGTCTTATTGACTCTTAGATATGGGTTGTATTACCTGCACAACTATCGCCAAAAATTTGTTTTTTTGTAAGATCATCCAACAACTCAGTTAACTTTATTTTAAATAGCCGGGTGCCAACTTCCGGGCGATCGTGTGCTTTCTGGCCAGGTATATCAGCAAGCATGTCTCCAATTTCCGGCCATTTGGGATTGGAAGTGAACGTGATGAACAGATCTGGATTTCCATATTGTCTACATAGAGCCATGGCATCTTGGTAATTCTGCATCATATACCTTGGGCTTCCTACAAAGCTTGAGGGCAAAACTATTCTTTTTCCAATTGCGGCCGCGTCAGTATCTCCTCTTGTGTGACATCAAACACATTATGGTAAAGATCCACACGTAGGTTGTCTTGATTCTTTCTCGTCCATTTAAGCCGTTGTTCTTCAATAGTTGTGTATGCATCGACAAAAATTCTTTGGAATAGCGGCCTCCTCTCGACAAAGTAGTACCTGGTTTTTCTTTCTTTGAATTATGTCTGCGTAATACTCCTTCATTGTAATGAATCCACGTATAGTTTGTCGTCCACTGTATTGTTATGAAAAGGTATGCTATCATGGAATCCATCTTCTCCATATGGAAATAGTAAAGGATATTGGAGTGCCATGTAAGATGGATGCAATTCGATATCCTTTGCTTGCCGTGTCTTTATAGTTGACAATGATATCTCGTGAAGGATGCCACGACCAAAATCATTTGTAATTAGCGCGACTATTTGAGATCTGATTGGTGTATTGTCTTGTCGTGCACTTCTTCTATTACTAATAAGCCGCGTTGTAAGTTTGGAGTATCATGTGAAGCACACCAATCTCTTGCCATGCGAAATGCCTTTATGCTTGCACTTGTCTCATTTAGCATTGAAATGAGGCTCGACTATTGTTTCATCAACACGGTTTTGTTTCTTTATCAATAAAAGCGGACATGCGATTCTTAGGTTCATTCGTGTGTCAAAAAGTAAAGTGGGCAAACTTTGGTTGTTCTCCTTACTTATTTGAGCGAGGGACCCAATAAGATGATAGTTTTGACCATTTATTCTAAATGTATATGGCCCGCGTCCTTTATTGATTGAGTTATCTATTTTTGCTCCAAAAGATGTAAAGCAAAACATACTATTGTATATTCTAATTTGATCTCTAAATTTTGTTGCAGAAGAATCACTATAATCAAGAAGCTTGTTTAACAGCGTTGGTGCTTCATTGAATTTGGAGAGCAGAACTTTACCACTTTGACAACAAAGGGAGAATGTTGGATTTAAAGGCTTGTAAGCCTTGGTAGTTCTTTCTTCATACCACATAGTTTGTTGCACAATTAGAACATGTTACGATGGTGGGCCAATATTATGGTAAGAAACAGCAACCCCTTGTATAAATAAGAGTAAAAATGATAAGTGAGGTGCTTATTTACTTTTTAATTAGTGTAGTTTCAATTATATTGAGTAAAATTCATGGAAAAGATACCTCTAGATGTGAACCCTATGCTTTTATTGTTTTTTAGGCACTCGTCGCTTGACTTGTTCTAATATAATATCTCCGTTTTGCCCTTGGTAATTGGATGTAGAACACGAAAATTTATGTTTTACATTTAGCGAAATTGTCAAATAATTATCGACACATGATCCGAAATTTACCTTTAGATCTTTTGGCGGTTTTTAGGCATGTTGGAAGCTGAAACCCTGTTTTTTTTAGTATTTTCCTGTTGTTTCCTCGAATTGTTCTTTGTTTCGGACAAATTTTAAAAAGTTTATACAGGTGAATTGATGATTTTGTATAAAATATATATGTGTTTGGTTTACACGATTCTGCGTTATTAATTACATTATTTTGAGACCACGGTAACTCTCGAGTTTTCCATCGATCGATTTTGTATGTGAATGAATCGTTATAGAGTTGTGTATTATGTCGAGAGTGATGGAATCTCTGTTTGCTTCATGAATGAATTTGGGATGAAATAAGCGATAATCCTAATTACATGAACAATTTAAATATATAGTTTCATTTAAATTGATGCTTGTTGGTGTTGTACATGTAATTAATGAACATATCAATATATAGAGATATAGAATTAAGAAGATCAATAGGTGCCTTTTGGGATTTTGTGATGTAAATGTTATAATGTAGAATTAAGAAGATCAATAGGTTGCCTTTTGGGATTTTGTGATGTAAATGTTATATTTATTGATTGTTAATATGAAAGATGTTTTAGATTTTGGAAGATGTTAGTAGGCTTTTGGTATTTTGTGATGTAAATGTTACATTTATTAATTGTTAATATGAAAGATGTCGGTTCTTGTAAAGTATTATTGTTATCTTTGAAAGTTTGTTTTACTTAGGAACATGATTGTTAGTTTGTTGGATGAAGTGATATTTGGAATATTCTAGGAGTTATTTTAACTTTTGTAAAGTAGTATTGATATGATGGTAGATTTATTTAGAGTCGTGATTGTTAGTTTTTGAATGAAGTAGGTTATTGTTCTTTTTTTACATGATTACGGTTTCTATTCATTCGGTAGATTTTCCTAGACTTTTCAATATAATACACTCATAAGTGTTGCCATTTAATTTTGCAATTGTATATAGATACTAAGATAGAAATATGGTATTATTCAATCATGATCATTACACAATCACTAACAACCTTCCATTGATTAATATCTAAAATTGTAATCTTGAACATTCATAATTTAGTTTATAATAATTTGTTAAAATTCTAAAACTTGCATATCAATTTCCTCCTAATCTTGGGTTTCATTGTCACCATCATAATCACCATCCATCTCTTTAGAGTCGAAATATTGCTTGGATATATAAACTGCAATGGAGTAGCTTCAATTGTTGTTGTTGGGCGAAGTTCATGTTTTAATCTTTTGTATCTAGCTTTGAAGTTTCTCCGTCTCAACTTTTTAGTGGTCGGAGAAAGTTTGTAATTAGGATTTTCTTGTACTCGCCTCCTTTCTTCTTTCAACCTTGTTATGATTACTTTCGTGTAATCATCAACTATTGCACCTCCATTTTCTTCCTATAATGCAAGTGAATTTTGTCAATAACATAAAACATAAACATAAAATGTTAGGTTCACTTGAATTCGACACGGAGAGTGCTAATTAATAAATCTAAGCTTAGCTTACGATATATGGCAACGCTTAAAACCCTTATCTCTGAGCTGTTTTAAAGCAGTTAAACCAACATTTAGTTGTTTGCAAGCTTGACTATTGGTAGATGAAAATCTTGAGCAATCATTGTGTTGCTCGGTTCCGTGATATTACTACATTGTGTGCAGCTGGGTCCGTGATATTAGATTCAATTGTTGTTGTTGAGCCCAAGTTCATGTTTTACTTTTGTTGTGTCGGCTTTGAAGTTTCTCTGTCTCAATTGTTTTGTGATTGGAGAAAGGTTGTAATCGAGATTCTCTTGTACTCTCCTCCTTTCTTCTTTCAACCTTGTTATGATTACTTTTGTGTAATCATCAAGCTATTGCACCTCCATTTTCACCTATAATGCAAGTGAATTTTGTCAATAACATTGGATGTTATAAGATCACTTATTTATAAATGAATTTACACTTTCTTCTTGTGAAATGATATCATTGCATTATACATAACATTGATAAAGATAAACATAAAATGTTAGCTTCACTTGAATTCGACACGGAGAGTGCTAATTAATAAATCTAAAATTGCTCGACTACGATATGGCCGTGACGAAAACCCATATCTCTGAAATTGTTTTAAAGCAGTTAAACCAACATTTAGTTCTTTGGAAGCCTCATTATTGGTAGATGAAAATCTTGAGCAATCACCGTTTTGCTCAATTCCATGATATTTGAATGTGGATATTGGATGTGTTTGTGGATAAAGAGCGAAAGTGTATTCATAGAGTTTAGAATGTGTCATTTTAAAGCCATATTAAGCTATTCATATTTCACGGAGTTACAAAAATTCTTATAACTTCCATTTACCCATAAAGTATATTTATGAGATATTAATTAGTTTTTGGCTATTGACATGCTTATGCTTTTGTATTGATGTTTAAATCGTAGCATTACATACATATATTTATACCATTATATGTAGGCAAATAAACATATAAGAGTCCTTTGGAAGTAAGTAATTATTAATATAGTAATTTGTAAGTTGGTCATTTGTTAGAACGATAAGCACATATTTGTATAACTATAAAAGATTGGAATTTAGAACAAACAAGCGATAAGAAAAGATATTATTCATTAAATAAAACACAAAGCGAAAGATAAGTTATTTGTGAATAAGGCATAAACTCACGAGATATGTAACAATATCGTGATTCATCTTATTATTATTTTTTAACAATCTATTTGTTGAGTTCTTCAATCTTCTTGTTCTTTATCATGCTTCATTCTGAGGATGATCTCGCATTACATATTTTGATTGGAAATTGTGTGCATTTCATTTTGAATGGCCATCTATTCATGGTTAATGTGAATGTAATTCTTGGTATTACAACCATGTCTCCTAAATTTGATCCGATGATGATTTACGCCTCAATAATAAATCGTCCAAACCGCTTGATAATTAGGTGGGTTCCAATGCACAAACCTTTACTTGGATCCACATTTCTAATGAGCACAACTCGTAGGTTTTTTTTTAGCCTCAGCATGTGAGGAGGCATAAGTTGATTACCTGTAAGATGTGACATAGTGATGGGGTGTACTGTTTGGAGGATATGAGTTTGTTATTTATATAATGGTATAGAATGATTAAAAAACTGAAGTATTTATTTTTGAGAAAATGAAAAGCACATCTTTATTATAATGATAATTTATTAGTGTTTAGTTATCCTTGTATTGTTGATAGTACTTATTTATAACTGTTAAAATCTTGGGTATTGATAGTACTAATTTATAAGTGTTAAAAGTTGGAAACATTCTTGGCATCAAATTTGTCAATTTAAAATAGAAGTTTAATATGAAGTTTAATCAAGTAGTTTAAATTATTGATATTCGATTATGCGAGTTAGGTTCTTGGCGTTACTCCATAAGTTATTAATGTAGTATAAATAAGTGTTGGTATGTAGATTTTATTATGTAACAAAAGTGTTAAAGTCTTGGACCATTGATAGTACTAATTTATAAGTGTAAAAACTTGGAAAGATTTTTGCCATCAAATTTGTCAATTTGAAATAGAAGTTTAATATGAAGTTTAATTAAGTAGTTTAAATTATTCATATTGAGTGCTAGTATAAATAAGTCTTTGGTATGTAGTTTTATTATGTAACAAATCAAGTAATAATAAATTATTGTGTTATTCGGTCATGCTTATGACTATTGATAGTATCAATTAATAAGTTTTAGAATATTCGATAATGCGGATCATTATAAAATTTGTAAATTTAAGATAGAAGTTTAATATGAAGTTTAGCCAAGTTGTGTAAATCATTTGTAGAAATTGAATAATGTTATTCTACATTTGTTGAGTCGAACATGGGAACAAAGACAATTCATTGGAAATATGAAAATTGATTACGAACATGGGAACAAAGACAATTCATTGGAAATATGAAAATTGATAAGTAACGATAACTATTTTCTTAAGGTACCAAACTATTGTCTTAAGGTGCGAAACTTCATGATCCTATTAACTATTAGGATCAACTTTATTACATTTTCCTAACTATTTATTCATTGTTTGCTTGACTCATCGGTCTTGTATCATTTCGATGCTTTCAATGACTTGATTGCTTCATGTCTATTCCTCGTCGGACGACGCAACAACCAACCTAAGTAAACAATGTAAGAAATTGACATGTTAAGATTTTAAACAATATCAATGCAATGAGATAATTAACATTGGATACATACTTCTTTTTAGCTTCTTTTTTCGATCCTCCAACTTTGACTTTTATTTGTTTCTCATCATCGATTATGCGAATCCTCAACAACAAACCTATAATAATAAGGCAATAAGTAAGAATGTAATATATAGTGCAATAACAAATTAAATAAGCTGAAATCTGAGACCTTTTTCTTCATTCCTTCCTCTATTTGATGATCGGAATCAACAATGTCATCCCTTAAATAACACAATTTTATATGTCATATAAGCGGTTGTATTTAAAAGTATTTCAGATGTGAATCAATGAAGTATTGCACGACCTTTTTGGACTTTTGTTCGATGAACTTTAATGGAGTAGGGACGAGATAGGTCATCTGTTGATTTCTTTAACATATGCTTCTTAGAAGCGACATCTTGCCTACTTTCTCTTCATTTATTTCAAAGCGATTGATCAACATCAAGCGATAATTTCTTTAACTTTCGTTTCTTAGAAGCGAGAATGTTGGTCCGCTTTCACTTCTTCTATTTCGATGTCGGATTGCTCAACATCATCCCTTAAATAATAGAACCATAAATGACGTAAGGAGTTGTATTTTAAACTTTTCCAACATATGTATGTAGGAATCATTGTCAAATCATTGACTTACCCATTTTGTTGTGTTCATCGGATGTTGTTTGAGCGACAATTTGCTCAAGCTGTGCTAGAATTGCCACATTCATCGACACTACGGTGCGTAATAATTGCGAACACGTGAAACTCTCATAGTTACCATGCTCATAGTAAGTATGTGTTTTATCTCCAGTTGTGGGTTGTGCCTACAATATCGGTTATGGCGCGCGGCAATACTGGTGATTTTACGAATCACGCAAGCGAAGATAAGGTTGGGGACATTATTGCAACACTCTTTAATATTATTAATTTACCTCAGCCTCTGTTCCAAAAAGTGAGGATGCTGGATGTTTAACCAATTCTGTGGCAGTCTCGTCAAACAGAACAACTATAGTCCGTTCCGTCTCATCAGATACACCAAGCTCAAGCCTGTACCTGCACAACCAATATTACAAACCAAATGTGGTTGATTAATACTGTTGTTAGTTCAACATTTTTAAAAACAAATCAATAATGGTTGCTAAGATAGGGCAACACCTTATAAGCGGATAATCAGAAGTTGTGTTACACCCATCACACCAGAATCTTCCATCCTGCCTGGTGAGTCCTTTTTTACATGTTCCACCTCCACACGATGGATAGTTCCATCCCTTTCTAGTTATGACATTGTCTATCCTCACCTTACAGATGAATGTGGAACTCTGGAAAAAGAAACATGACATCATTATGTAGCAATGGTCTGTAATGACACTAACAAAACATTTGAGAAGAAGATGAATACATCATTTTGCCTGTTTCTTGCCCACATCAGCACATTCTCAAGGGTACCGGGCTTTGAGTGCAGTGATCAACAGTACAATATCCTTCCTTTGGTTCACACCACTGCAAGTAACATGAATGGTAATGGCTAAAAGATCCAAGTATTATAAAATGCATGTAAGATGTAACTTTGATTACCTAGCGCCTCCTTTAAAAGCGTTTGGTGGGATGTCATCATCATCCGAAGCAAGGAGGAGGAAGTACTCGACAAATACGACTTATGCGAAGGTAAACACAAAAGCGAGTTAATTTTGCCATGGTTTAAATGTTGATGAAACATAATGATAGATGCACCCTTACTATTGTAAAGTCTAGCATTAGCGAAGTTAGAATCACGGCACTGACCCGGTTTGCTTGGTTTTCATTTCTACCAATACTTAGCCTAGCCGCCCCATAGGGTAACCCTAATTGTTGGCCTTGTTTAATCAAACACAAACACTACAATTTCATTAGCATTATATGGTTTTTGTAACAACAATAGAAAAGAATACGTACCTTTGGTTTGCAAGATAGAAATCAAGATTCCGAGAACACTGTTTTACGGTAGTGGTCCTACCAACATTGGTGGCGTAACCAATAACATCGTAAAGTGGTACTAAATCACAACTCTACTTATAATACGAAAAAAAAATCGAAAATATTTAAGAAATACGTCCTAACCAATGAGGAATTTATTGTCGGTGGGTTGAAGGTTCTCAAAAGCTACCAATTCAAAGGATGTCGGACAAAACCATCCGGTTTGAATGCGACTTTCTGACGATGATTGACCCATCAAATTCAATCATCCACGCGAGTCCTTCAAAACCGGTACTCATCCTTATTTGCAATGACGGTAAAGTCTTTGATTGAATAAATCATGCCATCTTTTAACTTGTCCACAAAATTATGGGAAGCGCTAGCCTTTGAAGTACAATGCATGATATTCCCGAAGGAACAAAAATAAAATTTTAGTGAATAAAGTACATGACCACTATGCATGTTTATGGTTTTTATTTTTATAAAAGCTATATTTGTAATTGTAAGTATTTTCTCAACTTGCGAGTCACCAACACCTAACTTACCTTCCCATCGAGACAATGAAATATGTACTTATATAACGGCGGTTCTAGCATTCACATCCCATCTCCTACATATCATGACAACTATGGTTCCCGAGACACCCATCTCCAATGCATCAAGGAAAAGTTGGTTGTTTGCATGGGTGGCCTTACGTGAAGGTATGATGTTGGTTTCATTTGCTGGCTGGTCTGTTTGCCATTATGATGTATGAGCAAATTTGAGTGTATGAGCAAATTTGAGGTGTATGAATCTCAATCCACATGAAATTTATAGAGGTGACTTACTTTACGGGTTGGTGTTGTGGCGATGAATAACATGGTATTAATGGAGATCTTTCATATTCTTTTTGGCCATGTTTATGTACCATAATTGCACAATTATTTCACATCAATATCGACCTCCTTGAGCTACACAGTAATGAATATGCACGCAATCAATTTGACATCAATATCGACCTCCTTGAGCTACACAGTAATGAATATGCACGCAATCAATAAGCGAGCTTCTTGAGTTGCTGGAATGAATATGCATTTGTGTAGAAATCACATGTGAAAGCTCTATATAACAAAATCAATTCATGAAACATTTATTGACATCACTTTGCATTTATAACACAACTTAAGCTTTTAGTATATAAGATGTTCTTCATAACTTTAATGCTTATCCGTGGTTACGGCATAACCTAAGCTGATGGTTACGCCGTAGTCTTCATAACTTTGATGCTTATCCATGGTTATGGCGTAACCTGAGCTAATAGTTACGCCGTAGTCTTCATAAAATGCCATATCGTGATCTGTAGTCATATTACGGCGTAACTCTATTACTTTGTTATGTCGTATTCTTCATAGAATAGATTACGGCGTAACTTCATCACTTAGTTACACCGTAGTCTTTAGTAAATGTGAGACAACTCCGTCCTTGAGCTCAGAAATGTCCAAATACCGCTTCTTCATAGTAATAATTCCTGAAATGAAATAAGAAGGAATAAGGATGATTCTAATAGCATTTTAAGCATAATATGACAATAGAAAGGGGGAAATTAATACTTAGAATATCAGGATAATTTGATGTTATTAAATATCCCCCCACTTGAACTTTACTTGCCCTCAAGTAGACCTTTAGATTATAAGAGAAATAATATATCCTTTGAGTAAATCAAGGAATATGCAGTTAATAGTTCCCATGCTAGAATAATTATAAGAGCCGAACACCTCACAAAACGGGGAAGAAACACTGTCACGCTCATCCTAATCTAAGTGTTTAATTTCGAGGTGATCACTCAGTTGCACAAACATAGCAAGTATTATATCATAGGCTTGGCAATTACACACGTCTTCACCGCTAGAGCTAAGGTCACGACAATCTTTAGAAGGCAATATTGGGTTTTATAGTGATTCAACGGTTAAGGGGTAGTGTCATTACTAACGTGTCACGGCGAAGTGGACAAAATCAATGATACATGACCAAATCCATGGCCAAGACATCAAGGATTGCTAGCTTCATCACTTAGACACGCTTCATGACAAAAAGGGTAAGGTAAGGCATAGGATAATTTAATGGGTGAAAAGAAAAAGAAAACAAATAGTCTTAGCTTAAAACCAAGTCGTCACCGCCCCACCGTTCATTCAAGGTTCAACTTCAAGGCATAGAAACCGGATCATGATGTGTCAGGGGAACGCACCATTAGAGGACGTCATGATGAATACATTTCCTGTTCCTTGAAATATTGGTACCTTGACCAACTCCAATCTTCAAATGTGATCGAGGTGGCCTCCTCGATGCTAATATCTTATAACCACATAATATAGTGTTATAACAATTTGCACTTTTATCAACAAGAGCTATATATATATATATATATATATATATATATATATATATATATATATATATATATATATATACATGATACAATGATAGCTTATCCCCCACTTGAGATGGGGATCTTCAATGATCTTCAAATGGATGACTTCAATTTAGCGTGATTTCTAAATGTTGGGTTCGATAAATACCCAAACCCCTTAATCTAGGATTTGAATAGAAAATAGCCCAAGTGTTTAATCCGTTAACACAAAGCAGTCATTGAGTGCATAGTCTCTCGGTGAGTCGTCTTCAGGATACTCAAGATGAGGCGAAGAAGAAGTCTCTCCACTCGAAGGCGGAACTTAAAGGGTGAAGACCGAGTCAAGAAGAAGATGATGGATTCGGTGGTGATGACAATAACTCATCGAATCCCTAAGATTCCTCTCCAACTTCTTACTGAAGACAAATCAAGTAGAAGATCAAGGATGAAAAGATCGAAGAAAGAGTGGGACAAGGCGGAAAAGGTTGAATCGGATAAGGCGAAGTCCTTATCAACCAAAGTCAACTTTCCCGAATGGCAAAGATCGGGCTCGGTGTCATCACCGAACTTAGGAAAGTAGTCTTGTCTCTTACCTAGAATAGTCTTTGTAGCAGAGACAAAATACATCAAGATTTTGTCTTACAGATGATGTCGGTTGTCACTTAGGAAAGAGTCAAATATCATACATGTATAAATAGCATAAGAGATGGAGTGAAAAGGTTAAGCTTGTGAATTGTAAAACACACATACACGAAGCCATCTTTTCACTCCTCCAAATACAACTTAGTTCCCGAGATAGCTCAATGAGCTCTAAGAGTTGTGCTCGGACTTAGCCCGAGCTTAGAGAGAGTCACCAACTTTGTCATTTCAATCCCAAGTACTATTCCAAGTACTTGGGTAACGATTCTTTGTTGATTTATTTCTAATAAGAATATGATGTTGAAAATTACTTAGTGTGCTTTTCTTATGTTAATTTGGTCATAGTTCACTATTAACTTGTTTTATAAACTTAATTTGTTTTAAACGATAGTGAACGGGAACAACAAGTGGTATCGAGCAAGGCTAATTATAAAACTCATTTTTAGGCCTCTAAAAGTTTTTAAATTAGGATCCTAAATGGTCGAAATTGATGTACCCCAACTAGTCAATAAAAGGGTGGAACTTATTCAACTATTGCCCCTAGACTTGAAGTTGGCAAATTCAACAAATGGAAAAGCGAATGCTTTGCTATTTGATTGGGATGGAACCTTATTATATCAAGTGTATAAATGAAGGTCCATTTGTCCCAAAGATCGAAGGGTTGCCCAAACACAAGCTCGGTGGACCAGGATGAAAGGAGAGTGGTCAACCGGGACCAAAGACTCAAAAGTATCATAATATCTTGTCTTCACGACGATATTATGGAATGCATATGTCGTAGTACTGACTAAGCAAACTGGGATGACCTAGTTCATAGTCATGAAGGACCATCGATACCAAGGAAAGCAGGATAATGGACACGAAACTTGAGTATAACACCTTTGAGCTAAGGACTCGAAACACTCTCTCAAACTTACACGGATACAAAACTCTTTAAATGAACTTTCTAATGATGGTGTTAAGTTGTCCAAACATGAAATCAATGTTGGTTTTGTCAGCAGTCTCCACGAGAAGTGGTTGAATTTCTCTCGGGACTCGGGAATGCTAATCATATCCAAAATATTGAGCTTCACGAAATTTATGGGAAATTGTCTATGAGGAAAATCTCATCAGCAGACGATACCACGACTTAAAGAAGTCTCAGAAGTCAAGAAGTCCCGACCACCACCTCATCACCAATATCAAGCGCTTTCTATTCTAACAATGTTGTTCAAGATTTTCGGAAAATTCGATGATGAGCGATGAGAGATCAAGTGAGGAGTACCTAAATGACCGGAACACCGAATTTCGTGAAAGGGCACTCCTTGCTAACTCTCGAAGGTTTATAAAAAGAAACAAAGGTTTTCGAATGCCAAAGCAAATGAGGACATTGAATGCTTTAAGTGTCACAAAAGAGGTCATTTTGCAAAAGACATTTTTCAAAAACAATTTCGAACCCTCTTATAAACCATCATGGTCAAATCGGTCCTCGTGCTTTAGCAAATTTCAACCAAAATCTATCGGTCTCATCAAAATTTTCAAAACAAATCGATCATAACAAAAGCTGTTGACTTTGAAGCTAAGTATAAGAAAGTCAAAGCTAAGCTTGCATTGCTAGAGGCAGTCCCTCGAAACAACAAAAGTGTTCAATCATGCGGGGTAAAACAAAGGCCTTGTTCTTTGAGACCTTCGATTGGGATGAAGAGCCGGTGTCATCGAGATGATGAAATGGTGCATGTCAGACCGATGGCCCTCTCGAAGAGGACAAGCTAGCGATTGGAAAGAATCATGCAGAAGCGAGGAATGGGTCAACATCACTATGAAGAAGGTAAACATCTTACTATCTATGGATGATGACTCGATTGGCGATCTTATATGAATTATCTTAATGTTGACCTAAAGTTCATAGAAGAGCAAAGATTAAATCTCTTTTCAAAATACAACAAGCTAAGTTTTGAATTAAACAAGTGTAGAGATGAACTGCTTATTTTAAAACAAGCCAAGCTTGAGGTGTCACCTTGCAAATTCAAAACACCGAACTAGTTAAGAGAAATCGGGCTCTTCAAGACGAACTTAAAAGGAACAAGATATTCTTGATAGTTGGATTGCTAAGAATCCTGGGGTCTTTGATGCTATGGGTGCCCCGGTAGCAAAAAAGAGTCATAGGTGAAGATCATCTCACGACTCTGCAACAAAGACCAAAGTTCAAAACATTTGTGTACGGTGGTATGATTACCAACATGTTGACAACTCTAAATTCAAAGGATTTGGATTGAGCGGGTTAATCCTAAGAGTAAGCTTCCAAACTTTGATTACGGAAGGATTCTTGAGCACGAGAGCCAAGCTCTTAAGAGCATGCTAGGACTTCTGAGATGACCGGTGGTCTTGAACACATCTCCGAGTGCAAGCGAATCAAACACCGCTTCCCCCCGAAACCTCTTGTGGTCTTGATCAAGCTCACGAGCTTACTCCTCTAAAATTCAATCCTCACTCACCAAAGGAAAGGTCCGGACTTGGTAGAACCATCCTTCAAAGACAAGCAAAACTAATCCAACAAGAGTCTACTCCTACGAGACTTCAACATCTCTCGTCCCCATGAAGGTCGACCAAATTCAAAGAATCGATCGAACTTGTGAGGAAGTTTCTTGAAAAATGGAATCCATTGAAAAGATCCTGAACCAATCAAGGAGACAAAGTCGACTTCCGCCAGTTCCTCAAAGTCTAAGTCGGCCTCTAAAACAAACAAAAGTGTGAGTTGTGTCATTACACCAGCCATACCACCGACAAGCGCTATAGAATCCTTTTTGCATGATGCGCAAAAGGATGATCACAGCTGCAGACCATCTACAAGATGTCGGTCAATCAAACTATACCAAAGTTGGTCATTAGTATGCTTCATCCTCCAAAGCGCTCCAAAGAATAGAGCAAAACCTTTTCCTCTGTGCCCTCACGGTGGGTTTAATGATCATCATCGGGATGATTGTCTCATGAATACATCTTTGTGATATATGCGGTAATCCACTCATGAGACATCCCAACATGACGATGTCATTCATGCAAGGAGAAATTCCAAACAACCCAGTCACTAAGTCATCATCGACCTCTAAATGCAAAACACATGGTAGCACCATGCACACAACTACCGACCATGAGTCAATTGCAAATTTCAAAGAGACCTTGAGATCCAAGCCCACTAGTAAGTGGGTCGAAGAGAAACTAATTCGGTTTACTACTTGTGCGAGAGACATGCCGGGGAGCCTATTTGGCATCTAGGCGGTGGATGCTCAAGAAGCATGACCAGTGTGAAGGAATATCGCACAAGTATGTAAAGGAACCGGGGCCCAAGGTAGTATTTGGTGATAACTCATCATGTCCCACTCAAGGTTATGGTTCGATGGCTGCAATGGAATAGTTTTCTCTAGAATAGCCTATGTCAATGGTCTCAAATACAATCTTATCGATTGTCGATCAACTATGTGATGCTAAATACATTGTACAATTCAATGATAAACAAGGTACCATTTTCAATGCCAACAAGGAATTTGTGTTGATAGCTCCTAGAGAGATGATGTTTATGTGCTAGACATGTCAACACTCTCCCAAGATGGAGCGTGTCTCTTTGCTAAAGCCACCGAAACTATCAATTGGTCGTGGCATAAGAGACTCTCCCACTTAAACTTCAAAAACCTCAACAACTTGGCAAAACAAAACAAGGTCCTTGGCTTACCATCACCGGTTTTTGCAAAAGACAAACCATGCTCGCTTTGTGAAAAGGTAAACACCACAGTAGCATCATTCAAAACCAAACAAAATTTCTCCATCAAAGTCGCCTTCACCTCCCTGCACATGGATCTCTTTGGACTGTCGGTCCCGGATCAATCCAAAGATGAGAAGTATACACTTGTCATTGTTGATGAGTTCTCAAGATACACTTGGGTATACTTTCTTTCCAAGAAGAGTCAGGCGGTGATACAATAATGTCATTCATCGGGAAGATAGAAAACCGAATGACATTCTTGTTAAACAAATCGAGGCCGACAATGGTGCGAGTTTAAATCAAGAGCTTGAGAGTTTACGTGATGAAAAAGGAATTTCTCAAAATTTCTCATCTCCATACACCCCGAACAAAATGGGGTTCTTGAAAGGAAAAGCAGAACTCTCATTGAGGTCGCTAGAACTATGTTAAATGGCTCAACCTCTCAAAGCATTTACGGATGAAGCGATCAAAGCACTGTTACACTCAAAACATGTCAATCATTGTCAAAAGACATAATAAAACCTCATATGAGATCTTCAAAGGTAGACTTCCTAACATCGCCTATTTTCATGTATTTGGATGTCTGTGTTCATTCATAACCACAAGGATCATCTAGGCAAGTTTGATGCAAAAGGCGATGATGGATACTTCTTAGGCTACTCACCGATCTCCAAAGCCTTGTGGTTTTTAACACAAGGAGACAACAAGTTGAGGAAACCTTTCATGTCACCTTTGATGAAAGTCTTGAAAGCATCGAGTTCACCAACACCTCGATGGAGGAAATAGGAATTGATAACTCATCAAGATATCCTTCGATGAGTACAACATCAATTCAATTCCTCATATCAAGTTGATCTTGACATCTCATATTATGTCTTACCTCACAACCTAACCCAACCAACCATCAGTGAGTTCATTGATAATCAGTCAGTCCCTGCTGGGATAGGAAACACTGATTCAAATGATCAGGAACCTGTAACTCATGAATCTCACCCTGAACAAGACATCTCTACAGATGTTCTAAATGATTCTGTGACTCTTGCACCTGAACTCACATCTGAACACCCAGTGACATCATCAAGCTCAGATCCCAGACCACAAAGTAAGTGGACAAGAACTCAGGATATTGAGCTTGTAAACATCATTGGTGAACCCACTGAGGGCATGCTCACTAGAAGCATGGCTGCTAGTCTAACCGCGACCTCGACCAATGAATGTCTATATTTCGATTACCTATCGAAATAGAACCCAAAAGTGTCACCGAGGCTCTAAAATACCCAAGCCGGGTTCAAAGCTATGCAAGAAGAAGCGCAGCAGTTTGATAAAAACAAGGTCATGACCTTGATCAAATGTCCTCGGGATGTAGTAGTCATAGGAATGAAGTGGGTTTTCGTAAACAAAGCGATGAAAGCAGCCTTGTCATTAAAAACAAAGCCGACTTGTAGCCAAAGGTTACATCAACAAGAAGGCATTGACTATGATGAGACATTTGCTCTGTTGCAAGAATGGAAGCCATCGGGATCTTCCTTGCATATGCAACATACATGAACTTGTGGTCTACCAAATGGATGTTAAAAGTGCATTCTTAAATGGTGATCTCAAGGAAGATGTGTATGTTCAAGAACCTCCGGGCTTTGAGAGTAGTGAATTTCTTGACTATGTATGCAAGCTTGACAAAGCCCTTTATGGACTCAAACAAGCTCCCGTGGCATGGTATGAAACTCTCTCGGCCTTACGATACAAAACAAGTTTGTCGGAGGAAAGATAGATAACACTGTTGTTTGTCTATAGAACCTAACAGGATGTGATACTAGTCCAAGTGTATGTTGATGATATCATCTTTGGCTCAACAAACTACAAACTTTGCAAACAGTTTGAAAAACTAATGACAAAGAAGTTTGAAATGAGCATGATGGGGAACTTACATACTTTCTTGGACTAAAATCGTGCAAACCGATAAAGGAATATCCATCATCAAGAGAAATACACGTAAATCTCTTGAAGAAATATGAGATATCGATTGTGCCTCGATAAAGACACCAATGGCCCCACCTAACAACCTTGGACCCGATCTCACCGCAAATCGATCAATCAAACCCATTTCGAGGGATTGTTGGCTCATCGATGTATCTAACCGCTACTAGACCGGACATACAATTTTCGATCTGTTTAATAGCAAGATATCGGTCAATCCCAAAGAATCTCACCTCACTGCACTAAAAGAATACTCGGTACACGAAAGGAACCCCAAACCTTGGACTCTATTATCCAAAATGCTCGGGGTTTGATCTCAAGGGTTACTCGATTCGATTATCTTGGTCGCAACATGACAGAAAAAGTGTTACGCCCAAAACGGAAATTTTAAAACTTTTATTAATGACAAAGAAAGAAAGAAAAACGGAAGTTTTATTTTTAAAACGTGACGGATCGGAAATGTTTATGACGGCGTCGGACAATATTGTGACGACTCAGAAAGATTTTGCGACGGCGCGAGATAGTAATCGTGACGACTCGAAAGATTTTGGTAAAAATGCGACGGCGTCGGGTTCTATGTGCGACGCCGTCCGGAACTCGAGACTGCACATTTTGTGCATATTTCTTTGCACTTTAACTTAATAAAACTACATATCATTTAACCATTTTCACAAAACTTGTAGACAACTTGTGACTCATACAAGAACAACTATTACTAACAATTCCAAGATTTTAACCTTCAAATGAGAAATCGGCTTTATGCCAAACATCATTTTAGTTCCATGACCCATATTTACAATAACTTGACACATTGATTTGATAATTTAGAGAACTTAAACATAATAACAATTACTAACGGAGAGGGGACCAAGACACTTGAAAATATACCAAAACAACTTGACTCTTTGGGGCTTCCAACTTTAACGCCTTGGTTCCAAAAGACAAGCTCAACTAGAGCTCAAGCAAAATCCATCCTATACTTGAGTCTTACCTTTATCCTCCTTGTTAGGACCTACAAAAGTCATCAACTATAACATAAGCAATTGCTTAGTAAGTAAATGGGTCAATTGCAAATAAAACTATAACAATACATAAGAATTTGATGGAGCATCTATAACATGAGTACATACCTTAAAATGGGTATTTACACTACTTGACATATAAAGCTATGGATCCAAGCTAACTATTACAAACTCCAACAACTATAACATAATCAAATAATCATATTCATTTTGATAATGCATTAACCCACTATACTTACCTTCAAATATTCCAAGGACTTCTATCAAAAGAGCCACCACTTCCTTAAGCTTCCTAGACAACAATTACACTTAATTAAAGACTATAACTATTAATTCCAATGAATTGGGCATCTTCTATAACTACTTTAAACCTCTTGAGTTCAAGACCTTAATTATAAGATTGAGGAAATTGCTTACTTGATTAGGGATATGGAATTGGAGGTCTCTTAATCTTAACAATCACCACAATATCCTTAATTTAACTCAATGAGAATGATCTTGATACCTTCTACTTTTCTCCTCAAACCCTTTCTTCACCTTGAGGAAATCTCTAAAAAAACACGGATAAGTCTTAATTAAGACTAATTTTTTCCTTTTATATTTATTCCACTTAGGACAAATGACAACATTAGTCCCTCTATTCTAGGATTCTATATTTTGGCCACAAAAGTTCTTAATCTTTCTTTCTATTCATAATATTTAAGAAACATTTATTTTCTTTCTAAAAAAATTTAATACTTCTATTTAATAATACCTTGACGGAATACGGGTGTAACAATTCACCCCTCCTAATAATTGATTTCGTCCCCGAAATCATGTTTGGAAAAGTTGAGGATAATTGTTCTTCATTCTTTCTTCCAGTTCCCATCTAATGGTTGTACCCTTTCGATTCTTCCATTGCACCTTCACTAACGGGATTTCTTTATTTCTTAGTTGCCTTGTCTTTCTCCCAAGTATTGCCTCCGGTTCTTCTTGAATTGTTAATTTCGGATCTACCTCAACATCATCCAATGTAATTACACTAGCCTCATCCGCTAAACATTTCCTTAGGTAAGATACATGGAACGTATTGTGAATTCCTTTCATCTCGTCGGGGAGATCCAATACATAAGCTACTTCACCAACACGTTCTATAATCTTGAAGGGTCCAATAAATCTTGGCCCTAACTTTCCTTTATGTTTGAACCTAAGAACGCCCTTCCAAGGGGAAACCTTAAGCATAACATAGTCTCCAACTTCGAACTCAATTGGCCGCCTTCGGTTATCGGTATAACTCTTCCATCTATCTTGGGCTGCCTTAAGTCTTTCCCTAATCGTTTCGATTTTCTCGGTTGTTGCTATTATTATATCCGTACTAGCTAATTCTCTTCTTCCCACTTCATCCCAACACACCGGAGTTCTACATTTCCTACCATAAAGCATCTCATAAGGTGGCATTTCAATGCTAGCATGGTAACTATTATTATAGGCAAATTCGACTAAAGGTAAATGATCGTCCCAATTTCCCCCAAAGTCAATTACACAAGCTCTTAACATGTCTTCTAGTGTTTGAATTGTTCTCTCACTTTGTCCATCTGTTTGCGGGTGGAAAGTCGTACTCATGAGTAATCTTGTACCTAATTCTTCTTGGAAACTTCGCCAAAATGCTGAAGTGAACCTTCCATCTCTATCGGAGATTATCGAAATGGGTACCCCATGGCGTGCAATTATTTCTTTCACATATATCTTAGCTAACTTGTGAACGGGCATATCTTCCCTAATGGGAATAAAATGTGCACTTTTTGTTAGACGATCTACTATTACCCAAATCGCGTCATGCTTTTTGGTCGTTCTTGGCAACTTTGTAATGAAGTCCATTGTAATCTTTTCCCATTTCCAAATCGGTACTTCTAACGGTTGTACTTTACCATATGGTTTTGGTGCTCGGCTTTAACCTTCAAACAAGTTAGGCATTTTCAACATATTTCACACAATCTCTTTTTATACCCGGCCACCAATAATCTCTTCTCAAATCATGATACATCTTGTTAGCCCCCGGATGAATAGAATACTTTGACTTATGGGCTTCATCTAAAAGTAACGACTTAACATCACTACGGAAAGGTATATAAATTCTCCCATACCGTGTCTTGAGTCCACGACTATCTTCTTCAAAATGAGGGACATGGGAAGAAATTCGCTCTCCTTTCCAATTTTCTTCCTTCAAAGCTTCCTTTTGAGCTAACTTAACCTTGTCGAAAAAATCAGTAGTAATGATCATCTGCAAGGAATGGATTCTAGTAACTTCATCTTGACCTTTCCGACTTAATGCATCGGCTACCACATTCGCCTTTCCTGGGTGATACCGGATTTCACAATTGTAGTCTTTTAGTAAATCTAGCCATCTTCGTTGCCTCATGTTCGGATCCTTTTTATCGAGGAAGTACTGAAGACTTCGATGATCGGTGTAAATCACAAATTTCACACCGTAGAGATAATGCCTCCATAATTTAAGTGCAAGAACCACTGCCGCAAATTCTAAATCATGTGTCGGGTAATCTTTCTCATGCTTCTTTAACTGTCTTGAGGCATAGGCAATTACTTTGCCTCTTTGCATAAGGACACAACCAAGGCGAAATATGATGCATCGCAATATACAACCATGTCTTGTTCCTTCCGGTAATACTAAAATCGGAGCTTCACATAACTTCTTTCGTAAGGTAGCAAAAGCATCATCTTGTTCTTTTCCCCACTTGAAAGGGACATTCTTCTTGGTAAGCCTAGTTAACGAGGATGCAATCTTAGAAAAATCTTGTATAAATCTCCGATAATACCCTGCCAATCCTAGAAAGCTTCGTATCTCTCCCACGTTCCTCGGAGCTCGCCAATTCATCACCGCTTCTATTTTTGAGGGGTCTACCTTAATACCTTCCGGATTAACCACATGACCGAGGAATTGAACTTCTTGTAACCAAAATTCACATTTCGCAAATTTTGCGTACAACTTTTCTTTCCTTAGAGTTTCAAGAATCTCTCGTAGATGAACCTTATGCTCTTCCTCAGTCTTTGAGTAAACAAGAATGTCGTCAATAAATACAATTACATACTTATCCAACATTGGCCTACACACCGATTCATTAGGTCCATAAAAGCTGCAGTGCATTCGTAAGTCCAAAAGGCATAATCTGTAAATTCATAATGTCCATATCGTGTCCTAAAAGTCGTCTTAGGAATATCTTCTTCTCGAACCTTCAATTGATGATAACCCGAACGTAGATCAATCTTGGAAAACCATTCGGTATACGAAGTTGGTCAAAAGGTCATCGATTCTTGGCAAAGGGTACACATTCTTCATTGTTACCTTATTCAATTCTCGGTAATCAATGCACATACGCATACTACCGTCCTTCTTTTAACAAACAAAATCGGTGCTCCCATGGTGAACTACTTGGACGAATAAAACCATTATCTAACAATTCTTGAAGTTGACTCATCAATTCCTTCATTTCGGATGGGGCTAAGCGGTAGGGGTCTTCGCTATCGGTTTGGCACCCGGAATAAGGTCAATGCGAAATTCTACTTGTCTATCGGGTGGGACACCCGGCAATTCCTCCGGAAAAACATCTTGAAATTCATTAACAATGGAAACATTTTCAACACTTGCCTTCTTGATACTCGTATCCACCACATGGGCCAAAAATGCACAACAACCCCGTGATAAATATCTCCTAGCCTTCATTACGGAGCATAACTTGAATTCTCCTTTTCTTTTATCTCCATATATTACTACCTCTTGGACATTTGGATTCATAACTCGTACCATCTTTTGATTACATAAAATGGCGGCATTGTGATTACTAAGCCAATCCATACCTATGATAACATCAAATTCTCCAAGCACTATAGGGATTAGGTCGATCTTAAATATACTATTATCCAATTTCATCTCTACATTCCGAAACACATTAATCACAACTACTACCTTACTATCGGCTATTTCAACTTTTTCTTCTTTGACCGTCTTCACAATCTTAGCATCATTTGTCCTTCGACCTGGACACTCATTCAACTCGTGCCCAACTTGATTACACCCATAACAAATAACCATCGGCTTCGGGCATTCTTTACTCATATGACTTAAAGAACCGCACTTGTAACATCCCGGCATATTGAGTCTACACTCACCATAATGAAGCTTGTGACACTTCTTGCATTGTGTCTTGCTTTGATTTCCTCCAACCCTTCTACCGAATCAAACCTTAGCTTTTTACCTTCCCTATCTCAGAACAACTTGGCAAGCGATAAAGGAATATCCATCGGTCAAGAGAAATACACGAAATCTCTTGAAGAAATATGAGATATCGATCGTGCCTCGATAAAGACACCAATGGTCCCACCTAACAACCTTGGACCCGATCTCCTTTGGAAAATCAGTCAATCAAACCTATTTCGGAGGGATTGTTGGCTCATCGATGTATCTAACGCTACTAGACCGGACATACAATTTTCGATCTGTTTAATAGCAATATCCCAAAGAATCCAATCCCAAAGAATCTCACCTCGCTGCAAACCTTGGACCAAAAGAATACTCGGTGATCTCCTCCAACCCTTCTACCGAATCAAAAGAATCTCCGAACCCGGCTTTCTTAAACTCTTTCTCATCAAACCGGACTCTATTAGAAGATCTTCCAAAGTATGATTTCATCCTTTAGCATCCTTTGGAACCTATCTACCTTGAGCTTCTCATTATTATGGTTCAAGCAATAACGAACCATATCATTAAATTTCTTCCTGCTTCATTTTTTGCACTAGGGAATTTTGTCAACTCGCATACTAAGTAAATAATTCTTTGAACTCTCTCCATGAACATGAATCCGACCAAGCCTCCCTTTTCACACACTTTCCTTCCCACCAAGTCCTAGCACTATCACGAAGGAAGTTGATGGCATATACAACCTTCTTTGCCTCTTCACACCCACTTGTACGAAAGGCACCTTCAACAAATGATAAGCCATCTATTACAAGCTATAGGATCAAGGGTTCCTCAGAATTTTGCACGTCACATGCCGTAAAATCGCGGTAAGATGATTTATCATTCCTTGTAACCCTACCATGACCTTCTCTCTTCTTAGTTCCAAACTCTCTTTGCATTACTTCTTGTATATTTAAAGTGGTCTCTTTGACAACATACGGCACAGATTTTTCTAGCGCCTTTCCTATCCTTCTCCTCATTAACACATCTAAAGCTTTTACTTGTTCATTAGTAAACCCTTCTAAAGTAGGACCCTCCGAACTAGAAGAAGAGGAATTTTCCGAGATCATATCATTTTTGGATGGGTCACTTGCCGAAGACCCGACATGTTTAGAGGTAGTAGCCTTTATGGCTTCCTTTTGATGGGGAGTATTCATTTCTTCTTTACTGTAACATATGACAACATTCGATTAAGCAAAATCACCTATAACCTATAAAAATAATATAACTCTTTCATAACTCACCCTAAACACCACCCGCACAAAACCTTAACGATCTTAGGTAATACATATATGCCATCTTCTTATAACCACGGTGGCCAGGCGTAGTTATAAAACATGTAACATATGTACTCCTTAAAATCATCAAGGAAGTGTACAAGTAGTATAACTATTACTAATACAATTTACGCGCCTAAGTCTAGGAAATTCTAAGATAAGATCCTAAATCTCTTAGACCAAGGCTCGATACCAAGTTGTTACGCCCCAAAACGGAAATTTTAAAACTTTTATTAATGACAAAGAAATAAAGAAAAGCGGAAGTTTTATTTTTAAACGTGACGGCGTCGGAAATGTTTGCGACGGCGTCGAGACAATATTGTGACGGCTCGAGAAAGATTTTGCGGCGTCGAGATAATGTCGTGACGACTCATAAAGATTTTGGTAAAAAATGACGGCGTCGGGTTCTATGTCTATGACGCCGTCCGGAACTCGAGACTGCACATTTTGTGCGATTTTTTGCACTTTAACTTAATAAAACTACATATCATTTAACCATTTTCACAAAACTTGTAGACAACTTGTGACTCATACAAGAACAACTATTACTAACAATTCCAAGACTTTTAACCTTCAAATGAGAAATCGGCTTTATGCCAAACATCATTTAGTTCCATGACCCATATTTACAATAACTTGACACATTGATTTGATAATTTATGGAACTTAAACATAATAACAATTACTAACGGAGAGGGACCAAGACACTTGAAAATATACCAAAACAACTTGACTCTTTGGGGCTTCCAACTTTAACGCCTTGGTTCCAAAAGACAAGCTCAACTAAAGCTCAAGCAAAATCCATCCTATACTTGAGTCTTACCTTTATCCTCCTTGCTAGGACCTACAAAAGTCATCAACTATAACATAAGCAATTGCTTAGTAAGTAAATGGGTCAATTGCAAATAAAACTATAACAATACATAAGAATTTGATGGAGCATCTATAACATGAGTACATACCTTAAAATGGGTATTTACACTACTTGACATATAAAGCTATGGATCCAAGCTAACTATTACAAACTCCAACAACTATAACATAATCAAATAATCATATTCATTTTGATAATGCATTAACCCACTATACTTACCTTCAAATATTCCAAGGACTTCTATCAAAAGAGCCACCACTTCCTTAAGCTTCCTAGACAACAATTACACTTAATTAAAGACTATAACTATTAATTCCAATGAATTGGGCATCTTCTATAACTACTTTAAACCTCTTGAGTTCAAGACCTTAATTATAAGATTGAGGAAATTGCTTACTTGATTAGGGATATGAAATTGGAGGTCTCTTAATCTTAACAATCACCACAATATCCTTAATTTAACTCAATGAGAATGATCTTGATACCTTCTACTTTTCTCCTCAAACCCTTTCTTCACCTTGAGGAAATCTCCTAAAAAAAAACCTGGATAAGTCTTAATTAAGACTAAATTTTTTCCTTTTTATATTTATTCCACTTAGGACAAATGACAACATTAGTCCCTCTATTCTAGGATTCTATATTTTGGCCACAAAAGTTCTTAATCTTTCTTTCTATTCATAATATTTAAGAAACATTCATTTTCTTTCTAAAAAAATTTAATACTTCTATTTAATAATACCTTGACGGAATACGGGTGTAACAAAAAGTACCTCAGGGTCCTGTCAATTTCTTGGAAGAAAACTGGTTTGTTGGAGTGCAAAGAAGCAACAATCGGTGGCTATTTCCTCGGTGGTGAATATATAGGCTATGACAGGATCTTTGTGCCAATGTATTATGGATGAAAAGTCAACTCGGTGACTATGACATCCATTACAAAATGGTGCCCATCTTACGTGATAACACTAGTGCTATTGCAATCTCCAACAACCACATCCTCCACCAAAGAACCAAACACATTGATATCGATATCACTTCATCGAGTTCACATAATGAAAGGAGATATTGAACTACATTTCATCCTCATGAATATCAATGGTGATATCTTCACCAAACCCTTGGATGAACCTACCCGTGAGACCGAAAGTTGAATTAGGAATGCTTGACATTGAAAGCCAAGTATCGAAAACCAATCTCGATAAGCTCTACGAAATGGTTCATTCTCCTGAACATCAAAACCAACCTCTCATTTGAATAAGTAAGACTCATTCGGGGTCCCCGACACTTGACAAAGAGCATTGAATGAGTAACTAAATAATCCAAGTATCGATTACTTAAATGTCCTAGGTTGGTAACTATGCCAATTTAATAAAGGAATATATGTCTCTTTGTCTTCTTGTCATCCCACTTGGCATTTAATGCCTCTCACAAAAATATCAAATTGATATTTTATCTCGCAAAGCGCACTTTTCTTGTGCCTCGCAATTGTTCCTTGAAAAGCGGGATTTTATGCGGGTAATGGGTGGTAGCATTAAATGTGGAAATTCAAACGTCTTTCAAAAACCGACTCTTAATATTCCCATTTGTGCACAAAACACCCCTCTTATCACTCTATAAATACCCTCTTCCAACACAAACAAAAACACACAAATTATTTTCTACAACTAAACTCTGTCAAAATTCTTTCTCAAATCCAGAAATATTTGTGTGTTCTCAATATCTTCAAAACCTCTTTTGGAAAAACCCTCCTTGTAAACATTTACAAAAGTTTTTCATCACAAACTTGAAGAGATCTAATTACTTTGATTGTTCTAGTCAAAACATTTTTTTTAATCCTAAAATCTTTGTTAATGAAAATGGCTAGAACACAATCTCTCAGTTTGCTTCTCGATGGGTGGGGATCTTACTAACGTTGAATTTAAAACAAATAATGTCATAGGAAATTTTGAATATCACGAAAATGTCCCAACCTATAAAGACATTATAAATTTTTATTCAACTCGCCCACTCAAAACGGCCTTTGTAAAATGTCCTCAAGAGTGTACCCAAACTACCTCAAGGAGTTTTGGGCTACACTAGAGCCTTTGACCCGACACCTTCTGCGATGAGAATAACCTTAGACCTCTCGGGAGTATCTCATCGAGTTCGGTCTAAATGGGGAAACAATACACCTGGATTACAAAACGTTTTGCACTTCAACAGGTTAGATTATAACAAAGGTGCTTATGTCGCCCATCCCGAACCCTCCACGGTGAAGGATGGGTTAAAAATCATTTTAGATCCAACTCTTTTGGACAAGACCCGATCACTAAAAGCTCATTCCCGTGGCTTGGAGGATCCTCTTCACTTTTGTGATTCGGGTCCTCGGCGGGAACCACTCATCCACCGAACAAGTTAACTCTATTCGGTTGATGATGGCATCTTGCTTGATGAATGGGGTCACTTTGTCGACATAGGGAGATCATTTACGATGATCTCGAACAAGCTCTGAGCAAAACTAGGGACAGTATGTTTCGTATCGTAGGTTTGTCTCTTGTGCTTTGCAATCGTTCTTGGGTTCAAATTATACTCGGGATGAAAAATTTGGAAATTTACAGCATCCCGAGCCCATCAAATTTTCAAAGGACCCATCCCTTGTCACTCCCATTGAATTGACGGCCCACATGATTGTAAACAATCAAAGTGGATCGATGTCTCAAACCCCGCTCCTAAAAGAAAAGGGAAGTCTCGATGGGACTAAGACTAAACCAAAGTCTCGGGGCCACGAGGCTTGAGAGCCTGACCTAAGAGGCACAAAAGCCCGAGACCAAAAAGACACCCTTGACCAGAAACAACCACCCGGTGACAACGAAGGACACCGATACATCACGGTCGGTGCCCCTTGGTCACACCTACTACTCCCAAGATCCGAGAGGAAACATACAACCCGGCGGTAGGGGGCGCCTTCCACAACGCCCGGTGATGACATTAGCAAATCCAAGCCTTTGTGCGAGGGCACACCGATCGATCCCAAAGACTCGGAGGAATCAAACAACCCGATAGGGATACAACTATCACCGACTCGCTAAAGGCTGGAAGCGCCCACCGGTGTCTCGGGGTCACTGGGGACAAAGACTCGGAGGAAAGGAACAACCCGCCGTCTGAACCCACAACCAATCGACTCCAGCGAAGGCCTGGAAACGCCCACCGGTGTCCGAGGGTCAAACGGGACAAAGACTCGGAGGAAACATACCACCATCGATATGGAACCCAACACCAACCCCACGATTAAGCATTGTCGATGTCACTGGGATATTATTCTCGAAGATGAACTTCTTGAGACCGATGATGAAATCTTATCGGTGGAGAAGAAATGGACGTTGAGGTTCAATCGAACAAGAGCCTCACTAATCCAAAGGAGCATCTTGAGTCACCCTTTCATCCGTAAGATAATGACTCGGACTCCTCATCATCCGACTCGGGAATTTAACGTTTGACAACATTCTTCCGATCGGCGAAAGGCAATGGTTCGATGGATCACTAAAGCCTCAAGGAGACTATACTGGGGTTCTTGAACAATTTTGGGATCAACACACCTGAAAACGACCAACTACGGCGATCTTCGTTACGATGTGCTCACCTTCAATGAAAATGTTCATGAGCATAGAGATCTCATGTACCAACACCTTATCGGTTGGATGAAAACACGGTTAAGTTTCTCAAGCATCTTGAGTCATGTGGAGTTACTATTGATGAAATCGGGGATCTTTGTTAAAGAGGACCCCGCAATCAATGCCAAAATCTTGGAAGCCACCGAGGTGTATGTGAAAAATTCATCTCGACTAAGCGGGCGATTGAAATGCTCCAATATGCAAATGTTCGTGGTCTCAAATATTCGATTTAGTCTCTTTAGACCTCGGTGGACTCATGAACACCTGTGTAGCTGCTATGGCTCAAGCCTCGTCTTCCATGGCTCGGAATCTTGGTCCCGGATGATTGCTTTGGAGCTTTCTCGAGGCTAACTTGGATACAAAGGTCCTTTGGTCTTCAGCGGATACTTGATTAAGGCTATGATCATTGAAATATATCAGGCCTTCAAGGGTCAAGCGACTCCGTCCCCTCGGATTAACTCCAACTCTTGCCCTCACTGAAGTTGAAAGCAGTTGAGGGGAGAACATTCTTGAAGAAACTCCTTCTCACCGAGGGGAGCCAACACCAATGACATCGGTGGCTCAAATCTCATCATCACCACCGGTCTCAAGCCAACACCTATCTCATCAATCCTACCAACAACATCAACAACAACAACGCGATAATCACTCCAATAACAACAACACCACCACCCCGGTAGCAACTTCATCTTCCTCGGGCCGGGACAAAGGAAAAGGCAAATGGCAACCGAGCACGAGAAGATTCCTATAAAATCGGCGACATCGAATACCGCTCACACCACAACGGTGAGTAAACACCTTGCTAAAGAAGAAAAAGGTTGAAACAAGGCGAGGAAGAAAAAGGAACAGAAAAGCACCGAAAAGGTTGTCGCAAGAAGGCGAGAACATGGGATTAGATCCAAGCAAACTTCAAAAGGGTCGAGCGGGGCAAAAGTTCAAGGAAGCTCAGCGGCTCGGATGGTTGCAATGAAAAGCAGTTGGAAGAAAAGAAGAAGAAAGCTGAAGCTCGGGCAAAGCAAAATTGAGGATTACATCGGACAATGACAAGTCAAGGCTTCACGAAAAGATCACGGATGTCGAATCATCCCCAATACCAAACCACCGCCATGAGCGTTTATAGAGGGTTGATAAAAGACACTTGAGGTCCATGATCCTCAAATTCATTGACTTTGGGATCATGAACTTGATGAGCTTAGTCCAATTATTGAAAAGAAGAAGAATGCGGTGGTTAAGGACACGATGAAAATGCTCGATAAAAGATATGAAAGGCGAGAGATTGTCCAACTCACCGAATTGACCACTTATAGCGCACCTCAAGGATCTCAATCACAATCATCCACTGGCAAAGGAAGAGAGTTGAGTTCCAACACGAGATTAAAGTGCACATTTGGAGTGTAATAGGGAGTCGCTGAAGGGTTAAATTTGTGAATTGTCTAGTGATTGAGAAGCACGAAGAGGGCTATTCCACATTGATGTCTATGGAAACCACCTTTTCAAAGATGGAGTGATATTGATCGGTGGTGTGGCTGCAATCTTGAGCTACATACCGGTGGCCTCTCAAACTCAAACCTCGGCAAACATCGGGTTCTACCAAGACACGAATGCCAAGATAAGAGACCATCCGACAGAGAAACACTTATCACCAAAAGGTCAAGCTTGAAGCATTGGGAATCCATCCGGATTGACATCATTTTGTTTTATCTTTTGTACTAGTGATAGGAACTATGTAATCGATCAATAAGCGATGTATGTTTTATTCATTTACTCGGTGTTCCTTATTGTATTCATTAGTACATTCGATGTAAGAAGAAGCCTCTTGCTCACTTACATCGATCAACCACTTAGGCTATTTGTATATCCAAATAGGGGAGATTGGGTTCATAAATACCCAAACCCCTTAATCTAGGATTTGAATAGAAAATAGCCCAAGTGTTTAATCGTTAACACAAACCGGTCACCGAGTGCATAGTCTCTCGGTGAGTTGTCTTCAGGATACTCGGTATGAGGCGAAGAAGAAGTCTCTCCACTCAAGAAGGCGGAACTTAAAGGGTGAAGGCGAGTCAAAGAGATGATGGATTCGGTGGTGATGACAATAACTCATCTGAATCCCTAAGATCCTCTCCAACTTCTTACATCAAGACAAACTAAAGTAGAAGGCGAAGGATGAAAAGGCGAAGAAAGAGCGGGACAAGGCGGAAAGGTTGAATCGGATAAGGCGAAGTCCTTATCAACCAAAGTCAACTTTCCACGAATGGCAAAGATCGGGCTCGGTGTCATCACCGAACTTAGGAAAGTAGTCTTGTCTCTTACCTAGAATAGTCTTTTATGTGAGACAAAATACATCGATATCTTGTCTTCTCGTATGATGTCGCTTTGTCACTTAGGAAAGAGTCAAATATCATACATGTATAAATAGCATAAGAGATGGAGTGAAAAGGTTAAGCTTGTGAATTGTAAAACACACATACACACAAGCCATCTTTTCACTCCTCCAAATCTAACTTAGTTCTGAGATAGCTCGGTGAGCTCTAAGAGTTGTGCTCGGACTTAGCCCGAGCTTAGAGAGGAGTCACCCAACTTTGTCATTTCAATCCCAAGTACTATTCGCAAATACTTGGGTAACGTATTCTTTGTTGATTTACTTCTAATAAGAATATGATGTTGAAAATTACTTAGTGTGCTTTTCTTATGTTAATTTCAGTCATAGTTCACTATTAACTTGTTTTATAAACTTAAGCTGTTTTAAACGATAGTGAACGGGGAACAACACTAAAACTTTTACTCAAACCTTGAACTAGGGTGAACAATGACTTCCAGATCATAAAATAAGACTACACGGTATGATAAGGTGAGAAGGTGCAACGAATATGGGTTAAGAAATGTAATGATAGGCTCAAATGGGTGTAACTAGCGGTATCTTGCACTAATGATGAGTGCAACAAAAAGGGGTTATCGTGGAGGTCGAAAAGTCAATGCGACTAATCGATAAACGCACACAAGTGAACACGTATGGGCTATTTGGGTTAATCCTAAAACATTTGCCTCTTCGAATTGCCTTTTCCAAATGAATCAAGCTAACTTGATACACTACTCGTCTATGGTCTTGAAGTGATGTAAGAGCCAAGTTCTAAAGTCTACAATACTATCGGCACACTCAATTTTTGGTAGATTTGGGTAAAATAGGGTAAACAGAAAGGCTAAATCTCACCAATGACATTAAGGGTTATCGTGTGCTCGGCTTTATGTGATTCTATATTGGTTAAAAACATGACAAAATTTTTCAAAAGAGCTTAAATTTTAAAACCAACTAGAAAATTAGGGCAAGTAGGCTAAGTAAACATACACTTCATTTCTATTCCTATCCCCCCACTTAAAGTGTACAAAGTCCCTTTTGTACAAAAATAAAAAGGAAAAGAAAATAGAAATGAAAAAGAACTAAGAAAGAAATGAACTCCCTCTCAAATGCTTGCCCAGGCGGTCTCACTAAAGGTCAGAAGGCCGCTATGGCGTAACTTAACCGGGTGACTACGCCTTAACTTAAGTGCCCTAAAAAATTCTCTTAGAAAAGAGTTACGGCGTAACTCAATGATCTGGTTACGCCGTAATTATCCCACAGAACACAACCTACACAAAACTTCTGGGAAAATTGTACCATAGTGGTACTATCGATCAATATAATAATAAACATCTTAAAAGTTAAATTATTACAGACATAAAAGTTTAGTTTTTTTTTAAATTGTCTTGATATTGTTGAAAGGGCAAGGGAATCAATCCTCCCTGCCAAGGTCATGATCCATGGACTGGTACTCGGATGGGTCGAATAGGGTACTTGTGGTGCTTCCTGGGGTTGGCTGCTGGTTCATGAAGGCTACCCCATGCTGGACTCCAATATTAGGAATATCCGACGGGTAGACATACGGAGCTCCATGCCATTGGGGGTGGCTCAGGTGCATCTCCTGGAGCATTTGACTAGTCCGATCCGTGCTCCAATTGAAAAAGTCTTGTTGCAGCTCTTGCACATGGTTTAGCGTACCTGAAAACCCATCAAATTGAGCACTTAGCCCATACAAACCTACAGTTAGGCTATCGATCTCTTCATTAAAATGGCTCTCCATGTCATTGAGCCTCCCATCGATCCTTTACAGCCTATCCTCCACGTTTAAATTGGCCCTAGCTCGGGCCCTTGGGACCTGTACCTCGGCTCCCAACTGGCTACCACTTGCACCACTACCACCTGCTTCACTTGCTCCTCCTCCTCTAATCGGCGCCTCTGGCATCAACTCAGCTTCTCCCAATCTATTCAAGCGACAAATATCGTACTTAACTAGCTTGTTTTTCTTTATCAAGCTAGTTTGCCTACCACGGGTTGCCAATGACAACGCCTCAAGACTCATTAAACCGAAACTCCTTGCCAGCTTGCCAATAAAATGGGCCCTTTGAATCAAGCCCTTTAAATCGATAAAATTTCCCCCATTCATACCAAGAAGAAGATACAAATCATCCATAGTCATTTTCTCCCTCGCCGAATGCCTATCCTTGATCGAACATGCTATCAGCCTATGAACCAGCCAGCGAATAGGACTCCTTATCAATGTGTATGAAGGGGGTGCTTCGAGTTGTACCACTAAGTGGAAGATATGTTGTTGAAGTAGGTGGTGGGGTTGTATGCATCAGGACTGAACCTCCAATACTTGTCATAATATTCTTCCCACAAATCGTTGCTGAAATCTCGATCATTGTACAAACCCATTCTGACCATAAACTGTCTCAAAGTCAAGTCCCTCTTCTCCTCCGATCTGAAAATAGAGTGAGACTTGATCGATGTCTTCAAATTCATCCATGAACTCAACAGATGCCAATAATTCTCTAACATATTCGGGTATGACTGGCTCCTTGATTTTGAAAAGCCTAAGCCAAGTATTGCAAGTGAATAAACCTGTACGCTCAGTGTACTTAATCTTGCAAAACTTTCTAAACGTCCTAGAGGCAACTCCGTTGTTGACTTCCTCGAACGCGTCGAAATCTAGAGCTTCAGGATTGTCGATGTCCTTCTTAGCTAATTTCTCGTAGTCGGCTCTTCTTCCTTCAGGGTCGTAATTCAAGAATCTCACCCACTGAGCGGGGTTGTTGTTGTTTCCTGAAAGAAAAGAAATATAGATCAAATATTATTGCAGACTAATATGCAGTTACGGCGTAATTGAAGACAAAGAATACGCCGTAACGAGGATTACGGCGTAACACACACTACCTGCTACGACGTAATCCAATCACATAACTCAACCACGGCGTAAACAAAACTACTAATTACGCCGTAATATGATCAGAGAACACAGATACGGCGTAATCTAATCCAGTGATTACGCCGTAATTTCTCCCAAAAACTCAGCACGGAACCATGGTTATGACCAGCAATAGATTACGTCGTAACCATCAATTTTCACCCAAAGGTAAATAAAACCAAAAGTTTTAATATATGTAATGATGCTAGACTGCGCCTAGACCATAATATTCACGTTTGACCAAAAACCCAATTTAATATTGATCAAAACGATCCAAACAACCAATAATGATATCAATAAAACATGGGGAATCATTCTTAATCATAAATTAACCAGGTCAATAGCAGTAATTATCACGATAGAAGCAAGATCCCCAATTATGAACATATAAACCCTAACTGAAAAATAATAATTGAAGGAGAAATAAAAAGAGTAAAATGGATCTTACCAGCCATTGAGTGATTGTAAGAACGAGATAACACCACGAAAGTTTTTAAGAATAATTTTCACTGTAGCATTTGCAGTGAAAAAAGAGTTCTGGTAAAAAGGTAGTTTATCAGCCGTAGCTGAGATTTTATACCGTCCAAGGTTACGGCGTAACTAGAATTTTGGGTTACGCCGTATATAATTTTTAATTATTAAAATTTTTATTTTTATTTAAAGGTTATGCCGTAACTTTAATAAAAGTTACGCCGTAACTAATAGTTTCAAAGAAAATTGTGGAAAACTAGAAGGGGGGTTGAATAGTTTTGCCGATTTTAAGTTAGTTTCAAAAACTTTAGATTCGATAATATGTGAGATCGTATGGATGTAGAGAAAGTATAGATCTAATGATAAAGCAAGTAAATAAAGTAAAGCAAAGGGATAGAAATGACACAACCGATTTATAGTGGTTCGCTACAAGGACACCTTCCTTGCCTACTCCACTCCCGAGTCACCTACTCGAGAGTTCAAGCACTATGTCAACAAAATCCTTCAACTTGGCGGAGAAGCCTTCACAACGTTGCTTACACATTTTTTCGGTACAAAGCTAAATACCGAGTCCGTAACACGGTGGACCAAACCAACACGACTATTACACAACAAATATGTGAAATATCAAATACAAGATCTTCGCTACAAAAATCTTGTGGAGGAACAAATCAATCAAGGACCCCTTGCTTGGATGACTTGTAGAATGCTCGTGATCTCATCTTAGAGAAGGACCTATATGAGAATCACTAAAGAAAGAAAGAAAGAAGTACTCTCTAGATCAAGTGATCTTTTGTTAGAAGAGAATGAGAGTATATGAGAGAATTAGTAAGAAGAGGGGTGAGTTAGAATGAAGAAATGGCTCTCTATTTATAGGCAAAATCTGCCACTGTTCCCCGGATCCCACAGATCCCTCCCACAAGGGATCCGTGGGACGCTCCTCTTTGCCCATGGGTTTTTTGGTTATGGGTCATGGGTTATGGGTTGGTCCATGGGTATTCTTTTAGATTCAATGTATCTAATGAGTACAATGTATCTAGTCAAGTGGGTATGGGTCAATACCATGAGTTGTGATTTTTACCCATCCTAATAAACTATTATAACAAATGATTTATTACAACAATTTGTATTAAATGGTTATATGTAAATGTTTTACAAAAATAACATGTATCCTTATAATTGTACTTAAGATAACATTATATTTGTTATCAACAAAACACAAAGAGATCGCAAAATATTAATAAACGTTTTTACGGTTTATTTGTATTAACAAAAAATTTTAGGGATATAAAAGAAAATTGTAATACGAGAGAGTGAGATACGTACCTTATAAGGAATTGCAGAGTATTCACGTCTCTTATCATAGGTCAATATTATAAACCATACCTTAGATCTTTCATTAACTGCTCCCCGGCAGCAGCGCCAAAAAGCTGATGTGCTATTGCATCATGCTTTTAATATTTATAAAACTGAGATGAACTAGGATAAACACATGCTAATGGGCAGAGAACCCGATCAGATGAAGTGAAGCCTTAGGTAAATTCGAGTGTTGTCCCAAGAGAGTTGTGACCTTGAAAGAACTAAGATGTTAAGAATTAACATAACTTGATAATGTTATGATAAAGTAGATAGAATTATTCTAAATACACAAAAATAAGAATTCATGATAAAGAGATAGAAAAGTGAAGCTTAACCAAGATTATAGATATGAATTAATTCTCAATATTAAGGTTCAATATAGTGGGTGAGTATCGCCAGACTCCTTTGGTCAATTCGTCTTAGCCTATGATTCTCATATCCCTCACCCAGATGAACAGGTCACCCGGGATCATTCAATAATCTAATAGCAGCCATTAAGAGCCAAATCTTCTAGATATAGTCTATGAAAACCCGGCAGTTAGGAACTTAGATTTCCCCTAGCTTCTTAAATACCTCCACTTGATAGGTGATCACTTGGTCAGTTCGCACATGAAGAATGGTTGTACTATATCCAATTCTTTCCATACTTCGCAACCTAGTGAGCTGAGGTCAATTGGTCAATTCTCCCAACCCTCTAGATACTAACAAGCTTATAATATTACCGAGACTAACATTCTATGATAAGACTAAGTAGATGTCTATAAAGAAATATAGAGAAGATAAATACCATAAATATAAACTTGAATTAATAACATGAATTCATAATATGATCTCTAGAAAAACATAAAAAGAATCCAAACTCGAATACAAAGGAAATCATAAACGAGAACTTCGTTCCTCATGATCCTAAGCCATAATTCCTCTTCTGTGTTTGATCTCCCCAAACCCTTGAAAGGTTTGGGAAAGGAGAGATGATTAGAAATGCAGAAATCTTCGACTATTTATAGGCGTAAAACCTAGCTACGGCGTAACACTTATGAACTAGTTACGCTGTAGTTCTTCATAACTTTAATGCTTATCCGTGGTTACGGCGTAACCTAAGCTGATGGTTATGCCGTAGTCTTCATAACTTTGATGCTTATCCATGGTTACGGCGTAACCTGAGCTGATAGTTACGCCGTAGTCTTCATAAAATGCGATATCATGATCTGTAGTCATATTACGGTGTAACTCTATTACTTTGTTACGCCGTATTCTTCATAGAAATGATTACGGCGTAACTTCATCACTAAGTTACGCCGTAGTCTTTAGTAAATGTGAGAGAAATTCGTCATTGAGCTCAGAAATTTCCAAATACCGCTTCTTCATAGTAAATAATTCCTGAAATGAAATAAGAATGAATAAGGATGATTCTAATAGCATTTTAAGCATAATATGACAATAAAAAGGGGGATATTAACACTTAGAATATCAAGATAATTTGATGTTATCAAGGTTCATTCTCCATCGAGGCATTTTTTCCCGACTAATTGTATTGTAAGTGTCCTAAAATTTTTAAATTTTTACTATTCAAGTATTTATTTTGATAATATATTTACTTATGTTATTTTGATACAGACAAGCGCTATGTTTGATGGAACCTTAACTACTTTTGCACAAAAATGGGAAAGTTTTTCAGCTCTAGTTACAGCTAAGTTTAAAGATAATGCGGGTGGCTTGGCTCTTGAAGGAATCGACTTGTTAGAATTCATTTTTTGTTTAGAATTATTTACTTATGTTATTTCATTTTTTTTATAATGTCATTTTGTTTTGTTAAAACATGTCTTTTTTCCAATTTTTGCTTCTCGCCATTTTTATGTAGTCGTCTTCAGCATTACTAAAACAACAACAATGACAATCCTGGATAACTTTTACAGTGAGTCAACTCATGAATAAAAGTATGGAAAAACATGTGAACTTCTTGTAAGTATTACTGTATGTTTTCATACTTTGGTCACATGTGATTTATTAACAAATCTCATGTGATTTACCCGACTAACATGTTCCCAGAATTATATTTGATTAATTTATCTTTATTTTTTGCAGAAAAAGTTGTTTGCTCGTCATTTGAAGTTGTATAATCACAAAAGACATGCTATGATTCGTAAATTGAAGCCAAAAATCCCAAGATTGAAATGGTGGACCAAGGCTAATTTCTGAGATTGCGGGATTTTCACTATGCTTCATATGGAGTTGTTCATGGGTGGAGCTGTTAGTAAATGGGATTGTGGACTTGTTGCTGAGTCAGACATGCAGCGCGACATGCTAAGGCGTTTGAGATTCAAGTATGCAATAAAGATATTGTTGCATGAGCTCAATATGCATGCAGAGAAGATGCTTGAATTAGCTAACAATTTTAATAAAATTGATTCTCGTGAAAAGATGTCCATGATTGTTGATGCATTTAAGAACAGGGAGCAACGTGAATGCAGCTAAGCATGCAAGGAGAATGGCAGCCATTTATTGTGTTTTGTCAATGGTTGATCAGTTTGTCCATGTTTGAAAAACAACATATTTTGTGTTTTGGGATTTTTCAATCTATTATTGTATGGTAGATCATATGGTAGAATAGCAGCAACATTTAATGGTAGTCTAGTTTGTGTTGATGGTAGAACAATTTATGCTACATCAGTTTATGGTAGAACATTTTATGGTAGTCAAGTATTTTATCTATCCTGGAACAACAGTTTACTTTCTTAAGAATCAATCTATTATACTATTTCATTGTCATTACATGTGATTCAACAAGAATCACATGTGATTCAACCAGAATCACATGTGATTTTGTTTGAATCACACTTCTGTTTCACACATAATCACCTGTGATTTCTTAGCATTAAGCATAATTGTTCAGGTAAAAAAAATTCAAGTAAACAAAAATGTTTTCAAATAAACTTCCATATATTCGAATTAAGAATCCATGTAACACACTTGCAGAAGTTCAAACTAAACATGGAAAATCCTTAAAATCCTAATAACACTTTACCAAAAGTTCAAAAAAAGTATGAAAAATCAAAATCAAAACAAAAAAAGAAATTCAAGAATCGTTTGTCGCTTGTGTGGCAGCAGCAATTTTCGCTAGTTTTTCAATATACTTTGGACTTCAATGGACATGTTGTCTTGGCGTGCTTGTTAGTCTTCTCTCCACAACATCCAAATTTCTTTTTCGGCTTAGATCTTTCTTCAAATGCCATTTCTCTTCCACTTTTCTACGTGCTTCTTTAGACCAACCTTTGTTTGAAGCTTTGATTGGATTTTTAACCACAGTTTTTTTAGGTTTCTCAACTGCATATACATCCTCAATCACATCTCCTGTTTTTCGTGAAGGAGGTTTAGACACTTCATCCTCAATTTCTTTCTTGATTGATTTCAATTGTTCCACAAACTTTCCTAACTTTTATAACACCCTGAAACCGGGCCTAAGTATTTTATTACAAGAATGCCATTTGAATGGTTGACCATGACTTCTATAAGTTCAAAGGACTTACGGGATTAGTTAGTCAAACCCGATAGTCAAAATATAAGTATTTAATGTTATGTAAATGATTATGGAAAATATGATGTGTCACATTTATAATAAAGATGGACTTAAATGACTAATGTTGTCAAATAGTAATTGAGTAATAAAGTTATTGTGGCCATAATAGAAAGAAAAGAACTTAAGGGTCCTAATGTGCCAATTAGGCAAACTATACTACTAATAGTTATCTTCTACTGCATTCGACACATTCCAGAATATGGTGGGTGTGTGTGGTACGGTTTGGAGAAAAGGGAGGGAAGAACCAAGATCACTGTAATAATAATTTGAAGGTAGATTAGTGCTCCAATCCAGTAATAAACTTGTATTGATCATCCCTACAAGTTGTTATGTGGTGATGATGGTAAGCTTGGGCTAAGGCTTACGGATTGCTAGTTATGTGGAAGATTGGAAGATTGGTAAGGAAGTAGGAGCTAGGTAGTATACCGAGCTCAATGTCGAGTTTGTACCCCCATTGGTCCTATGATAGTTTGTATGGTGTAGTCAAGTGTCAATTTGTATGTTATGATTGTCTTGACGAATCGGTGGCCAACCGTTGGGTCAAAGTGTGTTTTCAGTGTTTATAGTCAAAGTTAAAGGGGTGTTTGGCATAAGCGTATTTATACCCATTTTGGGTTGTAAACGGGTCATTCGATTATGGAATAAGTTTATTATGTTATACTAATGATTTTGGTTGAGTTTGGTATGGTAATGAGTTGCTAGAAGTCGTTTGACATGAAATGGGTCAAAACGGGTTTTGGGCACAAAACCCGTCACTTTGCAAAGTACTATGTTGAGGGTCAAACTGTAAATGTTTTATATGAAAATGAGCCCAAGGATAGAATAAGTAAATCTGGAAAGTTTCGTTAATTGTCGGGTCATAGAAGTTGTTTTTCTGAAAAATGGGTCAAAAAGATGCATAAAAGGGTTATGCAGAAAATGGGGCGTTTGGGTTAAGTGTTTTCTCACCCATTTTGGGTAGCAAATGAGTTGATTGATTTTGTAAATGATTTAGTATGAAATGTTAATGGCTTTGAATGAGTTTGGTGTGGAAATAAGGTAGTATGGGTTGTTTATTGTGAAAATGGGTGAAATTTCGGTATGGGATACACTAAATTTCGGTTTGAAAGTGGAATCTGGAACCAAATTTCGGTTTGGAACCGAAATTTGGAACAATCAGATTTTGTCACTTTTTGAAAAATCACATCTTTTTAACCGTAAGTCGTCACGGGTCGTGCCACCCGTCATTTCGAAGGTAATTGAGTCTAGTTTCATTTAAAAATAGTTTCAAGGTACATATGTTTATAGATTTTTGTCAATGGTCAAAAGAGTAACAGCAGGTTAGTTTTCAGGTGTACTTTTTGCGAAAAATTTTCACCTTTTTAGTCGAGTCGTTCACGGGGTGTTACAACTTTCCTTCATCTTTACTCAACAAAAATAAACACTTGTCTACAACGAAAGTAGCCTCATTTGTTAATTTTTAAATTGTTTCATTTTTCTCTCCACACTTGTTTGTTTTTCTTCTTAATGTAGGTGGTATTATCTCCCTCTTCCAAACCCTCAAAAATGTATTTTTCGGGATCATTTGAACATCACGGTTCTTCAAAGCACAGAATGCATGTCGACATAGAAACCCGAATCAAAGAAACTGCCTGCAAGTACATTCCACTTACCCGTCTTCAAGAGAATGCAAAACCTTATTGTAGAAAAGAGGAAAGAAAATTAGAACTTTTTAAATTTGGAATCACATGTGATTTGACAAGAATCACATGTGATTCTACAAGAATCACATGTGATTCTACAAGAATCACATGTGATTTTTATCAAATCACATGTGATTTTTATCAAAATGTCATGTGATTGTTATATAAGATAATAACATCTAAAAAGTATTTTTAAATCTGGAATCACATGTGATTCGACAAGTATCACATGTGATTCTACAAGAATCACCTGTGATTGAACAAGAATGGCATGTGATTTTTATCAAATCACATGTGATTTTTATCAAAATGTCATGTGATTGTTATATAAGATAATAACATCTAAAAAATATTTAATAGTTGCAAGTAAATTTACCTTGTATTCTGCTACTTTTTCGCATTCCTGCATCTCTTCTCCTTTTTCTGTATAAAGTGTCCTATAAGAGGCTGCATTCATGTCTCTAACCCTAACAATCTTACAACCCTCTCCCATTCTAAACTCTTCTACTGTGCAAGACCAACAAGCTTCAGTTATTTCCTTTTAAACAAGCAAAAATTTTGTTCTTGTATATACTTTAGATGCATGCAGTTCCATATTTAACTTTGTATAAAGTTTTGGAGCTAGGTCAAATGTGTTAAAGTCCAATTGTTCTTGCCTATACCTTTGCCTCTCCATTGCTGATTCGAAGCACATCATGAAATTAACCAATGTCGACCCGTGATTTGTGAAATTTTTGAAGAATGCTTTTTCACTCTCAGACCTTGAAGTAGTTCTCATCAATCCAAAAACTGGTGAGTCAATAAAATACGCTGGCAGCCACATTTCTCGAAGTCTAAACATCTTTTTCATCCATTTGTGGTCTTGCAATTTAAAATCTTCAATCAATTTTGTCCATTTTTCTTCAAACTCCAATGGTTCCATGAACATATTTCACACAATCTTGTTCAAGCGCTTTTTGAAATCAGTTTCATCATAGATTGTTTGACAAATCTGTAAACAAAGTTTCATTTTATTCATGATATAGATAAAATGAATCACATGTGATTCAGGGTGCGTTTGGTATCCCACTATGGGAATGAAACTATGACTGTGAAAGTGATTAAAGTTGTTTGTTTAAGATGAGAGGGTCCACCACTATGGTAATGAATGATAAATATAATCTATACTCCATATACATCAAGTGACCTTTGTATGGATCTTTCATAGGTGACGGACCCACCACTACTATAAAACTCATACTCATTGCCATTCATGACAGCATACCAAACGCACCCTCAATGTTAATCACATGTGATTCAGTGTTAATCACATGTGATTCAGTGTTAATCACATGTGATTGATACGCTTACGCAGCGCGTTCGGGGTCAAAGGAACTTCATTTTCTTTGAGCAAGTTTTATAACACCCTAGGCAGTGAACCTAATCGTTGTAGTGTAATATTATGGTAAGCCACGGGTATTGATATCGTTCTCTAGGGGAATAGGAATGCTAGTGAGAAGTTACTACGCTAAGGTTGGGGTTGAGGAAGATTATTTTTTATCTTTTTATGTTTTTTAGGAATTAGAAAGGTACGAATCTCGGGGTTTGGATTTGGGGGTTGGTATTTCTACCGATTACTCTACTTGTCTAATTTTCTAGTCTAAGGTGTATGTAGTCTATGTCTAATTATTGTGTGCTCGTATGATAGTTTAAAGATGTGTTTACTTAGGTTTTATTACTCCTTAATTATCTCCTATTGATGGTTGAATTGTCACGTCGTTATTCTTAATCGCGTTGTGTGTCTAAAGTCGTAGGGTATGCTTTTATCCCTAACTCTTTGAAACTACCAAAGGGTCTCGTCTATAAAATCTCTAGGAATTATAAACTCTAACTCTAAGGTACTCTTTGGATGGTTTAGCCTACAACTACTCTAGGTGTCATAGTCTAAGGTTCACAAAGATTCATCAAGCATTAACTACACAACGAATGACCTATCGCATTACTAGATCATTAACAATTAAGATAAGAGACAACCAATCAATATTCAATAATTAAGTTTCATATTCCTTAAGCAAACACACAAATAAATTAGCCGGATATGGAGAACATGCAAGCATACACACAAATAATTGAAGACATAATTGAATTAATGAAGTAAAGCACTTATCGTGTGGTAAGTTAGGGTTTGGAACCCTAAAATACTGTACAAGACAGCCTTGGTTCGGTTTAGGTTTTACTCCAAAGACTACACACTAAACCGAAAAATTCGGATTCTATATATAAGATTACAATCGCGACGGCGTCACCTTATGATTTGTGACGCCGTCGGTCGCCGTCATTAGGGTTTCGTCTTGGCCACGTTAGTCTTGCGACGGCGTCACCTTATGCTTGTGATGTCGTCCCTTGGCCTCGACGGCCGTCTCGGATCAAATCTAGGCCGTGCGAGTTGCGACGGCTTACTTTTTAAAGCGACACCGTCACTTGAAAATAAGAAATTTGGCTCTTGACCGTCAATAAGTGCTCGACGGCGTCGCATTAACACCGACGCCGTCCCCTTGTATTTCATTGACTTGAGTGTCTCGATTCTTGACTTTGGCCATTTTCTTCATATATCCGCGCCTTTTCGTCCAAATAAGTGTCATTCCGACAATTTGCCTTCAAGAGACCTAAAAGTGAAAAGGAACGATATTAAGTAATAACGGATACAAAGTGATCAAATAAGGGCTTAAACGACCCTCAAAAGGTACATTTTAAAACCTTATCAAATATCCCTACACTTGGTATTTGCTTGTCCTCAAGCAAATGTGCTTTTAACCAATTAATTTATAAGTTAGGGGTCATGAAGCATTGGTTTAGAACAATCCACAACACATATAAGCCCATAAAAGTCATAACAAGCACGGAAATTACATACTAGCACCTCACATGGGGTGTTTGGATACTCACATCTCTCGGGTGTATATGAAATATAACAAGTTGGAAATGGAAGATAAACACTCATTAACCGGTCCTAGTACATAGATTACCATAGGCTTGAGAATAGATCAAACCTCCATCGCTTTGGCGTAAGCACCTAGGAAAGACTATCAAAGAGGTCTTTAAAGGGTTGTAATGTTAGGCTTACGGTAGGGAAACAAAGGGTTTGGCGGGATAGGTTATTTAGTGGTGGCAAGTCAAAAATCTCTATGTTACAAGCATACGAAGAATGGCGTTGCTAAGCCAAGACTCGACACTCTAAACTCTAGATAACTAAAACAAACAAAGATAAATTGAAAGATAGATGTAGGATGGTAGCCCGTATGTGTTTTTTTTTTTTTTTTTTTTTTTTTTTTTCAATATTTTTTTTTCTTTTTTTTTTTTTTTTTTTTCATACACTTTTACTCTACCATCCTCTACGGTAACATCAAAATGATAGGGATTTATAGGCACATCCCTACACTTGAATTTTTATTACTCTAACACTAATTTGACCCGTATTGAAAAGATCAAAACATTTGGGGTATGTTATTACGCAAATAAGGGAATTTAACGTTCCCTTCCAGTCATTTCATAAACTTTAACTTTTCCCATGAGTCCCAATCGTCCCAAAACTGTGTACAAAGGATATGACTCGACTTAGCAACTCATGCAAGCAACTAGATAATTGAACTAAGGGTTTAGGGTGATAACAATCATTGCACTAAAAGTGAGTGCATACAAGGTAGGCTAAGGCGATTTGGGTGTACATTTGGGGTGGGGTGTAAACAATGCTCTTCATTGATATTCGGAAAACCGAAACATCACGAGAACCGCGAAAAGGATAGGCTCGAGGGGTTAACTAGGGGTATCGTGTACTAAAAATGAGTACAACGCAAAGGTGTGGGGAATTACTCAACCGATGTGGAAGAAGTAATTATATTACGGTATCAAACAAGGGTTATCCTAATGCCTCTTATCATTTAGTTATTCCTAACTACACAAGTGTAGTCTTACTAGCGATCTCGGGATGCACACAAAACAAGTTCTAGAATCTATTATACTACGGTTCACACTCTAAGCATTAAAGATGAATGCTTTAATTCCTACTAATCTAAGGCGATCCTCACATTTTGGGTAGAATTTAGGTGGTAAAGGGTTTTGTGCTAGTCATGCAACTTCCTATCCATGAGACGCTTTTGTTAAGACTAATGGCCCACTCCTATATGTTATGAAAATTTTTAAATTTGGTGCCAAAATTACCCTAACTGACATTTTCTCATGGTTTATTACTCAGATACAATTGGACAAAGCAAATAATCAAGGATAAGCATAGTTTCAAAGTTCCCGTTTTATTTTCCCTCCCTACACTGAAACTGAACATTGTCCCCAATGTTCCCCGAAAGTATCAAAGTTATGATAATAGAAGGTAATGAAAAACGAAAGAAACTAATACTCCCTTGATTAGCTCGGTAGGATCCGTGTAAAGTGGTGGTTAAATTCTTTCCAAGAAAAATATATGCGTGAATAGCTCCTTCCAATCTTTTGTTTCTTCTTCTTGATAAATAAAACCTGCACACTTGAAGAAAACAAACGAAACCTTCGCGTAAAATCGGCGGTAATAATATATATAAGACTCTATTAAACTAGGATATAATGCTTGTGGAATGGATGTTTCTGAATTTCGGAAAATTAAGACACCGAAAGTTCCAAAATTTATAAGTAGCTCGAAAGCGAGAAAAAAGTAATTTGTTGTTTTACTCTTTTACGATGCCGTCAGTTGCGATCTCGACGCGTCAGTTATCGACAAAAAGCGGTCTGCGATTTTACGGAAAAATTCGGAAAATTTACATCTTTAGAATCTGGAAAATCTCGCAAAACATCCATTATGACTCGATACAAGCATTTGACTCGAACAAACACACATATATATCTTTTAATTAATTGAAATTCTCATGTTTACGTTTTTGAAAACGTGTGTAATCCTCCTACACTTATCCCTTATGTAAAATACCTTTATATGTTATTAAGGCGAGGTTAAAGACAAAATAAAGCATTTTTACAAATTCAAACATGAGAATAAACAATCAATAAAAGATATCGACACAAATAAAAATGAAAAAAAATACACATGGGTTGCCTCCCAAGAAGCGCTTGTTTTATTCGAGTCACGAGCCCGACTCTACCCTTATTTAACGGATAAAGGGAGGTTTTCCTACATTTAAGCTTAAGTGCGGGTGATGAGTAGCGATACACACCCTTAGGGTGGAAATTTGCTACGTGAGAAGAAAGGGTGATGGGTGATTTATATGCTCAAAGGAGTGTGCTCCATTCATTATAACCTTACCTAAGTCTATTGGTGTAGCGGGTGAATCAAATCTCTCTCCTAAAAATGGATCATCTTCTATCAACTTCAAAAGATTCTTAGTTAAGGATCCATCTTGACCTAATAAACCCGGTTTAAACCCATAATGTTTCTTGTTATCAACCATGAATGGGTGATATAAGTGTGTAAGGTCATGGGTTACTCCTATATTAGCTTCCACTCTACATGGCCTAGAGTCTACTACCTTTATCAAGCAACTACCCGGATTATTTATTTTGATGGGTGGATTGGGGCCTAATTCAATTCCTAGATTCACATCTAAAGACGGAAAATTGGGTAAGGTTTTTGGTTGAGGCTCCGGTTCATCAAAATTAGGAACTTCCCTAAGACTAAGAGAGAGGTCATGACAACAAGCATCTAAACCTACATTCTCTAGTGGCATTTGGTCCAAAGGTTCTATATCAATCGGGGTTCCTATAGTCTCTTCTACTTCTTTTGGGTAAGTTATAGGCGATGTGTGTTCCTCAAGTGATGGTAGGGCCTGTGGGCTTGGAGTTTCCACCTCATTCTCCATTATATCTAGATCTCCTAAATGTTCATTAGTATGATCTAACCCAAATACACTCCTAAGCATCTCAAATCCTTCTTTGACCATTTCAAATTCTTGGTCCGATTCATAAGAATTGTTCTCAAAAACTTGACTACTATGTTCTATTTGCCTAAAGGATTCCTCATGTGTGTCATATGTTTTGAAATCTATCCCACACATGCAACTAAGTATTTCAACTCTAACCATCTCACAATCTTGTTCGGGTTTAGGTTCCATGTTCTTAAAAACTAGGTCTTTTTGATCATGATGCCTAAGGTTGGATAAATCCTCCTTATCCATTTCCTCAAGTTGTGATAACTGATGGTTTATGCTTAGGAGGCTTTTCTCAAAAATTTTCCAGATGGTCTTACTAAAAGGAGTTGATCCTGACAATGATTTTGAATAGAAGTCACACAAGCACAAAATTTTTCAAATCCATCTAACCTCACACCCGTCTCCTTTTGGATATCTCTAAGTTTACTCACAAATTCATTAGAACAATAAAAACCAATCCAATTTGCGAAATTCAATTGTTCCTCATTTGTTAATGATTCAAATGCAACTTCACTTGCTATAGCGACAAATGAAAAGGGTTTTATGAACACAAACACAAAGAAGGGGGATAGACTACAAGGAAGCTAAAAATGGGAAAAAAGCTTACTTGATAGGAATCAAGCAAGGAAACCTAAGCGAGGTGGACTCTAACTAGCTATTCTATTCCCGGCGCGCGCCAAAACTTGATACGCTTACGCGCGCGTTCGGGTCAAAGGAACTTCCTTTCTTGAGCAAGTTTTATAACACCCTAGGTAGTGAACCTAATCGTTGTAGTGTAGTATTAGGGTAAGCCACGGGTATTGATATCGTTCTCTAGGGAATAAGAATGCTAGTGAGAAGTTACTACGCTAAGGTTGGGGTTGAGGAAGATTATTTTTATCTTTTATGTTTTTAGGAATTAGAAAGGTACGAATCTCGGGTTTTGATTTGGGGTTGGTATTTCTACCGATTACTCTACTTGTCTAATTTTCTAGTCTAAGGTGTGTCAGTCTATGTCTAATTATTGTGTGCTCGTATGATAGTTTAAAGATGTGTTTACTTAGGTTTTATTACTCCTTAATTATCTCCTATTGATGGTTGAATTGTCACGTCCTTATTCTTAATCGCGTTGTGTGTCTAAAGTCGTAGGGTATGCGTTTATCCCTAACTCTTTGAAACTACCAAAGGGTCTCGTCTACAAAATCTCTAGGAATTATAAACTCTAACTCTAAGGTACTCTTTGGATGGTTTAGCCTACAACTACTCTAGGTGTCATAGTCTAAGGTTCACAAAGATTAATCAAGCATTAACTACACAACGAATGACCTATCGCATTACTAGATCATTAACAATTAAGATAAGAGACAACCAATCAATATTCAATAATTAAGTTTCATATTCCTAAGCAAACACACAAATAAATTAGCGGACATGGAGAACATGCAAGCATACACACAAATAATTGTAGACATAATTGAATTAATGAAGTAAAGCACTTATCTTGTGGTAAGTTAGGGTTTGGAACCCTAAAATCTTGTACAAGACACCTTTGGTTCGGTTTAGGTTTTACTCCAAAAGACTACACACTAAAACGAAAAATTCGGATTCTATATATAAGATTACAATCGCGACGACGCCACCTTATTATTTGTGACGCCGCCGGTCGCCGTCATTAGGGTTTCGTCTTGGCCACGTTAGTCTTGCGACGGCGTCACCTTATGCTTGTTACGCCGTCCCTTCGCCTCGACGCCGATTGCATCGGATCATATCTAGGCGTGCCCGAGTTGCGACGGCCTACCTTTTAAAGTCTCGACACCGTCACTTGAAAATAAGAAATTTGGCTCCGAGACCTAAAAGTAGTCACATAAGTGCTCGATGGCGTCGCTTTTAAAATTAACACTGATTTGCTTGTCCTCCGTCCCTTGTATTTCAATTGACTTGAGTGTCTCGATTCTTGACTTTGGCCATTTTCTTCATATATCCGCACTTTTCGTCCAAATAAGTGCCATTGAGAATAGATCAATTTACCTTCAAGAGACCTAAAAGTGAAAAGGAACGATATTAAGTAATAACGGATACAAAAGTGATCAAATAAGGGCTTACTCTACCATCCTCTACGGTACATCAAAATGTTAGCCCGTAGGATTTATAGACACATCCCTACACTTGAGTTTTATTACTTTAACACTAATTTGACCCGAATTGAAAAGATCAAAACACTTGGAGTACATTATTATGCAAACAAAGGAATTTGAGTTTAACGTTCTCTTCCTATATTTCATAAACTTTAACTTTTCCCATGAATCCCAATCATCCCAAAGCGTATACAAAGGATATGACTCGACTTAGCAACTTATGCAAGCAACTAGATAATTGAACTAAGGGTTTTGGGTGATAACATAAATTTGCACTAAAAGTGAGTGCAATAAAGGTAGGCTAAGGCGATTTGGGTGTATATTTGGGGTGGGGTGTAAACAATGATCTTCATTGATATTCGGAAAACCGAAACATCACGAGAACCGCGAAAAGGATAGGCTCGAGGAGTTAACTAGGGGTATCGTGTACTAAAAATGAGTACAACGCAAAGGGTATGGGGAATTACTCAACCGAAGTGGAAGAAGTAATTATATTACGGTATTAAACAAGGGTTATCCTAATGCCTCTTATCATTTAGTTATTCCTAACTACACAAGTGTAGTCTCACTAGCGATCTCGGAATGCATCACAAAACAAGTTCTAGAATCTAATATACTACGGTTCACACTCTAAGCATTAAAGATGAATGCTTTAATTCCTACTAATCTAAGGCGATCCTCACATTTTGGGTGGAATTTGGGTGGTAAGGGTTTTTGTGCTAGTCATGCAACTTCCTATCCATGAGGCGCTTTTGTTAAGACTAATGGCCCACTCTTATCGTCATGAAAAAATTTTAAATTTGGCTAAAATTACCCTAACCTACATTTTCTCATGGTTTATTACACAAGTACACTTGGACAAAGCAAATAGTCAAGGATAAGCATAGTTTCAAAGTTCCGTTTATTTTCCTCCTACACTTAAACCGAACATTGTCCCCAATGTTCCCGAAAATATCAAAGTTATGATAATAGAAGGTAATTAAAAGCGAAAGAAACTAATACTCCCCGATTAGCTCGGTAGGATCCGTGAAAAGTGGTGGTTAAATTCTTTTCAAGAAGAGTTTTTGCGTGAAGGCTCCTTCCAAACTTGTGTAACTTCTTGACAAACTAAACACGCACACTAGAAGAAAACAAACGAAACCTTCGCGTAAAATCGGCGGTAATAATATACATAAGACTCGATTTAAACTAGGATATAATGCTTGTGGAATGAATGTTTACGAATTTGTTTTGAAAGTTAAGACACGGAAAATTACAAAATTTTACAAGTAGCTCGAAACGAGAAAAAGTAAGTCGATGTTTTTATTCCTTCACACGCCGTCAGTTGCAATCTGACGCCGTCGGTTATCCGACAAAAAGCGGTCTGCGATTTTACGGAAAAAAATTACGGAAAATTTGCATCTTTAGAATCTGAAAAAACTTACGCAAAAACATCCATTATGACTCGATACAAGCATTTGACTCGAACAAACAAACATATATATCTTTTAGTTAATTGTTATTCTCATGTTTACGTTTCTTATGAAAGCGTGTGTAATCCTCCCTACACTTATCCTTTATGTAAAATACCTTTATATGCAATTAAAACGAGGTTAAAAACAAAATAAAGCTTTTTACAAATTCAAACATGAGAATAAACAATCAATAAAAGATATCGACACACAAATAAAAATAAAAACAAATACACATGGGTTGCCTCCCAAGAAGCGCTTGTTTTTGTTCGAGTCACGAGCGACTCTACCCTTATTTAACAGATAAAGGGAAGTTTTCCTACACTTAAGTTCAAGTGCGGTGATAGTAGCGATACACACCTTTAGGGTGGAAATTTGCTACGTGAGGAGAGAGAGTGATGGGTGATTTATATGCTCAAAGAAGTGTGCTCTATTCATTATAACCTTACCTAAGTCTATTGGTGTAGCGAGAGAATCAAATCTCTCTCCTAAGAATGGATCATTTTCTACCAACTTCAAAAGATTCATGGTTAAGGATCCATCTTGACCTAATAAACCCGGTTTAAACCCATAGTGTTTCTTGTTATCAACCATGAATGGGTGATATAAGTGTGTAAGGTCATGGGTTACTCCTATATCGGCTTCTACTCTACATGGCCTAGAATCTACCACCTTTATCAAGCAACTACCGGACTATCTATTTTGATGGGTGGATTGGGGCCTAATTCAATTCAAGATTCACATCTAAAGGCGGAAAATTGGGTAAGGTTTTTAAGTGAGGCTCGGTTCATCAAAATATGGAACTTCCTAGGACTAAGAGAGAGGTCATGACAACAAGCATCTAAACCTACATTCTCTAATGGCGTTTGGTCCAAAGGTTCTCTAATTGGGGTTCCTATAGTCTCTTCTACTTCTTAGGGTAAGTTATAGGCGATGTGTGTTCCTCAGTGATGGTAAGACTTGTGGGTTATCCGATGGGGTTGGATTTTCTACTCATCCTCCATCTTATCAAGATCACCTATGTATTCATTTTGTATTGTGGTAGCGCCTAACCATGACATGCACCTTGGTACCTCAACTCTAATCATCTCCTTCCTAAACAACCTTTCCGACCGAAGTTTCCAAATTGAAAATAGGTCTAAAGATTCGTTTTTTGGGTCCCATGTTCCACTTCTAAATTGGGCGTGAATCTCAAAGGTTTCCCATGCAAATTGAGCACCACGTCCCCAAATATCCCCATCCGTTACATAGTCAAGTCTCCTTTGGGTTTCGTGGGCGATACGAGTGTAAAAGAATTGTAGTGGAAACAGTAAGTCAATACCATGATAAAGGACTTTTTGCAATAAATATTTAATTCGAGTCCAAGCCTCGGAAAGGATTCATCATGATGTTGTTGGAACCTAAAGATCTCATTTTGGAGTGGAAAGGGTAGATTATGTAGTGGATTTCGTTGATTGGGTGAAAGTTTTGGCGGATTCGCGTTCTCCATAATGGTGAGCGGAAGAGTCAATGGAAAAGTTTTACGAACAAAGGCACGAAGAAGGGGATAGACTACGAGAAAGCTAAAATGAGAAAAAGTTTACTTGATAGGAATCAAGCAAAGAAACCTAAGCGAGGTGGACTACTAACTAGCTATTCTATTCCCGCAGTGGCGCCAAAAACTTGATAACGCTACGCGTCGTTCGGGGTCAAGGAAACTTCCTTTTCTTGAGCAAGTTTTATAACACCTAGGCGATGAACCTAATCGTTGTAGTGTAGTAATTAGGGTAAGCCACGGGTATTGATATCGTTCTCTAGGGGAATAGGAATGCTAGTGAGAAGTTACTACGCTAAGGTTGAGGTTGAGGAAGATTATTTTTATCTTTTATATTTTTTAGAAATGGAAAGGTACGAATCTCGGGTATTGGATTTGGGGGTTGGTATTGCTACCGATTACTCTACTATTATCTAATTATCTAAGCTAAGGTTGTGATAGTCTATGTCTAATTGATGTGTACTCGTATGATAGTTTAAAGATGTGTTTACTTAGGTTTTACTACTCCTTAATTATCTCCTATTGATGGTTGATTTGTCACGTCCTTATTCCTAGTTGCGTTGTGATTCTAAGGCTATAGGCGTGCTTATTTCCTAACTCTTTGAAATTACCAAAGGGTCTTGTTTACAAATCCTCTAGTGATTTATAGACGCCTACTCTACGGTTGTCCTTGAATACTTTATCCTACAATTACCTAGATAATTATATTCTAAAGTTCACAAAGAAATTTCAAGCATTAAGTACACAACGAATAATCTAGCGCACTCTAGATCATTAGTCAACTAAGATAAGTATCAACCAATCAATATTCAATAATTAAGTTTCATATTCCTAAGCAAACACACAAATAAATTAGCCGGACATGGAGAACATGCAAGCATACACACAAATAATCAAAGACATAATTAAATTAATGAAGTAAATACTTATCTTGATGTATAATAGGGTTTAGAACCCTAAAATCTTGCACAAGAAAGCCTTGGTTCGGTTTTAGATTTTTACTCCAAAAGACTACCACAAAGACTAAAAATTCGGATTCTATATATAAGATTACATCTGCGACGGCGTCACCTTATGTTTAGTGGACGCCGTCGTGTCGCCGCCATTAGGGTTTCGTCTTGGCCACGTAAACCTTTCGACGGCGTCACCTTATGTCCGTGACGCCGTCCCTTGACTTCCGGCGTCGTCTGGATTGCATCTAGGCCGCCCGAGTAGCGACGACCTACTCTTTACAACTAGACGTCGTCCTTGAAAACATGCAATTTTTCCTCGACCGTCACAAAATTCCTCCGACGGCGTCGCACATAGATGACGCCGTCGCCTTCTACATTCAATGACTTTGAGTGTCTCGATTTCGACTTTGGCCATTTTCTTCATATATTCGCCTTTTCGTCCAAATAAGCATCATTCCAAACATTTTGCCTTCAAGAGACCTAAAAGTGAAAAGGAACGATATTAAGCAATAACGGATACAAAAGTGATCGAATAAGGGCTTAAATGACCCTCAAAATGGTACCTTTAAAACCTTATCAAATATCCCTACACTTGGTATTTGCTTGTCCTCGAGCAAATGTGCTTTTAGCTAATTAATTTATAAGTTAGGGTCATGAAGCATCCATTCAAAGCGGTCCACAACACATATAAGCCCATAAAAGTCATAACAAGCACGAAATTACATACTAGCACCTCACATGGGGTGTTTGGATACTCACATCTCTCTCGGTGTATATATGAAATATAACAAATCGGAAATGGAAGATAAACACTCATTAACCGGTCCTAGTACATAGATTACCATAGGCTTGAGAATAGATCAAACCTCCATCGCTTTGGCGTAAGCACCTAGGAAAGACTATCAAAGAGGTCTTTAAAGGGTTGTAACGTTAGGCTTACGGTAGGGAAATAAGGGTTTGGTGGGATAGGCTATTTAGTGGTGGATAGTCAAAATCTTTATGTTGCAAGTATATGAAGAATGGCGTTGCTAAGCCAAGACTCGACACTCTAAAACTCTAGATAACGAAAATAAACAAACATAATTTAAAAGATAGATGTAGGATGGTAGCCCGTATATTTTTTTTTTTTTTTTTTTTTTTTTTTTTTTTTTTTTTTATATATTTTTTATATTTTTTTTTTTTTTTTTTTCATACACTTTTACTCTACCATCCTCTACGGTACATCAAAATACTAGGGATTTATAGACACATCCCTACACTTGAGTTTTTATTACTCTAACACTAATTTGACCCGAATTGAAAAGATCAAAACACTTGGAGTACATTATTATGCAAACAAAGGGAATTTGAGTTTAACGTTCTCTTCCCTATATTTCATAAACTTTAACTTTTCCATGAATCCCAATCATCCCAAAGCGTATACAAAGGATATGACTCGACTTAGCAACTTATGCAAGCAACTAGATAATTGAACTAAGGGTTTTGGGTGATAACATAAATTTGCACTAAAAGTGAGTGCAATAAAGGTAGGCTAAGGCGATTTGGGTGTATATTTGGGGTGGGGTGTAAACAATGCTCTTCATTGATATTCGGAAAAACCGAAACATCACGAGAACCGCGAAAAGGATAGGCTCGAGGAGTTAACTAGGGTATCGTGTACTAAAAATGAGTACAACGCAAAGGGTGTGGGGAATTACTCAACCGATGTGGAAGAAGTAATTATATTACGGTATTAAACAAGGGTTATCCTAATGCCTCTTATCATTTAGTTATTCCTAACTACACAAGTGTAGTCTCACTAGCGATCTCGGAATGCATCACAAAACAAGTTCTAGAATCTAATATACTACCGGTTCACACTCTAAGCATTAAAGATGAATGCTTTAATTCCTACTAATCTAAGGCGATCCTCACATTTTGGGTGGAATTTGGGTGGTAAGGGTTTTGTGCTAGTCATGCAACTTCCTATCCATGAGGCGCTTTTGTTAAGACTAATGGCCCACTCTTATATGTCATGAAAAAATTTTAAATTTGGCCAAAATTACCCTAACCTACATTTCTCATGGTTTATTACACAAATACACTTGGACAAAGCAAATAGTCAAGGATAAGCATAGTTTCAAAGTTCCGTTTTATTTTCCCTCCCTACACTTAAACCGAACATTGTCCCCAATGTTCCCAAAGTATCAAAGTTATGATAATAGAAGGTAATTAAAAGCGAAAGAAACTAATACTCCCGATTAGCTCGGTAGGATCCGTGAAAAGTGGTGGTTAAATCTTTTCAAGAAGAATTTTTGCGTGAAAGGCTCCTTCCAAACTTGTGTAACTTCTTCTTGACAAACTAAACACGCACACTAGAAGAAAACAAACGAAACCTTGGCGTAAAATCGCGGTAATAATATACATAAGACTCGATTTAAACTAGGATATAATGCTTGTGGAATGAATGTTTCTGAAATTTGTTTTGAAAGTTAAGATCTGGAAAATTCCAAAATTTTACAAGTAGCTCGAAAACGAGAAAAAGTAAGTCGATGTTTTATTCCTTCCCGGCGCGTCGGTTGCAATCTGACGCCGTCGGTTATCCCGACAAAAAAGCGGTGCGATTTTACGAAAAAATTCGGAAAATTTGCATCTTTAGAATCTGGAAAAAATTTCAAAAACATCCATTATGACTCGATACAAGCATTTGACTCGAACAAACAAACATATATATCTTTTAATTAATTGTTATTCTCATGTTTACGTTTCTTTTGAAAGCGTGTGTAATCCTCCTACACTTATCCTTTATGTAAAATACCTTTATATGCAATTAAAACGAGGTTAAAAACAAAATAAAGCATTTTTACAAATTCAAACATGAGAATAAACAATCAATAAAAGATATCGACACACAAATAAAAATGAAAAACAATACACATGGGTTGCCTCCCAAGAAGCGCTTGTTTTGTTCGAGTCACGAGCGACTCTACCCTTATTTAATGAGATAAAGGGAAGTTTTCCTACACTTAAGTTTAAGTGCGGGTGATAGTAGCGATACACACCCTTAGGGTGGAAATTTGCTACGTGAGGAGAGGTGATGGGTGATTTATATGCTCAAAGAAGTGTGCTCTATTCATTATAACCTTACCTAAGTCTATTGGTGTAGCGAGAGAATCAAATCTCTCTCCTAAGAATGGATCATTTTCTACCAACTTCAAAAGATTCATGGTTAAGGATCCATCTTGACCTAATAAACCGGTTTAAACCCATAGTGTTTCTTGTTATCAACCATGAATGGGTGATATAAGTGTGTAAGGTCATGGGTTACTCCTATATCGGCTTCTACTCTACATGGCCTAGAATCTACCACCTTTATCAAGCAACTACCGGACTATCTATTTTGATGGGTGGATTGGGGCCTAATTCAATTCCAAGATTCACATCTAAAGACGGAAAATTGGGTAAGGTTTTAAGTGAGGCTCGGTTCATCAAAATATGGAACTTCCTAGGACTAAGAGAGGTCATGACAACAAGCATCTAAACCTACATTCTCTAATGGCGTTTGGTCCAAAGGTTCTCTAATTGGGGTTCCTATAGTCTCTTCTACTTCTTAGGGTAAGTTATAGGCGATGTGTGTTCCTCAGTGATGGTAAGACTTGTGGGTTATCCGATGGGGTTGGATTTTCTACTCATCCTCCATCTTATCAAGATCACCTATGTATTCATTTTGTATTGTGGTAGCGCCTAACCATGACATGCACCTTGGTACCTCAACTCTAATCATCTCCTTCCTAAACAACCTTTCCGATCAAGTTTCCAAATTGAAAATAGGTCTAAAGATTCGTTTTTGGGTCCCATGTTCCACTTCTAAATTGGGCGTGAATCTCAAAGGTTTCCATGCAAATTGAGCACCACATCCCCAAATATCCCCATCCGTTACATAGTCAAGTCTCCTTTGGGTTTCGTGGGCGATACGAGTGTAAAAGAATTGTAGTGGAAACAGAAGTCAATACCATGATAAAGGACTTTTGCAATAAATATTTAATTCGAGTCCAAGCCTCGGGAAAGGATTCATCATGATGTTGTTGGAACCTCAAGATCTCATTTTGGAGTGGAAAGGGTAGATTATGTAGTGGATTTCGTTGATTGGGTGAAAGTTTTGGCGGATTCGCGTTCTCCATAATGGTGAGCGGAAGAGTCAATGGAAAAGTTTTACGAACAAAGGTCACAAAGAAGGGGATAGACTACGAGAAAGCTAAAAATGAGAAAAAGTTTACTTGATAGGAATCAAGCAAAGAAACCTAAGCGAGGTGGACTACTAACTAGCTATTCTATTCCCCAGCGCGCTAAAACTTGATAACGCTACACGCGTCGTTCGGGGTCAAGGAAACTTCCTTTTCTTGAGCAAGTTTTATAACACCCTAGGCGGTGAACCTAATCGTTGTAGTGTAGTAATTAGGGTAAGCCACGGGTATTGATATCGTTCTCTAGGGGAATAGGAATGCTAGTGAGAAGTTACTACGCTAAGGTTGAGGTTGAGGAAGATTATTTTTTATCTTTTTATATTTTTTAGAAAATGAAAAGGTACGAATCTCGGGTATTGGATTTGGGGGTTGGTATTGCTACCGATTACTCTACTATTATCTAATTATCTAAGCTAAGGTTGTGATAGTCTATGTCTAATTGATGTGTACTCGTATGATAGTTTAAAGATGTGTTTACTTAGGTTTTACTACTCCTTAATTATCTCCTATTGATGGTTGATTTGTCACGTCCTTATTCCTAGTTGCGTTGTGATTCTAAGGCTGTAGGGTGCTTATTTCCTAACTCTTTGAAATTACCAAAGGGTCTTGTTTACAAATCCTCTAGTGATTTATAGACGCCTACTCTAGGGTTGTCCTTGAATACTTTATCCTACAATTACCTAGATAATTATATTCTAAAGTTCACAAAGAAATTTCAAGCATTAAGTACACAACGAATAATCTATCGCACTCTAGATCATTAGTCAACTAAGATAAGTATCAACCAATCAATATTCAATAATTAAGTTTCATATTCCTAAGCAAACACACAAATAAATTAGCGGACATGGAGAACATGCAAGCATACACAAATAATCAAAGACATAATTAAATTAATGAAGTAAATACTTATCTTGATGTATAATAGGGTTTAGAACCCTAAAATATCGTACAAGAAACCTTGGTTCGGTTTTAGGTTTTACTCCAAAGACTCCACACAAAGACTAAAAATTCGGATTCTATATATAAGATTACATTGCGACGCGTCACCTTATGTTTAGTGGCGCCGCCGTGTCGCCATCATTAGGGTTTCGTCTTGGCCACGTAAACCTTGCGACGGCGTCACCTTATGTCCGTGACGCCGTCCCTTGACTCGGACGTCGTCTTGATTGCATCTAGGCCGTCCGAGTAGCGACGGCCTACTCTTTAGAACTAGACGCCGTCCTCTTGAAAACATGCAATTTGAGTTCGACCCATCACAAAATTCTTCCGACGGCGTCATAGATAGAACCCGACGCCGTCGCCTTACATTCAATGACTTTGAGTGTCTCGATTCGACTTTGGCCATTTTCTTCATATATTCGCCTTTTCGTCCAAATAAGCATCATTCCAAAGCATTTTGCCTTCAAGAGACCTAAAAGTGAAAAGGAGCGATATTAAGCAATAACGGATACAAAAGTGATCGAATAAGGGCTTAAATGACCCTCAAAAGGTACCTTTTAAAACCTTATCGAGGCAACACCTAACAATACATTGCAATCAATTTGAAATAAACATCAAATTAACTCACAACATGGTTGCGTTTTGGAAAACCAAAGGAGGCTACATGGTTTGAACAAATTCTCAATTATATGCATATGTTACGCAACCATCGCTGAGTTTAACAAACCATCGCTAGGTTCGCTCAAACCACCGCTAGTGTCGACGCAAATATCAACTTTGTTTATGTTTTTCCAAAAAGTCCACGAAGTACAATATGGTTTTTGCAAATTAAAGGTTGACTAGTTGAAGTTCAAATTTTAAAAGTGAAATTTAAAGCTACCGATATGAATGATTTACTTCAGTTTGTCAAACGTGCATAAGCAACATTTCCAAAACCAACAACAATTGTGGAAGCTACATTTTTCCAAAAAAAAAAGTATATAGAGACATAGTGTTAGGACCGTTTAACATATAGAGATTTATGTGGTTCGGGAGGTCGAGGTTGGTGATTGAAGATGAAAGTATTCATCTTTTTAGAGAGAGAAGTAGAGAGAGGGAGGAGAAAAAATGGAAACTTTATTAATAAAACACACACTACAAATAACCAAATGCTTCACCTCACCCCTCATGGAGAGTCATGAGGGGTATATATAGGCCCTATCTTTGCCACTTAAACGATACTAGTCCCTAAGGGCAAAGTATACTACGCGTCTAGTCCAATTCACGTAGGTGACGTTATCTTTATAAAAAGCGAGGCTAACAATCTCCCTCCAAGATAGCGTCACACGTGAATGGTTACAATGAGACCTATAAATACAAAACAAAGTAAATTACAATAGTAATGAACAATGTTGACTTTCTTGAAGCGCAGAGTCTCTGTAGTCTATACTGAGGCAAGCTTGAAGTTCTCTTCTACCGACGATCTCGGCATTTGATCTTCTTGTAGCTCGAACTTCAATCAGAACGGTCTAGTTAGGTTATTACTCCCTCCTAACTAGTGAGCCTTTTCTTTTCTCGCCCTCCCGAACCGACAACACTCTTCCAACACGCAACGGAGAAAGTAGACTCTTGAACGTTACAATGGTTGTCGCTCGGGAACATCATAACAACATAACTCACTTAGTATTGCATCCAAGTTGGTAAAAAGCCCGATGTACACCACACTACTTCTTCTTCTTCGCCTTAAGCACAAATCCTTAAGTAATCCAATCACGGAAGATGAAATACCAACTTCTCCCTCCTGATGGTTGCGAGCTATCGGAATCATCATAATGTTGCGTACATGCCGTATTACCTTCTTGATGCAATATTAACATCATAGCTTGATCAAAATTCTATGAGAATATGTCGCAAAAATACTCTCAATATACTTCTCTTAAACCAACCTTAAAATTGAACCTCCTTTGAATTCTCCGGCTAATTGTAATGACCACATATGGAGATAACCCGATACGACTGACTTGAAAAGGAAGCAAACATCACAACTTTGTGACTTACTGCTTGTTCTAAATTTTTGAACAATCCACAACGCAGTGTGACACTGAGCACAACAACGTAACTCCTTAAAGTGATGGTTACACACTGTGAGCACTACAACGTAACTCCTTACCAGTTATAACCAGATTTTCAAATTTCATAATGTGCTCCAACAAGTTATCTTGAGACATGCAACCAACCAACCATCGTCTCAAGGATAGAGAAGTCCACCCGTGAAATGTCACTTCAATTCCGCATCAATAATACCGTACAAAAACCCCGTAGTCATTTTTACATCTTCGTTCAAGCCGTGAATTTGTATCCTCCATGAAAATTATACCATACTAAAAATACCATTCATTATTCAAATATAAAACATGTATCCAAAATTTTGTAACCAAAAAATTTGGATAACCATTTTTTCTTTGTAAGTCCATTTCAGCCTAGTCCACAAATATATCATGACAGCCCAATTTCAGAATAATAAAGCCCGATCCGTTTGTATTACAGAAGCCCAAATCCCAATTGAGATTAGTTCCATAAGCCCACACCAACTTTTTTAGTACCCGATCCAAAACAGATATTTATAACCGTGTATGAGATAGTCTAGCATTTACTTGACCGAAACCTAATATTTCTCGCAAATATACGCCCCCATCACATATTTTCTCTCCCAAATAGATCTGGAAAAAAATACGCAGTACAACTCCCATTCACAAATCTCATCTCCTCAATATTTCAACATTATAAACGAATCATCCACACACAAATACATCCTAATCCGACCCTTGTCTTCATGTGCTACTTAATCCGAATCACGAAATCAGAGAAAATGACATCAAGATCATTAGAATATGGTCTCGGGTAGGTGTAATTGTTGTAAATTCGTTTAAGTTCTAAACCGAACCAAGAAAGTGAATTAACATACTTTTTATTTTACTTTACTTAATATTAGGATAATATAGCAGTGAGGTCGATGAGGATAATGATTCCGTTGAAATAATCTTTAAAAGATTACAAAAAAAACGTGAATCGAGTCTGAGATTACTTGAAAAATTTCTTTTTGAGTCTTGAAATGAATGAGAGATGGGGAGAGATGTGAGGGTCCTTTGAAGTGCGTTTAGATGTAGGATAAGTTGGTTTTAGTTTTTCAGATTGATGAGGTTATGGCTGAGGTCGAAGAGGTTGTAAATGGTATATGGTCTTTGTGGTCGAAGTGGTTTTGGTCTTATTTACGCGTAACATTTTTCCTTTCTGCTCATTACTTTCTTACGCGTAGCTTCTTGCTTATGCGTAGGCATACGCGTAACATCTTATGCGTAGCTCACGGCGTAAAAGAGTCTTAAGCGTAGCCCATTCTTACGCGTAAGCCTAGGCTTATGCGTAAGATCACATATCGTAAGTTTTCACACGCGTAACTTCACATACCACGCGTAACACCTCTGTAGATTCCCTTTATGCGTAGAAAAGGGTTTGACCTTTGACTTTTTCGTGAGTTTTTCCGACCATGTTATTCCGTTCATCTTCATATGAAACCCAGAAACAGCCTAAAAACTGCTTCTTTTTGTCTTTTGACCATGAAAGAATGACGGTTTGACCACATATGTTTCACGTTATTTGGTACAAAAAAGGCAGAATAGTGACTGTTTGGACAAAATATACCCAAGACAGATGATAATATGAAAGATTAGGACTTTTTTGACCAAAAAATAAGGATACTCAAAAACATGAATAAAACTGTTATACCCACAAATCGGAAAAAAAAATTGCGACCACATAAAAAGCACAAAAACAGTTAAAAAACATGTGTAAAAACCCACATAAATCAACACAAGAATAACAGCTTGTGGTTGTGGAATGTATTGCTGCAAGTTGTTGTTGTTAGAAGATGATGAAGCTTGTTGTTGTGTATTCACTGAAGGTTGAGTCTTTGCAATAAGAGCCAATGGATCATGATTCTTCGCCAATCTTTCTTTCCCGACTTCATTCACTTGACTTGGTTTTGTTTCGAAAATCGTTTAGTTGATCAAAGTTCACCGATGTAAGTCTTTTGTTTGGTTGACAATAGTGACATATCGTCCCCATTCTTCCGGAAGATTGTTCAGAACTTGATATTTTGCACGATAGTTCGGGTGCTAACTTGTTTCGATAAGCTTATTCATCAAAGTGCAAAACCTTCCATAGTAGGATTCAATGGATTCTCACGGAGTTGAAGTGAACTTTTCCCATTCGGTTAGCGACTTGTTCTCCATGTCTTGTTGACCAATTTATGTTCCATGACAAAGCCGTCTAACATGTTCCCACATATCGAAAGCGCTTTCACAAATTGCTCTCGCAAAGAAAGATGTCTCTTGGTAAACCCGGTTGAACAATATGAATTGCCATGTCATCTCGCATCGACTTGTTTCGATCCTCTTGATGTATTTCGATTCGCTTTGAACACGAGAAGATGGTGGGACGGAGGTGTTGCATCGGCATTTCGTGGACTTGGACTTGTCGAGGCTTGAAGGGTCCATTCGAATGGATTGAATCATCGATTTTCCATTAGGTTTGGTCTTGATGTAACGAACATACGACTTGTCCATTGAAGATAACCACCTTTTTCCAACATAGGAGGACGGTTTTCGCACCGTTGCATGAATATCTTGTTGAGTTGCCATTGATGAAGGTATGATCCGATAAAGTTGATGTAGGATCGATTCAACGATAAAGGAGTTGTGTTTAATAAGATATTGTCGTTTGAAGTTTTTCCGAAAGTCGACTGTGAACTTGGTTCTTAGGCCTAAAAATTTTTCTCCCAAAATTTGAAACTCACTATAAAAATCAATTCTAAGGTCGAATGAAAATTTTGAGTTATGACAATTTTGACGCCAAATTTGACCGAAAAATTTGAATTGGGTCCAAAAATTTGAATTTTTGACCAAAATTTTCCAAGTTATACCAAAATTTGAATTTCGCGTAAAAATTGAACGTTTAGTCTCCTCAAAATTTTAAATTTTATTCAAGTTTTCCCGCCAAAAAACTTTTTTTTTTTTTTTTAAGTGAAGAGCTTAGGCGTAGACACACGAAGTTACGAGTAGACGATGCTTAGGCGTAGAGATTGTGCTTAGGCGTAGAGATAACTTACGCGTAATACCCAAGTTACGCGTAACAATAGAGTTATGCGTAGACTAAAAACTTAAACGTAGAATCCTTATGAATGCGTAAGACAAGCTTAGGCGTAAGAAAATACTTATGCGTAAGAAATTATACGCGTAAGATTTAGCTTATGCGTAAATCTAGGGTTTGCCTAAAAATCCTTTACACTATCACGAGGTAAAAGATATCCAAATGTCAAGTGTTCCACAAAGTTATCCAAGTGAGGAAGCACCGAGTCACCGTATAGCTCAAGAAACCGCACAAAACTCTTATGCGTGAAAAAGGGTGTTGACTTTTCACTGGCGTAGAACTAGGGTTTTGACCACGCGTAAAAATTTCCGATGATTTAAACAATTTCTCTTGCACAAACAAATTTTAAAAACACTCGAATAACACAAAAGTGTTGACTTTTTCACCCAAAGTGCTTTGAAAGCTTATGCGTGAAATGAACTACCAATTGCACGAGTTTAAAATGATTTAAAACACGTAAAGTTTCGAATTTTTTGCAAAAAACTGAAACTTTAACAGCAAATAAACCTTAAACCACAAGAATCTTGAATTTTTAAGTGTAAAAATCAAAGCTTTAAGCGTGTCAAAGATGTATAGCGAGAGCTTTACGCTTATGGTACCAAAACTTCAAAACAAACACAAACACTCCTAAACCATTGTTAGGCGATTGATACCAATTGTAGGACCTTAAATCTATCAACCTTATCACAAACCCACTTAACGAACACAAGTATCACCACGTGAAACCACGCTACGCGTAGAACACGTTCAACACAAATACAAACGTTAAGCTTAGAAGAAAGAAATAATGATGAGAAAGATGGTGACTTAAGATGTAAACCGTGTATGTATGATGAGAAAGATGAAAACAATATGTTGTATATTCCAAAGAAAACACACACACACACACTCAAGCACACCCCTCAAATGACCATTTGAGGGGTATTTATAGTTGGAATACATGATGCCCTAAAAGGCTTTCCATGGGCTCGTTTGGGCTTGGGTTGGATTACATCATATTTAAGGCTAGCTTAACTTAACTTATAACCAATTAGCTTAGCCCAAGTCCACGAGCCCGTTGACTATTCTATCACGATATCTAACACACGTTACAAAGTTCCTAACCGTGAATGACCATCACTTCTAATAAAACAATTAAGGCTAACACATAGCAAACTTTCAGTACAAAAAAGGATAATAAACCGATAAATTCAAACGGTTTGTTATTACGGATAAGGCTTATCCAAATACCAAAAAAAAAGTGAACAAATCTGCAAGTAAATATTCACGTTCCTTCCCTAGAAATTTTGGGACAAATCCAGCAGGAAAAATAGAAGGGTAGGAGCCTAGGAACGTGCCTACCCACAAAACAAGAATTGGAAATTAATTATACCACGTGCAAGAACAAGTAAAATCCTCGCTTTAAATACTGCGCGGTAAATAAAGGAAAGCACATAAAAAAACAACCATTCCTCCACCAACAAAAACACCAAAGAGAAGTTGAAGATGTTAACCCGCTGCCCACGCACCGTCGGTTCCAAAAGCCCATACATAGCCTAAACCTTTACCCCCAAAACAAAACATAAGCGCATAAGCGATTCTTCGCCACAAGCTGAAACATGTTCTTAAATGACTACTATTAACAATTAGTCATTTCTAAATTGTCGAGAATGACGACTAATAACACATCCCCGCGACCATTCACAACATTCCTTCACCCAAAACCCGTGTCCTTTGAAGTTTGTGGAAGCATGCCTGCACCATATGGCGTACCAAAGGTGGGAGTTTAAACCGATTAGACTCTCATTAGCCATTTGGGATGTTCAAATTCACCGATTACTTAACCTCACTCTACCCGAGCGGAAGAAGGAAGTATATCATGGGTATTGGGTCGAAGGAGTGATAGAATATGCAAAGAGAGGCTTAAAATTATGGTCTACAGTCCCTGTTGATTGGTGCCCGCTTCCCAAAGCAAGTGTCGTCTACCAATCTCGCGGATCGGGTTGGATAGACCGAGGTCAAGGTAAAATGACGAGCTTGCGGGCGCCGGATAAAATAAAGAGCAAACCATCGCTAATGTAGTTTTTCACCGCTAGTATGATTGTGTCGGTTTAATATGTAACATTCTTGAATTTCTTGGGTAGGATGTTTTGTATTAGATAAGTATGCTAAGTATAATTATCACAGATATTGTAAAGGACTCCTTAGCCTATAAAAGGAGGTCCAAGCTAGAGTCGATACACTCCAAGGTTGTACTCGCTAATACTATTCAGTGTATTCGTGTATTAATAATATATGTAGGTCTTTTATAGACCATAACTTATTGGTGTGAATTTAATTTGTTAACATTAATATTTGTTTTCAAACATACTATTCAAGTGAACACTGATGAAACGGAAATGTCGATGTATTGTAACTAGTTAGATTAAAAAAATGTTACATTATTTTTGTGAGGTCACGGATTTTAAAAATACCACAAAATTGTTATAAAGAGCAACACAATTGGTTGCTCCTAATTGGTTGATTATATGTGTAGAGTGAGTTTATCATCAGTTTGACGTAAGCACATAACGCTTCATGTTATTAGATGTGTAGAGTGAGTTGATTATTTTGAGGTTTATGCGACTTTTCTAAACGTCAAAAAATGGTACAATGCTTTTATGCTTGATTACTTAAATTAAATATCGTAATTATAAAATGAATTGGTTGCCAAATTACAAGCGCTAGTTAATTTTACTACGCTAATTATACCGACCATCGCTAGTAAACCGAATAGGTTGTATACTTACAATCGCTAGTATTATACGCACAATCGCTAGTTATTATAACAAGCGCTAGTGATAGAAGTTGCCCTACGTTCAACGCTTAGTTGCCAAATTGATATTTGGAAACAAGCGCTAGTTAGCAGATGAAATAAAAATGGATAATGGCAACAGAGGAAATACTAAATCGTTGACATACAACGTTTCATCTGAGGCGACAACCTACTACATATTACGATTACTACATAAACCCTTGATAAGCAGACACACCAAACTTTGTGTACACAAATTTAATTGACGAGGTATTCAAACCATACATAAAACTACAACCACTAGAACAATTTTACAACGGCCGTGACGGAAGATCGGGGGTTTCAAGACTTCCTAGCGAACTCCCAATTCGTCTTGATATTATCATAACCATCGTCCATCAAATCGCCGCCACGATATACATTTTCTTTAACGACGTGGAACAAGCAAGTATAAACTTTATTATGTGTAATTCATTCGCGATCTAGGAAAGGATCGAAAAATCACCATCGAATCGCCCATGACCGAATGTGGTTGTGTCTAAATCAAATGAAGGTTGTTCCAAAGGTAAAACACTAAGCGTGTGTGCAGCCTGGAAAATAAAATTGTATTGAGATAGAAAAACATGGCAGTTTATGGATGTTTATTTGATACGTATGAAATAGAGTAATAAAGTATTACACTTACTCTGGTTTCCAGCTTTTTCAAGTTTGGAGATCCGCGAATCATTTGGACGATGAGTGACACGATAACAGTCTCACCAAAATCAACTCCTTTTAGATTCAGATTAACGAGGGATACAAACGGCAAAGGGACATTCATCCTGGAATTACCATCACGCATCAACTACAACAGGTCGAGTTTTGGGTTAGTTTCAAAGATTAAATGTCGTTCTGATTACACATATATTTAACATTGTAAAATTAGAAGTGTAAATCTCAAAACGGTCTTACCGTGCAATAGTCAAAATCCAATGTAAGGGTCTCTAGAGATGGAAGTCTTGTCGGTGAAAGATATTGGATGCTATGATTTTCGTGATGACATTCGAAATACCGAATGACAAATGTAACTTCTTCAAATTCCTAAGACTTGCAAGATTCCATAGTTTCATCCCGTTTGTACTCTCAACATCCAATCTAAGAGACTTAAGTAAGTGGACAACCAAAGAATTAAATCCCAAACTGCATCGGTAAGAAATTTGACTAAACACAATTCTAAGCTCAATAAATTTGGAAAACTAGTGAAAACACCAAACTAGGAAAATCACAACAATGAATTTCAAGATGTTTCAATTCAATATGCCCGTAAAGTTGGGTTGGCAATGTAACTGGTTGTCCATACCAGTTTCTAACTGTCAGCTCCTCAATTCCTTGCATTGCCAAAAACGTAAGCCAATCACGAATCTCTTCATAGTTCAAGTCTTCCATTCCGGACAACGGTTTGGGATCTCTGAGAAGACAAACTTTTTATGGGACCCGTAAGTCGATTTAAAAGTCTAGTAACATGGCTCCCATCAAACTTATATGTTAAATAATAAAAGAAATCCTCATCAATTATGACTTCGGTGAGCAAGGTCCACTTAAACCTCCAATTTGTAGATAAATAGAGGTGCTCACCGCTTCTGTTATTGGCAACCGATTCAAAATGTTACCGATCACTGTATCTAGCATGTTGCTAATATAATCTCTCATAATGGTGATAACATTAGCTCGAAACGACATGGTTTTCAAGGAAATTGTTTTGGGTTTTTTAATTGTCGACAGGAGGCTTTGGATGAGGGTTGTTGATTTGCAATTGATGGTCAGAACGAGGGTGTGCTATGATCATTATATGTGGTTGTTGGGTTGGTTCATTGATTCGCGCCCAAGATACAAGCTTTTCAAATTTGGTCCGTAAAATATGGCCAAAACCCATTTTATTGCCTCCAACTTGGCTAATGGAATTCTGCTACCACGAACTTTTAAAGGCGCGAGACGGTACTCGAACTTGGAAAATGGGTCATTTTACAACCATCCGCTTACTTATCTAGGTCATGTGCGTTAAATATTTGATGGGCCCAATAAAATCTATTAGTCTTCTACATTAAAAGTCAAATATCCAGAGAAAACAAAACGTCGCCTTTAAATAGAATATTTTTAGATTTTGTTGTGAAAAACTTGTGAAAGGTGAGTTTTAGTAGATTATTTATTCTCTATTGTTGTTCTTTGCTTTTTAATTATATCCAACTACATTAATACCAACAGTACATGTTATGGTTTATTAGGGCCATTATTAATGATTGTTAAGTGAGGATAAATTGTTATTCTGTCAAACGACATTATTTATTGATGTATTATATTGGTTTACCATTATGCAGGCATGAATGATAATGACGATGGAGGGTACGAGGAACATGACGTAGATGAAGATGATTTTGAAGAAAATAGTGAACATGAACTTGATGCAATGACATAGACTCTTGATCCCAATCAAGATGAAGAGATGGCTCTTGGTATAGAAGTAGTAAAAAGCACTACGTGATCTTGCAACATACAAGAGAACCTACTAATCAAGATGAAGAGATGGCTCTTATTACGTTTGTTCTGTGATACATGTTTGGCTTATTCAATATTTCGCTTTAATGAGTGCAAACTAAGTTCAAAGTTAGGTATGTATTTTAATGATACAACAAATGAAATAACTACGTAAAATTGAAAATATTGAATCATGAAAGCAACGCCAAACATTGAAAATGAATTGGTTGTATACTTACAACTACTAGTTATTTTACTACCGCTATAGTTAATTTTACTACCGCTAGTAAAGCAAGTGGTTGTAGACTTACAACCGCTAGTCATTTTACTACCGCTATAGTTATTTTTACTACCGCTAGTAAAACGAATTGGTTGTATACTTACAACCGCCAAGATCTGTGTTACTATCGCTAGCTATTTTAACCATCGCTTGTGATAGAACACATCAACGAAATGATGCCACCGTCGTTAATCTTTGTTGTGTATGGCCGTGTTTGTGCCGCCTGTGTGTAGGTGCTACGATACCATTCTCGGTGCCCTTGTGTAGGTGTTGGTCTTACTATTCTGGGCCTGAATAAAGACATATTGTTTAGTCGCTGCTAGTATTAAACTTACAACTGCTAGTTAAATTGTACTAGTGTTGAATGGTAAATCTGTTAAGTTCAAGTGTGCATAGTCACTAGTTGGTAGTTATTAGTTGATTGTAGAATATGAATTGTAACAACTAGAAGGACTACTTGGTTTATAAAATTAGTCAATAAGGAAAAGAAGTTGCCCTACGTAGAACAGTTAGTTGCCACATTGTTTATTGGAAACAACTGCTGGTTCCCCAGATTAAACAAAGATGTATAATGGGATTAAAGAACATAGGAAATAGTAAATACGTTGACATACAACGTTTCACACAAACAACCTACTACATATTACGATTACTACATAATTATGAGTTTAATGGTTACATAATATATAACCACTTGATTTATAAAATTCAGCAAGTACGCATAAAAAGCTAACCACTCCATGCTTCCTTCACATACAGACATCGTACTAAAACCACAAAGCTTCATTCCCATTAAGCATGATCCCTAACTTCTGCCGAACAAACCTGTTGAACATGAATATAATGGTGTAAGTTAAAAATAAAGCATTAATAGAATGGTAAGTTAAAAATAAAACATACTATAAACAAAGATGGTCAGGTGATTTAACAAAAGAAGAGATTCTTTGTATGGGGCGATGTAGAAAGATCCCGCATCTCCTAACATTCCCATGCAGACAAATAATTCAAGCTCTTTGTTGTACACAAATACCGACTGACCCAAATGATTGGCGTTGTAAGCTTCCACTATTGGAGCTTGATCCTTTGTAAACCCAAGCAAACGAACCGAATATAGGGTAGGGATGGCGAATAGGCTTCTAAATGATGTTATGGAAGAACCATTGACGTCCAACAACCATCCGCAAAACAATGGAATATCTTCACTAATGATCGTCCCAGAAATCACTAGAGATGTTCCAAGATCGAAAACATTGAATGGGCGGAGTTCATTTTTAAAATCTGTGGTAGCTCTATAACTTTAAATTGGTTGGTTACCAAATCAAAAGAAATCAACATATAAATCTTATAAATAACACCGTCCTCATTAGTTAACTTTTCACTCCCAAATTCAATAGATAAAACGACCCACAACCGCCGAGTTTTACGTTTCAATTTGATTGTTTCACGAGGGGTGGAAATTTTCAAGGCGTGTCCACCGTAAGAGTTCAAAGAAAAGATGACACATACGAAACCACTTTCGAAAACAGGATAGGAGACCTTCACGATCGTCGGGTCAAGAGTGTCCGGACGGACGGCAAACCAAAACAAATCTTTTGACGCTCGATTTGATGCGTGTAAACCGAGACAAACATCGAAGTGATTTTTGATTGTCGGTTTCTAAATAACGATCATTAGATTAGAACCATAGACAAAACACCAAAGCCATTGAATTGCCAATCAGTAATCATAGATGAAAGCATTAAATCAGATTAAGTGGCGTGGCGATTAGTCGTTCATCTAAAGCTAACACAAAACCTTGGTCACCCATATCAAATGTTAGCGTAAATAAACACCGATCATTACGACGAACACCGTAATTAAAGATGAAGCTTCCACAATCTATACTAGCCTTCCATAACTTGCAAACACTACGTTCTTGGAGTATAGACTTAGGAGGTAGCCTACGGATGATATCTAGTTGAACATCCATGGGATATTGTCGGACATATTTTCTAAACAAAAGCGTAAAGATTGAGATAAAGATATGAAGTCAATAGACCAAAATAAGAAAGAAAGATTTTGTTAAACAAATTGTATTGAAGAAAGAAGAAAGTGATTGGGAACACAAGACATTAAAGGACATGTATCAGAATCATGTTTTGTGGGCGTTTGTTTTTTGTTATTTTAAATATGAAATGACAAAACTATCCTCATGTATAAATACAAGTTGCCCAAAAAACATAAAGATGCCCAAAAACAATACAAGTTGCCCAAAAACAATACGTTACAATACATGACATATACCTTCAAAATACGTACTTGTGTCATAAGTTGTCGGACACATGGCGACCTGGTTGGGTCCAAAAAGCGGTGGGCAACCTGTCTATTTTCGAATTTTAAAAGGGCGTGGTCCATAAAGTGATATGCATCAGGGCGCGTGGTCTATTTGACCAATTTTCCCTTAAATAAATGGGACCTTTGATATAAGTCATTTTCTTTATTACTCTAATTTACTTAACTCACATTTTTTTATTGCATGTTTTACTTTTACATTTTTTATTTCGTACGAAACTTAAAGTAATGCATGTTCATTAAAAGGCACTGAATTTAAATCTGAGTTATACATATGAATTTTAATATGAAGTGTAAATATATGATTTTTAATACTAATAAAAAAACATTGTTCATTTTTGTACAAAAATATTTGAATGATCTATAAATATAATGCAATTTTATTCTTATAATAGATAAATAATAAACATTATATAAAACAATTGAGTCATAAAATTAACACATCATAGCAACGTGAATATAAAGTGTTCAAAAATATTTAAAAACATTGTATTGTAATTTTATCTCTCAGGTAGTCATATATTGTTGATATAATATTTTCTCATGATGTTAAGCATCTTAACCATTAAGCACGTTATATACGTTAGTCCAGCCATAAAAATTTATACATGTATATGTATTCTATACATATAACCTTGTGTATAAACAAGCATAAAAAAATAAAATAAACGAGCACTAACCTAGTTTGGTTAACGAGCCTTTGAGATTTATTTCCTTTATCACGTTATATACGTTAGTCCAGCCCAAAACGAGCTCGAGTTTGTGAAAATTTTCACGAGTTCGAGTTCGAGCTCGAGCTTAATATATGAGGGTCGAAACGATCTCGGGCTTTATATATATTAATAAGCCGAGCTTGAGCACGATAGACTCGGACTCGACTCGACTCGTTTACACCTATACTTTTATTATCAGTGAGAAACTAGAAGGGGGTTGAATAGTTTCACCACTTTTTAATTTAGTTATCAAAGTTTACTTGTGAAAAACTTCGATTCAATCCTTTGTGAAATCAAACCATAACAATATGAATTCTACTTAATAAGACTACAATAAACACACTACAACAATTGAAATTAAGTAATGAATGTAAAGAGTAAGAGATGGAAAGATCAAACCGAGAGAAAAAGATTTATAGTGGTTCGGTCACGAAGCTCTTCTTCGCCCTACTCCACTCCCCTAGCACCCAACTCAAGAGTTCTAAGCACTATGTCAACAAACTCCCTTGAGGCGGAGAAAACCATACAACGTCGCTTATCACAATTTTCGACACTAAGCTAAATGTCGAGTACTAATCTAGCTAGTACCAATCTCACTCACGATCTACCCGATCCTTGCTAATCACACAACCTACTAGATCACCACGATCTAGACTTGATCCACTTGATCAACACACTAATTCACAAGCTACAAGAGATCTCCAAGATCTCAACAAGATCACAATGATCCACACAAGTTATTTAAACAAGACTCAAGACTACTTGATGTATATCAAGATACAACAAGTATGTAACAAGTGTTACAAGTGCACACTACTATGACTACAACACTTAGTATCTTCATGATACAATGTGTTCTTCTCTTGCACTAGGAGAGGAAATGAAGATGATCACTTGGTTGGGAGAAAGGATCACTCTTAAACAAAAGAAAAATATCTAAATGATCAAAGAAGTGTGAGTGTGTTAAGGGAATTAAACTAAAAAGTTTTGTGTGAAAAAGGATGCCCAAAAACAGTTAAGTGGCCTGATATTTATAGGGAGAAAAATTTCGACCGTTACAGCGTCACGATACCGTTAAATACCTGATAGTATCGTCCCTGACAAAACGCTCCATTTATTTTTTTAGTGGTTAAAGTTTATTTGGGGAAGTTAGGATCTGTTTGGGGGGTAGCTGTTGGGATTTTTAAACTTATTTTTCCAATTAAAACATTTCTTATTATTCAAAAATAATTTATAAAATGTATTTTGAAAAAATATTTTGTCACATTAAAAATGTGAAGCTTGAAACACAAATACAAATTCACTTCCTTGATCGTTTGTCAAGTTGTAAATTTGTTTGTTCATACCTAGAGTGATATATGTAGAAACGGGATATTTCGACTAAAAACTTGTTTACGTTATTTTGACGTAACGTGTTTTTACATTTTTTTATCATCAAAACGTAGAGATATCTAAAGATATAAATAACGTTTTTAGACATTATTTGCATTAACAATCTCCCCCTTTTTGATGATGACAAAACATAAACTCATTTTAGGTGAAAATTAACTTTAACAAGTTTTTAATTTGAGTTTATATACCACTTCTCCCCCTTTTGTCGAAGCAAAAAGATTGTTGAAACGACAGTAAGGCTCCCCTTGATGTATACTCCCCCTCGTTTGGAGGGTACCAAGGAACCGAACAGTGGTTCTTGCTACAAAACAAAGTTAGATGACACAAATACAATATTTATTAGTAAGCCAAACATTATATCATGTAAACCAAAATTAAAATAAGCTAATAAAAAATCACATATATAATTGTAAAAACATTACACTTTAAAAGGATTATCAAAGATAACAAACATGAGGTGGAACTGGAGGTGGGGGAAGAAGACTTTATATGAGAGCGGGAATGAGAGCTGTGGAGATAACCCCTATGATGACGATTATAATTATGATGATGAAGATCATGAGGTGCTAACTCCTGATCAGATTGCATTTTGTGACGCCCATGATATAAAGATTAGTCATAAATTTAGACGTTAGCTTATATTTGCTTGTTGAGTCAAATGTAATCTAGTGTGTAGTCATTTTGTTTCTTATTTTAAGAGTAGAAGCGTATTGTTATGTTATTATGTTAGTTTTACTGTCTATATAACGGACTGAGATGGGAAACTACACTCACATCCTTTATATTTAAATGTTTTTTTTGGAGTAATACATTTACCGAGAAATCTTTACCAAAAAAAAAAAAAAAAAAAAAAAAAAAAAATTGTTGATAGAAACTTATAACAAACTCACATTTGCAAAAAGTAATTTACCTTATTGTCACGACCCGCCTACTCGACTAGATCATTTTTCAAGGATGTTCGGGATTCGGATTATTCTACATGATGAGTGTCTAAATACTCATCATTTTGTATAATCTAAGCGCAAAATCATCGAAAACACTCGAATCACATCAAAATGATCAAAATATCACAAATCAGTGTTTTATGTGTTTTAAATGCAAAAATATCAAAATCGGATGAAAAATGTATCAAGTTTGCAAAATTGGCGCTTTAGTCCCCAAGTTTTAAAGTTGTCAAATCTAGTCCACGGAATTCAAAAATGTGGAATTTTATCATTCAAGGTCCGTGAAGTATTCTAAATTGTAAAAATGGTCCTTGAATGATTCTTTGGTGGATTAACGAAAGGTCCTAAACTTTGGAAAATTACAAAATTAGTCCTTGGACCTTTTAAAATGGAATTTATGCAAAAGGATCCTTGTACTATCAATGTTTGTCATGTTTGGTCCTTGTGAGAAGTTTGGAAAAGTATCATGATCGGTCCTTGAAGTTTGGTGAAATTACATTATTGGTCCTTGTTATTACTTCTAAACCAAGCGGACACCATATATATCACAAAGCCCAATCAACCCAACCTTTGGCCCAAACCCTTGACCCGGCCCTTTGTATTATTAAAACCTCCGTCAACAAAAGTCAAAACAACCTTCAGCGCTTAAAACCGAGCTCTTGAGCTCCCCGCTCCCAATTTGTAAAACCAGAAACCAGTCATGGTTTCTCCACATTTCAACCCCTCTCCATACCTTGTCCCCTACACCTCCTCTAAACTCCAAAACCTTTAATTGACTCAAACCAACCCAATTAATGATCAAACCTGCTTTGAAGAAATTGGCGCCAAAACACAAATGGACGGTTTTGATGAGTTAGAGTGATCAATAATTTGGAATTTGGTGGGAAGCAATCGAGAGACATGTGGGATGCTAAAAATCTATAAAGAAGAGAGAGATGCATTGTATCAATCTATCTAGTGTAAAAATTTAAGTCTTTATGTCGTTTTAGTCATTTCATTTCAAGTGTATTTTTAATCTTTTAAGTACTTTGTTTAAGTTATAAAAGTGTATTTGAATCTTTTCTAATCCTTAATTTCATTATCAAGTTCTATTTAAAGTTTATGCAAATTTCATGCTCAAAATCTCATATGATCAAATGTTGTTTTTATTAGTTGCTTTGGGTGAATTAGATCATATAAGCTCCCATAAAGCTCATTCAAGCTTTTAGAAACATTTAAAATCGGTTTAGAAGCAAAATCGAAAATCACCAAAATACAAATTAATTAGTGAAAATTCAAAATCGGTTGGAAATGGTGTACACAGTGGGCGAGGGTGAATTATGGATGGCCTTGGGTTAGAAGCTTAGTGGTAAGCTAATAAGGGTGTTCATTGGTCCTGGTTCTCAGTTTTAAGCTTGGAAGCTTTTGTGAGCTCTTTTGATCATCTTGGTATTTTACTGTTGTAGTTGTTAATTAGCTTATATTTCTGTTTCTTAGTGATCACTAGTTTTAATTAAGTGTGTTTAAGCTTAAAAATCAGTAGGTTGTTCTTTTAAATTTGTATTTTGAAAGAATCTCCTTTTCACAGTTAAATTAGATTAGTTGTGATTTCTTGATTTTATGTTGTTATTGTTATCAATTAGTGTTTCTTTAGTCCTAGTTAATGATTATATGAGGTCTGTCATCAGTTTTATGGTTTAAATTTGAGATTGGCTTTGAAAAACATCAAAACTGTCACTTATAAGGGTGTTTGGATTTGCTTGTTAAAACTGCAATAGAACTTGTTTGGGGTGTTTGTTTGTGCTTGTTCTGTGTTACATACTAACCTAATAACTCAAAGAAACAAAGAAAATCAGTCCTTGTTTAACAAAAAAGTCAAAATCTCTTTAATCCATCTCTCTTGTTAACTGTTGGAGTTTTTAAGTTCTAGGATCATGATTTTGTGTTAGCAAGTTGTTAAAAGTACTCAAATCAGTCTTATATCACCTTAATACAACATAATCAGTTCTTAGAATCAATCCAAAGTTCATCTTGGTCAACTCTTTTGTTTTTCATAAAAGTCAAAATTTCTCATTTGGTCGTTTTTTATTAAAACAGATATTTTCATTGTGTGTTCAATAGTGAGTTTTAGCTTAAAAGCTTTTGGGGTTTTAAAGTTCAGTTGCTAGACAAAATTAGAAAATACTAGCTATCTTTGAATCAATTTGTTTAAGTGCTTAACTATTGGCTTATATTGAGTACCATGTCTGCATACATGCCCTGCCTGATTGGTTGGACCAACTTGAAAAGCTTGCCTGAGAGCTTGTTTGTTGGTCTTGTCTTGTGATTTTTGGTTATTTGGGTAGCCAACCTAGCCACCTTGAGAACCTAGTTTAGCTTTTCAATTTGAAGCTTAATAGGTAGAAATTTCTCTAAGCTTAAAGTTTGTCCATTTGCTTTTTATCATAAGTGCTTATTTGTTTGTTCTTAGCTTTTCGAGTGCTTATTTGTATCTTTTAGCCTCATTTCAGTTTATCTAGCTTGTTTGAATCATATTCCACTCTTGTTTCCAGTTTTCAAGCTTGTTTGAGCTTATTCCACAAAATAAGCTCTTAATCACATCTGTTGGTCCATAAGCTTGTCAAAACATCTTATTTGTGATTTGTAAAATTTTTGTGTTCATTAAAGTTTCATAATATCAGTGTTAAAGTAGTTTTCAAAAAGAAAATCCAGAAAAATTTCAATTTAAAATCAGTGATAGTGTTTATTTAATAAGTTTTAGCTTTTTGATTTTTCTTTTTAGCTTATTAATAAGAAAATCTTGTTTTATATTTTTCTTAGTTTCTGTCATCATATAGTATTTTTAGAAAAGTTTCATATTTTCTCTATCTTTTAGTATTTATTATAATTTTAAATAGTTAAAATAGTAATTAATTAGTAATAAATAATTAAAAAGTATAAAAATATCTTTTCAGTTTTAAAATTAGTTTTATCATATTTTAGATTTTTCCAAGTTAAAATTTTATTTTTCCAGGTTTATTTTATATTTTCTAGTATTTAAGTGTATTTTAAATAATAATTAATTAGTAATAATTAGATAAAAGTGTGAAAAATATATTTTTAATTTTAAAATTAGTTTTATAATATTTTAGATTTTTCTGAATCATAATTTTATTTTCTAGCCTTATTTTGTATTTTCTTCTATTTTAGAGTATTTATTAAATAGTTAAAATAGTTTTAATTAATAATAATTAATTAAATAGTTATAAAAATAATTTTCTTTTCTAATAATTTTCTTTTATTTTTAGGATTCTAAAAATGTCATTTTATATTTTTAGGTCTTTTATTTCTTAGATTCACTTTTTATTTTGTACATATCGTAGTTTTAAGCGTGCGTATTTACGTTCTTTATCGATTGTTGTGCTTTTCAATTCGTAATCCATTCTATTCCAATAAATCAGTAGTGTAATTTCTAATCAAAACCTTACTGGATCACTATCCTTAGTGATCATTCTATCCTCGAGTTTGATTTGACACACCATTGAGTCTCTGTGGGACTTAACGACTCGGAATTCATTGTATTCTCAGGGACTTCATTGCATTTGTGCTTAAAATTTTTTTAAGTCATTACGGTTGGCCATTCACAAGTGGCGACTTGTGTGATTAGACTTGACGGTTTATACCTGGATCAAATTTCAAGCATGCTTGCGGGAGCTTTTAGCGTGTGTTTAGCCATTTTCGGACCCATTCTTGCACATACCCCATCATTTGTAAAAGTTTTTGTAAAGTTATAAGAAAATCAAAGAGTTCATTAACACTTTTCCTAAAGTGTTAAAAACATAAAAAATATAAAACAACAAAACAATCGTAGCGTTTTCTATCTTGTGTTTCTTTAAGGTGATTCTTAAAGAAATACGATTTGGTTAAGCAGACGATACCAAAAATATTGTCAAAGTTTTGAACCCATCTCGCACAAATCATTACCTACGTCTTTTAGTGGTACTTAAAATATACATAAAAATCAACCACCGCAAATCAAGGCGATTGCACTACCTAGCTGAAGTGCGACCATAATAAGTTCCGAACATCGATTTAAAACTTGCCTTTGTGTCACTTGTGATTTGGTGTACCTTTTTCAAAGCCATTTTGATTGTGATTATTGGTTAAGTTCACTTGTGTTTTGCCTCATTTGTTTTGAAAATTGATTTTTATACATAGTGCATGCGCTCGTTCTTCGATTCTACAAGTCCCTTTACGAACTTGGAAACATTCCTCGTGAGCGTGAGGGCGTTCGGCTCCTTGATGGTGAGGCGTCTACCACCACCACCACCGCCGAAATGGCGGAAGACAAACCCATGAATGAGCTTCTCCAAGCACCCATCGAGGGTTACGGAGATGCCATTGTTGTCCGGCCATTGTGGCGATACCTTGAGCTCAAAACCGGGTTGCTTAATCTAGTAACCCAAAGCCAATTCTATGGTTTTGGCGGGATGATCCTCATGCACACATTCGATGGTTTAACAAGATTGCATCTACCATCAAGTACAAGAATGTCCCATGAAGCTATCAAGCTTACATTCCCATTTTCTACAGAGGACAAGCCGGGAATTGGCTTGAGAAACAACCCCTGGATTACTATAGAGACATGGGAAGATCTTGTCACCAAGTTCGATTTGAGTTCTATCCTCCATCCCGAACCACAAGTCTTAAGAATGAGATAATGAAATTTTCTCGAGATTTGATGAATCATTCGGGAGGCATGGGATCGTTACAAAGAGTTGCCATGATGTCGCATCATGGTTTTACGAATTAATGCAAATGGATACTTTCTACAATGGTCTCAATCGGACTAATCAAGACTCTTTGAATGCCTCATGGAGGTAATTTCTGAGCAAGACTACCAAGGAAGCCTTGCAAATCATTGAGAACAAATATCGGTCCGTCCTTTCGAGCAAAGACATATCGGTCTCATCTTGGACCTTCTTCTTCATCATCCCAGTGAGTACATCTAGCACCGATGCTAAGATTGATAAACTCACGAGACATTATTCGAGCTTTGGTTCTTGCTAACTGGAAGAAAGTGACCTTCACTCGGACACCAACACATCTTTGAAGTGAAGAAAGTCGAGAGTTGTGTCACTTGTGGTGGTCCTCATGCTTACTACAATTGTCACGCCACCGATGGTAGTCCTTTTGAAGCCAATGCTCTAGCCGGTAGTTCACGGCAAGGAGGTAATCAATACCGTCCTCAAAATGAACCACACTACCGTGCTAACACTAATCGAGCACCACCCGTTTTAACGGAATCATAACATGCAAAACCGAATCGAACCAACCAAGAATGAACCAAGGTTATCAAAACCAAGGTAATTTCTATCACGGACCCAATCGGGGTTTCCAACATCAAGGAACCTTAATCAAAACAATTTCAATCGAGGAATCAATTTCATGGGAATATGAATCCTAATCAAGGGAATTTTGGCTATAATCAAAACATCTGACCTCAAATTGTCCTCCGACTCCTCCATCATTGCTCCTCCGGGACCATCATCGATGAGTTCTTGAAGCAATTCATGAAGTCCCAAGATGAAATGAGCAGGGTTGTTGGTCGGTCAGTTGCGATCTTGAAGTCTTTAAATGATCAACCCTCGGGCTCGGAAAACTTCCGAGCAACGATCGCTAACCCGGGGCGATGCTAAAGCGATCACAACAAGTGGTGTTTCATATGATGGACTGCTGTTCCTACTCTTCTTCTTCTTCTCTCCCAAAGGTAGTGGAAAGTGAACCTCCAACACACAATGGACCTCGACTCCAATGCCCCTCCACGTGGCAATGAGTCAAGTTACCAAGGAAACAACGGACAAGGTGCATTATTCTAGCCCAAGTACCGCTGCGTCCCTACCTTGGTGGTCCAACCTCAAGTGGTCCGAAACCCAAGTCAAATCAAGGAGTTGTTTTGAACCTCCTGTAGCTCTGATTGAGAATCAATCCAAATCTTCTATTCCTTACCCATCACTTTTGAATGAGCAAAAGCTCACGAGAAAGCCGGTCATCAAATGGACAAATTTTCCAAATTTTCCAAGAATTACACTGACATAAGCTTTGCGGATGCTATCATGTTGATGCCCAAGTTTGCATCAACCCTCAACACATGTTAAGCAATAAGGAAAAGCTATTTGAAATGGCAAAACTCCTCTTAATGAGAAGCCTTTCGTGATTATTAAGAAAGCTTCTGAAAAGCTTGGAGATCCCGGAAATTTCTCTTACCTTGTGTATTCCGGGAATGGTTGAATGCTTTGCCCTAGCGGATCTTGGTGCAAGCATAAACCTTATGCCTTATTCGATGTGGAAGAAACTTTCTCTTCCGGAACTTACTCCTACATGCATGACTCTCGAGCTTGCGGATCGTTCCATATCCGTCCTCTTGGCATTCTTTGAGGGCGTATTTGTCAATAGGAAAGTTCCATTTTCGGTGACTTCGTGGTTGTTGATTTTGATGCCGATCATCGGGTTCCTCTCATTGTTGGTCGAGGATTCCTAAGAGCAGGCCGTGCTCTCATTGATGTATTTGAGCGGAAATCACATTGCGTGTTGGTAATGAAGTGTCACCTTTAACCTTGATCAAACTTGAGGTACTCCACAAATTATGATTACAATCGGTTAACGAATAGATATCATTGATGTTGCTTCGAAGAGTACTCTCAAGAAGTTCTTGGTTATTCTCATAATTCTGTGAGTGGGGATACCACCACATCTTCTCAACCTATCATAGCCAATTCTACTCCTTCTCTCACTCCATTTGAGGGAAGCGACTTCATCTTAGATGAGATTGAAGCATACTTGGCTAGTGATTATGTTCCATGGGAAATTGATCACGCTCCAATTGATATTGAGGGGGACATACTTCTTATTGAGAGGTTGCTCAATGATGATCCATCATCAACCCCTCACTCTAGTGATTCAATTCCTAATGAGATTAATCAAAATGAGATTAATCTGGAGGGAGATATTCTTCCAAAGAAGTTGTCAAATCTGGATACTTCTCCTCCTCTCCCTCCTATCAAACTTCATAACAAGGAAGTCAAGTCGGTTGAAAAGCGAAGAATTTCACGAGGTTGAGCTTAAGGACTTACCTCCTCATCTCGAGTATGCATTTCTTGAGGGTGATGATAAATTACCCGTCATTATTGCTCGAGATTTGAGTAAAGATGAAAAAGCGCTCTCATAAAAATCTTGAAGTCACACAAGCAAGCAATTGCTTGGAAACTCTCCGACATCAAAGGTATAAACCACGAGTTTTGTACTCACAAAATCTTGATGGAGGATGACTTCAAACCAGATTCAACATCGAGGCAGTGAATCCAAAAATCCATGATGTTATCAAACAAGAGGTTATCAAACTTCTTGATGCAGGATTGATTTACCCGATCTCGAGATAGTCCTTGGGTTAGCCCAATTCATTGTGTTCGAAAAGGGTGGCATTCTTGTTGTCACAAATGAAGATAACGAGTTAATTCCAACTCGATTGGTTACGGGATGGCGTGTGTGTATTGACTATCGTAAGTTGAATGACGCCACCAGAAGACCATTTTCCTCTACCCTTTATGGACGGATGCTTGAGATTAGCAGGAATGAATACTATTGTTTCCTTGATGGTTTCTCGGGTTACTTTCGATTCCCATTGATCCACGGGATCAAGAGACCACATTCACTTCCCCATACGGAACTTTTGCCTACAAGCGTATGCCTTTTGGCTTATGTAATGCTCCCTGCACGTTCAACGATGTATGATGGCCATTTTCCACGACATGATCGGAAACAATGGAGGTGTTTATGGATGACTTCTCGGTCATTGGGATTCTTTTCAAACATGCCTCTCCCATTTAGATAAAATGCTCAAAGGTGTGAAGACACCAATCTTTGTCTAAAGCGGGAGAAAAGCCACTTATGGTCGAAGAAGGCATAGTCCTTGGCCATAAGATTTCAAAAATGGGATTGAGGTAGATAGAGCAAAGTTGATGTTATTGCTAAGTCGCCTCATCCTACTACAAATCAAAGGTATTAGGAGTTTTTAGGTCATGCGGTTTCTATCGTAGATTTATATAAGATTTTTCCAAAATCGCCTACCTATGACCCATCTTCTTGAAAAGGATGCTCCTTTTATCTTCTCACCCGAGTGCATAGAAGCTTTTGAAACATTAAAGAAAAAGCTTCTGAAGCACCATTCTCGTTGCTCCCGTGGGACTTGCCTTTGAGCTCATGTGCGATGCAAGTGATTTTGCTATCGGTGCGGTCCTAGCAACGAAGAAACAAGCATTTTGACCTATCCACTACGCAAGTAAGACTATGGTGAGCTCAAACTCATTACACCACCACGTAAAAAGAGCTATTAGCCGTGGTGTATGCATTTGAGAAGTTTCGGCGTACTTAATCTTGACCAAATCGTAGTGTATACGGATCACTCGGCTCTCAAATATCTCTTTGCAAAACAAGATGCAAAGCCGAGATTGCTCCGTTGGATTCTCCTCCTCCAAGAATTTGATATCATTATCGTGATAAAAAGGAGGCGAGAATCTAGTTGCGATCATCTGTCGATTAGAAAACCCTCACCAAGATGTTTTCGAGAAAAAGGAAATAAATGAAACATTTCCTCTCGAGACACTAAATGCGGTTTCTTTTAGTGAAATTCTTCTACCCCATGGTTTCTTGACCGCCAAATTACCATGCGGGTAACTTCATTAATGAAAGGGATGTCGACCCAATGGAAGAACAAATTCTTCAAAGATGTTAAACATTATTTACGGGACGACCCTTTCTTGTTCAAAATCTGTCGGATCAAGTCATCCGACGGTGTGTTTATGGACGGGAAGCTATTGACATTCTCACGACTTGCCATCTTTGGACCCACCGGGGCCATCATAGTCCAAACTACACCGCCAAAAAGGTGTTTGATTCCGGGTTCTATTGGCCCACAATCTATAAGGATGCCCACGAATTTGTCAAAGCTGTGGACGCTTGTCAGCGTCACGGAAATATATCTCAAAGAAATTGTTGAAAAGATACGAGACCTTGATAGATCTTGAGCTCGTAGATCGTTATGTATGCCTATGTAATCACAAGCACCATAAAGACAATCTCTACAACTAATGTTTATCGTGAATATAAACACAAGTAAATAACTAAGAACTTCTTGATCCTCTATGGATCTTTATATTAACTAAAATTGAGTTTTTCAATCGGTCCATAAACCTTTCTAATGTGTTCCTTTTATAGATAAGGAACCTAAACCATATCGCTAAACCGTTTTCCAAGAAGCGTATAATCATAAAACTAAATAAGATATACACAATCACTTCCTAATAAAGCTCATGTATATCCACACTAAATAAACTAAACACGGAATAAACACTTCCGCAGAATCAAACTAATCACTATCATTCTTATTGAGAATAAGTCTTCTGAGAATCTACTTCACATCGGTAGAAACACTTGGCATTAATATCGGCATAATCGAGACTTTCACATAATTCCCAACAATCCTCCCCTAAGCTGGAATTTGACTTGTTAAGTTCCGGTTTCTTGATAGATCTTCTGACACGGAGGATTGGACACGAACAACAACAACAACAAAGAATCCAAGAACATCACGATGATGAAGAAACTCGAAACTCCATATCTTGGCGGAACAAAGGACAAAAGGTACATCAAAGCAGTTAGTTTCATACTATTCTCATCACATCCAGTGTGTTAACTCACGTGAGAGGTGAATCATTGAAAATAAATGGAATTGATGTCTCTTTACCAATAGCCATCACTCTTGGAGTAGCCATATGTTTTAGTTCGTAAACTATGGTACAACGATAACCATCGATTTATGGGAAAACCGGCAACCATATAAGCGGATTTGAAATGTCTTTACAGTAGCCGTTTGCTCGGGACTAGTCAATTCTTAGAATTGGTGAATTGAGAACCAAATATGGAATGCCTTGCGCTTTACCATATACCATATACAAATGGGCTAGCCAATTCTTGGATTCCAAGCGAGAATAAACCATGGTGAATTGAAAACCATACAACACTCGACAATAAAGCATAGGTGGTTGCATACCCTATGATTTTGAGCAAATCATTACTGACTATCATGATTTGATGTGTCTTTACCAAAATTGTACCCTTTGGACTAGCTAACTCTTTGACATAACCAAAGTATATCGGTGAGTCAATAACCAAAATTATACAACAAACACGCAAGAAAAGTTAGATAAAACCAAAAACATTTTTTTTTTTTTTTTTTTTTTTTTTTAAAAAAAAAACAAATATTACAAAATATTACAATCAAGATGAACCTTTATGTGATATAAGTTGATTCTTAATCAAACCAACACATTGAGTAGCATGAAGGTCATCATTACCAACCGGATTAGAGGCACTTCCAACTTGTGTCTCGACAATCTTTCCATAAAATATCGGATAAAGGATAAAGCCTATCGATAGCATACACAAAATCATCCCACATGTAGTCCGAACTACACGAACACAAGGCGAGGATAAAATCGCCAACTCTCAATCTCCCATTTATGAGAATTCTTCCAAATAGAATACCCTTTACCATGTGGAGAATCGAATCAAACATAACACGAAGATCTCCCAACAGATATAAACCGAACCGATTCTTTGAATGAAACTTAATCTTGAATGACATGTTCATACAAACATCTTCAAATCATGTCGATTCACCAAATGAAGAATATCCTTCAAGAAGTTAAACTCAAGAACAGCTTTTATCCGGCCTATACACATTGTGTTAAGCTTACCAATTGTCCAATTAACCAAAACCACATGAGTACCTTGGGAAAAGCTTCAATAGATCCAACCTCAATAAATGTAGATTCATCGAGATTAAGATCTAAAGGAGTATTCCTAGAAGCATGTTTCTTAGCCAATCTATCCGAACTTCTTATAACCAAACTCGCTTTCCCATATCGGCAATGTTATCGTGATCGAGTTGTAGATCGGTTTCTGAATCGAGAATCACTTAACTCCACACTTGACAACATTTCGGAAGAAATCAAAGAAGATTCGGTGAAACATCCTTATCGAGAAGAAGGAGTATCATCGAAGTTGTATCGGAAGGAACAAGCGGAAGTTACCACCAAGGCAAAACATCATCAAAACTATCCACAATTTCAAGCATTCTCATGTCTCTTGGCTATAGGAACATCGGACATTGAATCACTTGTCGCCAAATGAGAAGAAGTAGAACCGTAAGAAGAGAATTTCATAACCATATGATATTGTCTAATCAAAGCATCATCGAGATAAAGTCATGATTTGCTTCATAGTCATACGAATTATACATAGCGACATTCTTCACAACTCTCCTCATATAATTCCTCTTACGAGCAACGATCATAGGTTTATCTCTTTTGCTTTATTTCTCTGTTCAATAAGAGCTCTTCTACATGTCTTTGATTCTTTCTTCCTTTGATTACCAAGTGCCATCATTTTATCCACAAAATCATCATCATTAAAAGAATCTCCTAAGATAAGTTTTGCTAGATCGGGATCGAAGCACCTTGAGAAATATAACCATCCATTGATCATCGATGTCGTAGGAAAGAATGCATCAAGTTCTAATTTCCTTTCGGAGACAAATCGAAGCATAACGATCTTGAAGAAACTTAGCCACAACACGACTCTTCCGAATATCTTCATAATCGGCAAACATTCCGACTGAGCTTGATATTGTTCTTTAGTCAGCGTGCGACTTGACAAATCATCAATCACGGGATCCTGTCTGCATCTCGAGAAGATGTCTCGTGAGAACCAATTTCGTGAGAACCAGCGTGAGCTTGAAGAACCAATCAAACCCACATCGGAGGAAATAGGTTGAGACAATTCCTCAGCGGTGTAGAAAACTGGGAGAAGCATTCAACTTATACATTCTCCCAAAGAAAAACCTCTTCATCATCTGCTGAAGGTGAAACATTTGAATATTACGGTAAAAATGAAGTTTGACCATCGAGTAACCTCTTTCACTAAACCATCGGTAGATGCATCCTTCATATTTAGCTCCTTTGATGTGTGAGATACCTTATCCAAAGAATGTTTTCGTCTTTTGCTAGTATATAGAATAGGCTCCTTGCTAGACTCCTTTCTTCGTGAAGATTTAGCAATAGAAGAAGAAACATTAGATGTAAGTGCCACATCAGCCAATATATCAAGAGACTCATTAAGATTCTCTTCAGCCTCCTCCTCAGAAGAAACCAAACATCTCTTTTTACCCTTCTGACTTAGCAATTTCTCCAAGTGAGCAACTTTAGCCTCTAATTCCACAATCTTCTGACCAAGAACAGACTTGGTTTCTGTAAGTTCTTTCTTGAGTCCAGTCACCTCACCTGTAAGCTTGTTCACCAGATCATATAATGAGGTAAGTGAAATAGGATCCTCGAGAATGTGATTGCTCGGTCAAATTGGAACTTCATTAGGCTGCTCAGAGCAACATCAACACGATCAACATTAGAACATCCTTCACCAAATGGAGTCCTAATAGGACTTGGTGTGGCAATCTATCGATATCAACTGAACTTCATCAATTTGATCCGAACTTCATCAATAGGAACTTGGATAAAAGTGGAATGGAACATGGTCTTGGTGAAAGTATAGATGCTTGACAACAACAAGAAGGACCCTCATCACCATCTACTTGAAAGATTTCCATCGGTAGGAATGGAAGAAGGTAAAACTACATTAAGCTCATTATCGATCACATTCTCCGAGGTAGCATGGCGGCTAACAAAGGAAAATGTGTCCCTTCAAATTAGTCCTCATTATAGCAAATAACTTAGGAGTCAAAACACTTATGGGATGAAAAGCCTGGGTTTGTGTAGAAACATTCAATATCATCTGTAAGAACCTAGGGTACATCAAAAACTTACCCGTTTTCCTAGTTATGTTTTCTACCATATTATCAAAGATATACTTAGAGAAATTATAAGTCAAACCCTTAGATAAGCAAACAATTCCACATCCCATTTGTGTCGAAAACTGATCCCATCCTCCACACTTATTGCTCAAACACTGTAGCAACGTATGAACCAAAAACCTCCACATAGGACAAAGCTTGTTTTTCAACCACATATCTGTCCTCGGACTTTGATATCCAATAGCTCTAAGTCCTTCAAGTACCATCGTAGAATCAGAATGATAAACACCATTCTCATCATCAAGCGAAGTTGTCTTGATCGGTTCCTCTGTCACCACATATACTTGTCCATCAACACTTGCAACTATCTCGAAGATTACCTCTCTTTTACGACGCCCAAAATTGAGTAATCAAAGTTTCATATATAGCATCGGAGAATGTGTCAATGCATATACAATCTTTGATCTTAGTAAGAAAGAAATCATCGGCCTATAAAGTTCATCGCCTCGAGCAGATCCAAGAAAAGCAACCTTATTATGATCATGTTTGAATTGAAGCGCCATTAGAGTGTTTGAAGATTAGGGTTAGGATTTTGCACAAAAGGAAGTGTTTTAATGAGAGTAATAATCGAATTACTTATTATGGAGCGAAATTATGCCGTAGAGAATAAGTAGAAAATATCCCAAATTTGGTCAAAGGTTGACCAAGTATGACGTGGACTTCTACTTTTACTAGGATTTACTTATAACTTCGGTAGAAATAAGAACCATTCTGCTGAAGAAGAACAATCAGCAGAAACAGAAGACTTACTCTCGAAGCTTCAGTAAATATCTTTTTACTGTTTCACCCACACGCATTAATTCTCTTACCACTTGAAATCGGCTATAAAACAATCCCAATGCACATAGACTTTTTCATCAAAAATCCCCAAATAATATTTCAAACCCTAAATCCTTCAATCCTTCAAAATTAGCCAAAATAACCATGAGTATCAAAACTGAGATCATAGATCTCACAACAACATCCTCATCATCATCCTCATCATCTAGTGAAGATACCAATTCATGGTTTCACTATTTTCCAAAACCATATCCACTGCCAAGGAAGTCACCTTTTCTCTCCTCATCAGAAGATGAAAGTGTTGAGAAACCAAGTGTATCTGCTGAAGATTCTGATGAATCCTATAATGAGGGAACATCTTACTCCCAACCCTCAGCACCTAGGCCTCAACGAAGGCCACGGCCAAAATCCCCACTCCCTATGGGAAGAAAGGTGGTGCTTGGTCTCTTTGCATCATGTTTTGGTGCATCATCACATATCGTGTCGAGGCGGAAAAAGGAAAATGATGTAAGTTGATGTATGATTGAAAGAGTAGATGATGCATAAATGAAAATCTTTCCTTCTCATCTCTACCACAATCGACTTGACTTCTTCGTTTTCATCAATCCATCCTCTCCATTTTGATCCTTAGCATCTGTTAGGGTTGGTTATGCTTATCACGACATATCCATCATATAGTGCCAAAAGATGTGAGTGATCGTGCATATCCAACAAACTATTAGTGTGAAAGATGTGAGCCGCCATACTCATCGTGCTCATCTTTAGATGTTGGAATAGATTAGGACTATTAGATCATGTAGATGCTTTTGATGTTGCTAGTACTCATGTCAGAAGTCATAACTTGTATCTTGAATGAATGAATGATCTATTTGCTCGTACTTCTTTTGATTGAATCATATAACTTCAAGACTTCAACTTGGAGAAACAAATAACACACTTGACACAATCAATTCGGTGGAAACCGACTTAAGCTTTCATGACCATATCTCAAGCGATCGGGAACAACCATTCTGCAAAACAAACACACAAAAATACACAAACCAACAAAGAAACACACTAAACTTACATTAGCGAGGTTAGAGTTAGTTAAAATCTATCAAATATACAAAATTACATAGCAAAATGCAAAGTTATACACAAATCCTCCCCGAGGCATATGCCTCCCCGAGGCCTATGCCTCCCTTAAACTTTGCGTTAGGGTTAAGCATGCAAATATGGACCACAAGGTGTTGAAACCTTGGTCCTTCAAAAGCCTTTGTTACAGATCCGCCACATTATCATCAGATGAATTTTGACCACATTTATCAAATTTTATCATATGCATCTCTTATAAAGTGGTGCTCGATTTCAATATGTTTTGTTCATCGTGTGGCGGATTTTTAACAATGCATATGGTACTTTGATTATCAATAAAAATTGTTGTGTTCATGAAATTATACCCATAATCCAACAAGCGATTTTGAATCCAAAGAACTCGTCACGACAATTAGCGTGCAGCCCATACTACTCGCTTGATGAGATGAGTAGCCACAATAGTTTGTTTCTTGCATTGCCAAGAAATCAATCGCTTTCAAGGAATTGGCAACCTCCGGTGGTGGACCTCCTATCCAGTTAGCACCAAAGATAGTCACTATCACTATAAGCTTCCAACTTAAAGGAGACTCTTTTGGGTACCAAAGACCTAGAAAAGGTTGGCCTTTAAGGTACTTAAAGATCTTCTTAATGACATTGAGATGGGAAGTCGGTGGAGTAACTTGATGTCGCGAACAAACACTCTGACATAAGTAATATCGGGGCTGGAAGGCTGTTAAGTACATCAAAGACCCAATCATAGACACATACAAATGAACATTCACGGTAGATCGACTTCATTATTGGTCTTTGACTTTGAGCTTCATAAGGTGTAGTGCTTGATCCTTACACCTCCATACCAAACTTCTTCAAGATGTCCCTCACATATTTGTCTGGTGATAAAGATACCATCGAGTTTCTGTGAACTTGAAGACCCAAAAGAAAGTCATCTCTCCCATTGCACTCATCCGAAACTCTCCTTCATAAGCTCCTCAAACTCCCGCACCAAGCCTCCTTTGTGGATCCAAAGATAATGTCATCCACATAGACTTGCACAAGAATAATGTCGGTGGAATTCTTCTTTAGAAAAGAGTCTTATCAATTGCACCTCTTACGTAACCATGCTTCAGAAATGTAGAGAGCCTAGCATGCTGTGCTCTGGGTGCTGATGTAGTCCATAGAGAGCTTTGACCACCTTATAAACATGATTCGGATGATCCGGATCTTCAAATCCTTTAGGTTGAGTGACATACACCTCCTCTTCAATTTCACCATACAAGAAGGCTCCTTTAACATCCATTTGATAGACCATAAAGCCCATATAGGATGCATAAGCTAAGAAAATCCGTATAGCCTCAACTCTTGCCTTTGGTGCAAACACTTCATCATAATCTATCCTCCTCTTGTCTATAACCACCTGCAACTAACTTTGGATTTGTTTTTAATGACAACACCTCTAGCATCTCTCTTATTCTTGAATCCATTTTGTCCCAATAGCATACTTACCATCGGTAGTGGTACCAATATCCAAACCTGCTGATTTTGAAATTGTTGCATCTCATCCTGCATTGCTTCAAGCCAACTTGAGTCTTCAAGAGCACGAGTAACTTGGTTGGTTCCACTTGTGAGAGAAAACAAGCAAAGACAATGTTGATAGTCGTGTGATTGTCTCTCACGATTCGAAACATAAGAGACAAAAGCCACTGTCCATATTTAGAACGCGCACAATACCTCTTGTTCTAACGGTGCATTAGGATCACCAATAATATTAGACGTGGATGAACATTGTTGATCCTTGTAGTAGTGGTGGTGTTGACATCAATGGAAGAATCAAGATTAGTCCTCGAGGTTCAAAGTCGATATCATAGGAAGGTGTGTTGAAGATGCACTCTAGGTTGATGATGACCAAGATCACGAAGGTTTTGGAAACCTTGTATAAGGTTCACCAAGATCTCATTGACACTTTAGTAAAACTAGGAGTAGTGTCACCATGTCTTTCGGCGAATTGGAGAGGTGAGAGAAAGCAGAACTATCTTGACGAGAATTGAAGTTTCATTGAGTGAATCATTGTACTATTTTCAACATTCCTCTCAAACATCTAAATTGGCTGCATACTCTTGTTTCTTCATCCGCAAGGTCCTCGGCATAATATAATTCATCTTCACACACATCGGTATAATCTTTAGAAGTGTCACCTACAAAATTGTTAGAGAGAAGGAAGGCACTACAATGGGTTGTTCATCATCGGACCAGCTGTCGAATTAGCATCCAAAGTTTCGAATTAGGAGTTGGAGATGCTTGAATCGCATTTTGATCGACCTTATGTCTAGCATAACCCAAGTAATCGGTCAAGTAGTCAAGATCAAATGACCAAACATGACCACGGCCTTGAACATTAGGCTTGTCTTCAAGATACCTCGATTCAATGTCTCCTCAATCTTCTTTGCGATACATTGTAAACCCCGTATGCCTTACTATGAGCGAATATCCCACAATGTAGCCATCATCGCCTTTCTCATCAAATTTGCCCAAAGGATCTTTGGTATTTAAGATTGTCACTGACCAAACGGTTTAAGGTAATGAATAATGTGAACTTTTCCAAAGAGAAGTTCATATGGTGTTTTAAGATGTGGTCTAGTAATGGACACTCTATTGAGTACATAACAAAAGTCGTACCATGACCTCGGTCAAAACATGGTAGGAAGTTTAGAGTCCTAGCATTGATCTTGCAGCTTCTATTAAGGTTCTATTTTTCTTTCGCCACCCCATTTTGTTGAGGGTTCTTGGAGTGCTATAGTCCCTTTTGATTCCCTTTAACTGCGAGTTCTATCGAATGGCATTTTGAACTCGTACCATTATCACACCTAATTCCTTTCACCTTTTGTTTAAGCGATTCTCAATAAGGGTAATGAAGTCTTTCAAAATTTCGGATGTTTCATCTTTGGTTCTTAGAAAGAATACCCAACAAAATTTACTAAATCCATCGGTGATCACCGAGACAAAAATATTTATGATCAATGCTTCTCACTCTAGTTGGACCAAGCAGATCCATATGAAGTGAAGAGGTTCGAAATAATGGTTCTTTAGCATGTGAGAACACCTTTGTAGGAGGCTCTGTCTTGCTTCCTTTGTTGCATGCAACACGGTTATGATCATTGGTGAATACTTTGGTGAAGTCCTTGAACTAGGCCCGACTTAGAGAGTCGGTTGATGGTCTTGAAATTGACATGGGCCATCCTTCATGCCATTTGGTGGACTCATCCACGGATGCTTTAGCCACCAAACATGTTAAGTCACCCTTTGGTTTGACATTAGTTAAGTTGAATGTATACAAATTGTGACTACGAGGAACCTTGATGAGAATTGAAGTATCTTACGGGAGTTTGAAGTCTTTAGGCAAAGACAAGACATTCATCCTCTGTGAAGAGTACTTTGTTCTTAGTGTCACATATTTGTGAGGCGAAAACAAATTGAAGTGTTGAAGTTCCTCGACATAATAAACATTCTCAAAGTCCAAATTGTGGTGTTTTGATGGTCCCTTTTCACGTAATTAGTCCATCACTTCCTCCAAAGTTACATTGCCTCCACCTTCAATAGGTATAAAGTTATGCATCATGTCCTGTTTCCGACATACTTCTAGAACAACCATCGTCAACAATTCCAACATCTTTATGCTTAAGGGATGATCCTACAACAACAAAAATATACAAAGAATTAGTACACTATGGAGGCTCAAGTCATTCTTGACTTGAACGCCTTATGGATCATATGAGTTGTGCAAGGAGAAGTATAAGATCCACTATTGTTCTTGGGTTTCCAATGAAACTTAGGTCTCTGTTTATTCCAAGAACAACTGCACGAGGTCTTGACAAACAGATATTCAATACCCTTTCCCATTAGTCATAGGGTTAACATATCTAGGCCAAAACCATTTTAAAATATTCTTTGGTTGGTTGAACATATGGTTTTCCAAAAGATCTTCTCAAGGAAAAGAAGTATTATAATTAGCGACTTGTGGAACATAAGGTGGTATATCATTAACATTTGTCCACATTGGTCTAGATTTCCTAGAATCACCACACCTACTCATTCTTTGCTCATGATAATTACAATCCTTAATTAAATGAGATTTACTTCCACACAAAACATTTCTTCAAGAGAAGATTTATTCAAACCAAAGAAGTATTCTTACAAGCAAAAGTATTCAAACCAAAACCATGAAAAAATTGTTTTTAACAAGATTATTATGCAAAGAATTAAAAAGCAAGTCTTGAGGCAACTGTCTTGGAAGGGCATTCCTTGGCGACAACTCGTCATGCTTATTGGTAGTCTTGGGTGCAGTGGGGGTGAAGACTTGGGAAGGTCGACTTGGGAAGGTCGGACTTGTCATTTGAATCACACTCTGTAGACCCTTGCTTGGAGGACTTGTCACTTTGTTAACACAAGAGACAAAGTCATTAGTAGAAGTATTAGGGTCCAGCAAGTCTTTTGACTTTTGCCATCGGATGGTGTGATCCATCAAAGTCATTAATAGTGGAAAGGTCAATGGGCATGTGCTCACCTCTAATTGGTCCACGAGCAAAGCATGTAGGTCACCTTCTTTCACAAAATGTGCTAGGCCGGTGGTGTAGATCTCGTGTGTCATCTCTAGCTTCTAGGCTACATATTTCTTAAAACCTAAAGCCATTTGTAGAATTGGGAGCTTGATCGCTATAAATGAGACTAGCTAACACTACCATTCATCATCCACTCATTATTCCTAGCAATTTCCTCCTTAAGTTTTTCTTTAAGCTCTAGATTTTCGACTCTACATACGCTCTTAACTTCTCGGACCATTTTAACTCATTTGTAGCACATTCGAGATCTCTTTCTAAAACACCTATTTTCTCACCATAAGCTATTTCATTCTTTTGTAACCAAACCTTTTGTCTTTCTAGTGTTTTTAAAGTCTGTTTATAAGCTTCGACTTCCACATAGCATTCATTATATTTTGGTTCCATAATATCATAAGCTTGTTTGAGTTCATTATAACGCCACTACAACCAAACAAACAGTTTTGTACACGAGAGATGCCCATCAAGGCAATCGATCATGCCTATCCTGCGAAATGCGATGCGCTATCAACCCAACATTATCGTAACCATCATTATCGGACTCCTCATGTAGCTTCCGGTCCACATTGCTATCAAGAGTGACCAACGCGGTTGATCCCTTTGAAGTTCCTGCATCCTCCGACATCTGGCGATAAGTAGAGTATCGTACTTCATCACCGCTTTCTGTCTTTGCATTCTCTGGAAAAGTGACCCATCCGTTGGCATGTGAAGCATTTAACCTTCCTTTTGTCAAACCTTCTGTGGATCACGTCCTTTGAACCCAAATCTTCTACCGACTGCGCTCAAAGTTCTTGATATCCATGGAAATCATGGCCACTTGCCCTTACTTCATCTCTTCCATGTCAAGCGGGTCCACCGATCAAAATCCTCATAAGCCGTTCTGCTTGAGGATCATAATCGACAAAGAAGGTTCCAAGTACATCTTCCATAATTCCCTTTGGATCTAGGAAGAGAGCTTGATGAAGGAGCGACATTAGATGATGATGGATATGAGCTTGGAAAATAGCTTGACTTTGGAGTAGAGGCTCCAACAAATGCGATATGACTAGCGAGAAGATGATCGAAAAGGGCTTCTAACATCATGTTCAAGAGCTTTAAGTTTGTTGTCTGACTCATCAAAGGTCATCATGTCCAAACCACCTTTAGCTTTTAAAGCTATGCTCACATGTAGCCAGGATGGAGGTAAGGACCTCGAAACTTAGAGTTCTGATCATCATTATCCGGCTTTGCACATGTTTGATTCAATCGACTTAAGATCTTGTGAAACTTATCATAGCCCTTGTGAATTCCTTCCTCTTGAGAGATCCGAAAGTCTGGCTGTTGTCTTAGCATCGACTTCTTGATCTTACGGACTCCTCATTCCCACCGAACTTCGCCTTAATCGCTAACCGATATCTTTGGCATCTTGCATGAAGTGAAAATCACTCAAGTGATCCTCGGGAATAGCTTGCGGAAGAATAGTTCGACCTTTGTTTCTCTGAGAAGCGCCAAGAACTCTTGGCAGTTTTGGGAGGAACATTCATCATATTACCAAGACATCCGTGGTAGTCCTCTTCAAACTGTTCCCTTTCAAAATTACGCCATAGATTCCAATCAATGTTGGAGATCCAGTTTGCATCTTCATAGCCCAAAGATCATATTCCTCCCTCTTAAGGTAAGGAAACTTAGCATTGCTATTAGACAGACTTAGTTCTTTGCAGATGGGTGGAGTTTTGGTTGTTGGTGAGTTCGATGTCGACATCCGAACCGGGCATGATGTTTTGTTATGGTTGTATGGGTGTTTAGAAAAAGCATCCTTAGTATCGTAGAGACTCTCACGAGGCTCGATACCACTTGTTAAACAGCATACGAGACCTTGATAGATCTTGAGCTCGTAGATCGTTATGTATGCTATGTAATCACAAGCACCATAAAGACAATCTCTACAACTAATGTTTATCGGTGAATATAAACACAAGTAAATAACTAAGAACTTCTTGATCCTCTATGGATCTTTATATTAACTAAAACTGAGTTTTTCCAATCGGTCCATAAACCTTTCTAATGTGTTCCTTTTATAGATAAGGAACCCTAAACCATATCGCTAAACCGTTTTCCAAGAAACGTATAATCATAAAACTAAATAAGATATACACAATCACTTCCTAATAAAGCTCATGTATATCCACACTAAATAAACTAAACACGGAATAAACACTTCCGCAGAATCAAACTAATCACTATCATTCTTGATGAGAATAAGTCTTGGTGGAATCTACTTCACATCGGTAGAAACACTTGGCATTAATATCAAGATAATCGGACTTTCAAATAATTCCCAATGAAATGAAATGCCACAAAATGCCATTCAAGTTTGTGAGATATTTGACATATGGGGTATTGATTTTATGGGGCCATTTCCTTCGTCTCGTGGTAACAAGTACATACCGGGTCATTGACTATTTGTCAAAATGGGTTGAAACAAAAGCTTTACCCACCAATGATGCCCGAGTTGTTGTGAAGTTTTGAAATCTCTTTTGCCGTGTTTGGAACTCGAGAGCGATAATCGGTGATCGTGGTACACATTTTGCAATGACCAATTTGAAAAAGTCATGCAAAAGTATGGTGTTACCATCGTCTCTATCGCATACCACCCCAAACAAGTGGGCGGTGGAAGTTTCAAACCGTGGTATTAAAAGAATCCTTGAAAGGACGATGGCGAAAATCGTGCATCACGGTCGGATAAACTTGATGACGCACTGGGCCTTCCGCATACTTACAAAACACCCATCGTGTACTCCATCTAAGCTAGTGTACGGAAGGCATGTCATCTTCCGATTGAACTAGAGCACAAGGCATCGGGCCTTAAAGCATGCAAATTTCGATATTCAGATGGTGGTGATCATAGAAAAGTTCAAATGAATGAATTAAATGAACTTGTGATCAAGCTTACGAGAACTCTTTGATATACAAGCAAAGACAAAGAAGATTCATGACTCTAAAATCAAGAACCGCGTTTTCAACGTTGGTGATCGAGTCCTTCTTTTCAATTCAAGATTGAAGATTTTCTGGAAAGCTCAAGTCCTATTGGTCCGGTCCATTTACTATCGCTAAGGTTTATCCTTATGGTACCGTTGAGTTATCTCAACCCGATGGTCCTAATTTTAAAGTGAATGGTCATCGGTGAAGCATTACTTTGGAGAGGACATTCCCCTGTGGTTGTCCGGATTTACAAACATTCCCCATGAACCAATGAATGCGGGATCGAGTCAAGCTAGTGACTCGGTAATAAAAACATTAGCACGCACCATATGGGTTTTCACCCATATTTCGTCTTCTTACCCCTTTCTACCACCCTAGTGTGGGGGAGTTTCCCAGCTGTTGTATATAAAATCATGTTCTAAAAAAAAAAAAAAAAAAAAAAAAATCTTTTAAAATAATGGCCGTAGTATTTCCCTTTACGTTCTCGGTTTCGGCATAACCGCGGTACTTTGAATATTGAGGCAATATTCATTTCTAAGTGTGGGGGGAATTCTCACGAATTTCATGTATTATCCACCCAATTCCCGTTTTTGGCCAAAATTTTTTGGAGTAAGTGTTCTACACTTACTCGGCTTGGTTATCGATCCGCCATATTCAGTAAGACAAAAGGATTAGCTAATCCGAGAGCAAACGGCTCTTGGTAAAGATTTCTCAAATCCGTTTATATGGCTTGCAATTTGCCCAAAATTGTATGGTTTTCAACTCACCATATCCTAAAAAGTGAAGAGTTGGCTAGCCCGCAAGGTTATGGCTTGTGGTAAAGGCGATGGAAAATCCATAATTGGTATTGACTCACCAAAGATAATTCGATAATTTATCTAAGAGTTGGCTAGTCCGGAAGGTGCAATTCGGTAAAGACACATCAAATCCGTTATATGGTTTATGATTTGCCAATAAATCGATGGTTATCAGTGTACCATGGTTCTTACTTGAACTGAAACATTTGGCTACTCCGTAAGTGATGGCTTTTGGTAAAGAGTTTTTCAAATCCATCAAGTTTTCTCAAATCATTGCTAGGGACTAGCAATATCTCGATGTGGGGATTGATGAGTGTCTAAATACTCATCATTTTGTATAATCTAAGCGCAAAATCATCGAAAACACTCGAATCACATCAAAATGATCAAAATATCACAAATCGTTGTTTTATGTGTTTTAAATGCAAAATATCAAAATCGGATGAAAATGTATCAAGTTTGCAAATTGGCGCTTTAGTCCCCAAGTTTTAAAAGTTGTCAAATCTAGTCCACGGAATTCAAAATGTGGAATTTTATCATTCAAGGTCCTCAAGTATTCTAAATTGTAAAAATGGTCCTTGAATGATTCTTTGGTCATTAAGAAAGGTCCCTAAACTTTGGAAAATTGCAAAATTAGTCCTGGACCTTTAAAATGGAATTTATGCAAAAGGATCCTTGTACTATCAATGTTTGTCATGTTTGGTCCTTGTGAGAAGTTTGGAAAAGTATCATGATCAGTCCTTGAAGTTTGGTGAAATTACATTATTGGTCCTTGTTATTACTTCTAAACCAAACGGACACCATATATATCACAAAGCCCAATCCAACCCAACCTTTGGCCCAAACCCTTGACCCGGCCCTTTGTATTATTAAAACCTCCGGTCAACAAAAGTCAAAACAACCTTACGCGCGCTTAAAACCAGAGCTACTGTAGCTCCCCCTCTCCCAAGCTGTAAAACCAGAAACCAGTCATGGTTTCTCCACATTTTCAACCCCCTCTCCATACCTTGTCCCCTCCACCTCCTCTAAACTCCAAAACCTTTAATTGACTCAAACCAACCCAATTAATGATCAAACCTGCTTTGAAGAAATTGGCGCCAAAAACACAAGTGGACGGTTTTGATGAGTTAGAGTGATCCAATGGCTGGAATTTGGTGGGAAGCAATCAGAGACATGGGGATGCTAAAAATCTATAAAGAAGAGGAGAGATGCATTGTATCAATCTATCTAGTGTAAAATTTAAGTCTTTATGTCGTTTTAGTCATTTTCGTATTTCAAGTGTATTTTAATCTTTTAAGTACTTTGTTTAAGTTATAAAGTGTATTTGAATCTTTTCTAATCCTTAATTTCATTATCAAGTTCTATTTAAAGTTTATGCAAATTTCATGCTCAAAATCTCATATGATCAAATGTTGTTTTTATTAGTTGCTTTGGACCTGAATTAGATCATGTAAGCTCATAAAGCTCATTCAAGCTTTTAGAAACATTTAAAATCGGTTTAGAAGCAAAATCGTAAAATCACCAAAATACAAATTAATTAGTGAAAATTCAAAATCGCTTGGAAATGGTGTACACAAATGGAGCGGGGTGAATTATGGATGGCCTTGGGTTAGAAGCTTAGTGGTAAGCTAATAAGTGGTGTTCATTGGTCCACGGTTCTCGCTTTAAGCTTGGAAGCTTTTGTGAGCTCTTTTGATCATCTTGGTATTTTCTTGTTGTAGTTGTTAATTAGCTTATATTTACATTTCTTAGTGATCACTAGTTTTAATTAAGTGTTTAAGCTTAAAATCAAGAGGTTGTTCTTTTAAATTTGTATTTTGAAAGAATCTCCTTTCACATTAAATTAGATTAGTTGTGATTTCTTGATTTTATGTTGTTATTGTTATCAATTAGTGTTTCTTTAGTCCTAGTTAATGATTATATGAGGTCATCGCATCGCTTTATGGTTTAAATTTGAGATTGGCTTTGAAAAACATCAAACTGTCACTTATAAGGGTGTTTGGATTTGCTTGTTAAAGCGCAATAGAACTTGTTTGGGGTGTTTGTTTGTGCTTGTTACGTGTTACATACTAACCTAATAACTCAAAGAAACAAAGAAAATCGGTCCTTGTTTAACAAAAAGTCAAAATCTCTTTAATCCATCTCTTGTTAAGCTGTTGGAGTTTTTAAGTTCTAGGATCATGATTTTGTGTTAGCAAGTTGTTAAAAGTACTCAAATCGCCTTATATCACCTTAATACAACATAATCAGTTCTTAGAATCAATCCAAAGTTCATCTTGGTCAACTCTTTTGTTTTTCATAAAAGTCAAAATTTCTCATTTGGTCGTTTTTTATTAAAACAGATATTTTCATTGTGTGTTCAATAGTGAGTTTTAGCTTAAAAGCTTTTGAGGTTTTAAAGTTCAGTTGCTAGACAAAATTAGAAAAATACTAGCTATCTTTGAATCAGATGTTTAAGTGCTTAACTATTGGCTTATATTGAGTACCATGTCTGCATACATGCCCTGTGCACAGTTGGTTGGACCAACTTGAAAAGCTTGCACAGAGTTTGTTTGTTGGTCTTGTCTTGTGATTTTTGGTTCTTTGGGTAGCCAACCTAGCCACCTTGAGAACCCTAGTTTAGCTTTTCAATTTGAAGGTTAATAGGTAGGGCTGCTCTAAGCTTAAAGTTTGTCCCATTGCTTTTATCATAAGTGCTTATTTGTTTGTTCTTAGCTTTTCAGAGTGCTTATTTGTATCTTTTAGCCTCATTTCAGTTTATCTAGCTTGTTTGAATCATATTCCACTCTTGTTTCCAGTTTTCAAGCTTGTTTGAGCTTATTCCACAAAATAAGCTCTTAATCACATCTGTTGGTCCATAAGCTTGTCAAAACAGCTTATTTGAAAAAATTTGATCTGTGCTAAACCGTCAAGTCTAATCACACAAGCTGACCACTTGTGAATGGCCAACCGTAATGCACTTAAAACAAATTTTAAGCACAAATGCAATGAAGTCTGGAGAATACAATGAATTCCCGGTCGTTAAGTCCGGAGACTCAATGGTGTGTCAAATCAAACTCGGAGGATAGAATGATCACTAAGGATAGTGATCGTAAAGTTTTGATTAGAAATTACACTACCGATTTATTGGAATAGAATGGATTACGAATTGAAAAGCACAACAATCGAGATAAAAGAACGTAAATACGTGACGTTTAAAAACCACGATACGTACAAAATAAAAAGTGGATCTAAGAAATAAAAGACCTAAAAATATAAAATGACATTTTAGAATCCTAAAAATAAAAGAAAATTATTAGAAAAAGAAAATTATTTTTATAACTATTTAATTAATTATTATTAATTAAAAACTATTTTAACTATTTAATAAATACTCTAAAATAGAAGAAAATACAAAATAAGGCTAGAAAAATAAAATTATGATTCAGAAAAATCTAAAATATTATAAAACTAATTTTAAAATTAAAATATATTTTTCACACTTTTATCTAATTATTACTAATTAATTATTATTTAAAATACATTTAAATACTAGAAAATATAAAATAAACTGGAAAAATAAAATTTTAACTTGGAAAAATCTAAAATATGATAAAACTAATTTTAAAACTGAAAAGATATTTTTATACTTTTTAATTATTTATTACTAATTAATTACTATTTTAACTATTTAAAATTATAATAAATACTAAAAGATAGAGAAAATATGAAACTTTTTCTAAAAATACTATATGATGACAGAAAACTAAGAAAAATAGAAAAACAAGATTTGCTTATTAATAAGCTAAAAAGAAAAATCAAAAAGCTAAAACTTATTAAATAAACACTATCACTGATTTTAAATTGAAATTTTTCTGGATTTTCTTTTTGAAAACTACTTTAACACTGATATTATGAAACTTTAATGAACACAAAAATTTTACAAATCACTACACTTCTCTTGGGAGGTCTTGGATAAGCTTGGAAGAGTTTAGAAGCCCATGGAAGATTATGGATAATCTTGGAAGCTTTTTGAATAAGTTGGAAGCTCTAGAAACTTACTAGAAGCTTATGGAAATCATAGAAGCTAGAAGCTTCCAGAGAACCTTGTAGAAGCTTGTATAGAGTAGTATAAATAGGTGTTAGCTCATTTGTAGAATTCATCCAAGAAAGTTCACTTGTAAAGATCTCTTGTAAAAGTTCTCTAAGTAATACAAAGTATTCCGTTACATTCCACTTGTTCATTCTTTGAAGTTTACTTTCGTTGCATACATCGTTGAGTATTCAAGCAAGGCTGAGCTTAGTCGAGACTAGGTGCCGCACGGGAGACCTTGTAGAGACAAGTCCGTGACAAGTGGTATCAGAGCGAGCGTTGACTCAAGGCGATGGCAAACGAGACCAATAAGATTGGTGCTAGTGGAAATGCGATCATTGACGAGAGGCAAGGTCGCGATGACAAGCGTCAAGACCCAAAGAAGAGAGGGGCGTCTAAGGACGTCATGTCAAGCTTTGATAAGAGATTGGCGGGTGTTGAGACATCCGTGTCGGAATTGAAGACCCAAGTTGAGGGCTTGGAAGGTTTAGACTCTGACTTTTCGACCATGAAGGATGACTTTAGGGTCGTCCTCAATACTCTTAGTGGCGACTTTAAACGTGAAATTAAGGGTCTAAAAGAGTTGTTCTTGGGTAAGATATCCGGCATCGAGAAGACCATCGAAGACTTGCAAGACGATGTAGTGCTATGCAAGCTATCCATGGCTAACAGAGGTGTCAACGTTGGTAATATAGCTCCGAAGATTGATGTTCCAAAACCATCACCGTTCGTGGAAAAGCGGGAAGCTAGGGCGGTTGATGATTTCTTATGGGAGATGGAGCAATACTTGGAGGGCGTCAACATTACGGATGATGACACCAAGATCAATATGGTGACCCGATACTTGAAGGATACCGCGGAGTTATGGTGGAGACGTCGATATGGAGATATCGAGCGAGGTACGTGTACTATCGATACTTGGGCTGATTTTGTTGCTGAACTTAAGAAGCAATTTTATCCGAGAATGCTCAAAACGAAGCAAAGAGTCGGCTTCGTAAACTTAAGCATTCCGGAACGATCCGGGATTATGTTAAGGAATTCACTACACTCACCTTGGAGATTCCGGATCTTTCCGACCAAGACTCTCTCTTTTATTTCCTCGATGGTTTGCAAGGATGGGCTAAGATGGAGTTAGAAAGGCGTGGAGTTCAAGACCTTGCTACGGCTATCGCCCATGTCGAGGCCTTGATCGACTTTAGTACGAGGAGGAAACTTCTAAGTCGAATGATCGAAGGTGAACCATGAGAAGGTGGGGAGAGAAAGTCGCCCAAGCAAAGCACGATAATACACATAAAACACCAACCGGAAAGAATAAAGACGTAAAGACGGCCTTCAAGAGTGGTGGATGCTTCATATGTGACGGACCTCATAGAGCTCGAGATTGTCCTAAGAAAGCAAGCCTTAATGGAATGATGGTTCATGAAGATGAAGGCCCAAGTGATGGCGGATGCATGAGCTCGATGAGGATCTTGAATGCAATCAAGGCCAAGACGGAGGTACCAAAAGTTATAGAGAAAGGATTGCAATTTGTGGAAGCATCCATCAATGGGACCAAGGTACGTGCTTTAGTTGATTCCGGTGCCACTCATAATTTCGTGTCGGTTGATGAAGCCAAACGGATAAGGATTAGCGCTACGAAAGGGAGTGGAACGTTTAAGCTGGTGAACTCGAAGGCCAAGCCAATGGAAGGAGTGGCCAAGGATGTTCGGGCGAAGATTGGAGAATGGGAAGGGACGATTGACTTGTCGGTGGTCCCGATGGATGATTTCGATGTGGTTCTTGGGTTAGAGTTCCTCGATAAGGTACGAGCTTTCCCTATGCCATTTGCTAATTCCTTATGTATTCTAGATGGTGGAAAGACTTGCATGGTTAGCACGGAACGGGATTCTAAGTGTGGAGAGAAGACCCTTTCGGCCATGCAATTCAAGAAGGGGTACAACAAGAGTGAGCCTTGCTATTTGGCGGTAACAAGTCTAGAGACGGATGGTGAGTCAGGTAAAGTGGAGGTACCAAAGGAGATCGAGCGGGTACTTGATGAGTTCAAGGCGTGATGCCCAAGGAGTTACCCAAGAAACTACCACCTAGGAGGAGGTGGATCATACCATCGAGTTGGAACCGGGTTCCAAGCCACCCGCCAAAGCCCCTCATCGAATGCCACCACCGAGTTGGAGGAGTTGCGTAAACAACTCAAGGATGTATTGGATGCGGGCTATGTTCGACCCTCAAAGCCCCATATGGTGCGCGGTGCTATTTCAAAGGAAAAGGACGGATCCTTGCGGATGTGCATAGACTAAAGGCACTTAACAAGGTAACGATTAAGAACAATTACCCTATTCCTCTTATTGCGGATTTGTTTGATCAACTTGGAAAGGCGAGATACTTCTCCAAGCTAGACTTGAGATCGGGGTACTACCAAGTACGGATAGCGGAGGGAGACAAAGCTAAGACGACGTGTGTCACGAGGTATGGTTCTTACGAGTTCTTAGTAATGCCTTTTGGCTTGACTAATGCTCCCGCTACATTTTGCACCCTCATGAACAAGCTATTTCATCCGTTTCTTGATAAATTTGTGGTGGTATACTTGGACGATATTGTTGTTTATAGTCATACCTTGGAAGAGCATGTCTTGCATTTGAAGTAGTTGTTTCAAGTGTTACGAGAAAATGAGCTTTATGTAAAGTTGGAGAAATGCTCTTTCGCCCAAGACGAAGTCGAGTTCTTGGGACACAAGATCAAAAACGGTAGATTGATGATGGATGGTGCAAAGGTAAAAGCTATCCAAGAATGGGAACCGCCAACCAAGGTGACGGAGTTACGATCTTTTCTTGGATTGGTGAACTATTATCGAAGGTTTATCAAGGGGTAATCGGCAATAGCATCTCCCTTAACGGACCTATTGAAGAAGAACAAAGGTTGGAGTTGGGACGAAAAGTGCCAAGTGGCGTTCGAGAGTTTGAAGAAGGCGGTTATGGAAGAACCGGTGTTGAGACTACCGGATGTAACTATTCCTTTCGAGTTACACACGGATGCATCAGACTTTGCTATTGGAGGAGTTCTAATGCAAGAAGGACACCCGATCGCATTCGAGAGTCGGAAGTTAAATGAGACGGAAAGGAAGTACACCGTGCAAGAAAAAGAAATGACGGCGATCGTCCATTGCTTACGGACTTGGAGGCATTATTTGTTGGGTTCGAGATTCGTGATCAAGACGGACAATGTTGCTACGAGTTACTTCCAAACCCAAAAGAAGTTAAGTCCTAAGCAAGCTCGGTGGCAAGACTTCCTAGCCGAGTTCGACTATCATATGGAGTATAAGCCGGGGAAGGCTAATGTGGTAGCCGACGCATTGAGTCGCAAAGCGGAATTTGCGGTAATCACCCAAGCACAATTCTTCCTTCAAGACTGAATCAAGGAAGGATTGGAACATGATCCTTTTGCCAAGAAGCTCGTGGCCTTAGCAAGAGAAGGAAAGACTCGGAGATTTTGGCTTAAAGGAGACATGTTGTTTACAAAAGGAGATCAGCTTTACGTACCTAAGTGGGGTGATCTTAGGCGCGCAATCTTGAAAGAATGTCATGATTCAAATTGGGTCGGTCATCCGGGGATCAAGAGGACGTTGGCATTGGTCGAAGGCACTTATTATTGGCCAAGGATGGAGGACGATGTAGAGACATTCGTGCGAACGTGCCTTATTCGCCAACAAGACAAGATAGAGCAAAAGAAATCCGAAGGATTGTTGGAGCCTCTACCGACGCCCAAGGGACCATGGGAAAGCGTTTCCATGGAATTTATCATATGCTTGCCGAATTCGGAAGGAAATGGGAGTATTATTGTGGTGGTCGATCGATTCTCGAAGTACGGAACTTTCATTGCCGCACCACCCGATGTTACGGCGGAAGAAACAGCTAAGCTTTTCTTTAAAAATGTGGTGAAGTATTGGGGAGTGCCACATGTGATCGTTAGTGATCGAGATCCAAGATTCACGGGGCTCTTTTGGACGGAGTTGTTCAAGATCATAGGAACGGATTTGAACTTCTCTACGAGTTTCCATCCCCAAACGGACGGGCAAACGGAGAGGGTGAACACATTCTTGGAGCTCCATCTTCGGCACTATGTGAGTGCCAACCAACATGATTGGGCTAAACTCCTTGACGTTGCTCAATTCTCGTACAACATGCAAAGGAGTGAAGCCACGAGGAAGAGTCCTTTTGAGTTGGTCACGGGGCGCCAACCATTGACTCCGAATGCTTTAGCCGCATCATACGAGGGAGTAGCCGGCCACACAATATGATGAAGGAATGGCACGAGCAAGCGGACTTGGCCGGGCTTCGTTGGATAAAGCGGCTAAAAAGATGAAGAAGTGGGCGGATGAAAAGAGGAGACACGTCGAGTTCGAGGTCGGAGATCAAGTGATGGTGAAGCTCTTGCCTCAACAATTCAAATCACTAAGGAAGGTGCATAAAGGTTTGATACGGAGGTATGAAGGCCCTTTCCCGGTGATTGGACATGTTGGAAAGGTTTCTTATCGACTTCAACTACTGCCCAAGTTGAAGATTCATCCGGTCTTCCACGTTAGCCTTCTCAAGCCTTATCATAAGGACGAGGAAGACTCGGAACGAGGGGTGTCCAAGCGGCAACCAACAGCGGTTGTTACTTCGTACGATCGAGAGGTTGATGAGATCTTGTCGGATCGTACGATACGGAGACGAGGAGTGCCGAGCTATAAGGAGTACTTGATCAAGTGGCGTAATTTTCCCGATAGTGAAGCAAGTTGGGAAGCCGAAGACTTGTTGTGGCAATTTGCGGACAAGATCAAGAAGTATCACGAGGATGGCACGACGAGGACGTCGCGAGCTTAGGTGGGGGAGGATGTCACGACCCGCCTACTCGACTAGATCATTTTTCAAGGATGTTCGGGATTCTGGATTATTCTACACTTCTCTTGGGAGGTCCTGGATAAGCTTGGAAGAGTTTAGAAGCCCATGGAAGATTATGAATAATCTTGGAAGCTTTTGGAATAAGTTGGAAGCTCTAGAAACTTACTAGAAGCTTATGGAAATCATAGAAGCTAGAAGCTTCCAGAGAACCTTGTAGAAGCTTGTATAGAGTAGTATAAATAGGTGTTAGCTCATTTTTAGAATTCATCCAAGAAAGTTCACTTGTAAAGCTCTCTTGTAAAAGTTCTCTAAGTAATACAAAGTATTCCGTTACATTCCACTTGTTCCATTCTTTGAAGTTTACTTTCGTTGCATACATCGTTGAGTATTCGAGCAAGGCTGAGCTTAGTCGAGACTAGGTGCCGCACGGAGACCTTGTAGAGACAAGTCCGTGACATTATTGATGAAATCTTGTGGAGCGACTGCTCCAATGATGGTTTACTCATCAAAACAACTTGTTTTGTGTATTGCTTTTACCTGCTTAAAACAATATATAATCTATATCTATACTACTTATAATAGAGGAATGAATCTCTCTCCTCATGGTCTTAAAATTAAGACTTACAAAATACAAAGCCTATTGTACAATACACAATGCACGATTAATGATCTTTCTCATCAATCTTAATTTTAAGACTTACAAGTCTTAAAGCTTAATGTACAAAATACAAAGCACTATTAATGTGGTCAAGATATTTAATGTAGTCAATTAATTAACATGTCAATAAGTATAATTAATGCAGTTATTAAAATACCTCTTACACAAGAAATACAAATTATCAAGCAGATTGTACAACCAACTTAAATACAATTCGTGCATTAAATATCACTAATACAAATAATAAAACACATTATACAAACTAGCAGTTTCATGGCGTTGCGTGCAAGACTCGAAATAAAATACCGATTGAATCATGTATTTTAGTTTATTATGTTTTTTTGACAATAAATTCTTGGATATCAAGAATTTTGTTTAGCCGTGCCGGTCGGGCTCGACCCGTTGGACCTGTACCGCTTTCGGCTCGGGCTCATTTGGCCGTTGCCGTTCGGGCTTGAATATTTGTATAATATGCTTTATTATTTGTTTTAGTGCCGTTTAATGCAGGAATTGTGTTTAAGTTGGTTGTACAATATGGTTGATAATTTGTATTTCTTGTGTAAATGGTGTTTTAATAACTGCATTAATTGTATTTATTGAACAGTTAATTAATTGACTATGTTTAATATCTTGACCATGTTAATATTGCTTTGTATTTTGTACATTAAGCTTTAAGACTTGTAAGTCTTAAAATTAAGATTGATGAGAAAGATCATTAATAGTGCGTTGTGCATGTCTGATAGAACTTTGATTTTGTAAGTCTTAATTTTAAGCACTAGTGAAAGAGATTCATTCCTATATTATAAGTAGTATAGATATTCATGCCGACAGCCAAGTGAGTCTGAGCCAACAGGTACAACCCAAACGGGTCGAGCTCGAGCGAGCAGGTCAACGGGCTCGAGTTCGAAGCAAGCGGACTAAACAAAATTTTTGATCCCGTAAATTTGTTATCAAAAGAACATAATAAACTAAAATCATAATTCAGGAAAATTTTATTTCGAGTCTGCATCACCGCAACGCGAGGATACTCTCTTAGTATGGTTAATCGAATGAAGATATTCTTAAAGTTCTTTAAAAGTTCATTTAAGTAACTTAACTTTAAGTTCTGTCTTGTAAGTTATTATTGTTTGTGTGTTTATTAAATGGGTTAGTAAACTTTTTAATAAACTACATTCGAGTTACTCTCATTATGGGTAACCTGTTGACATCCCATTATCTCGTATCCTACATCATATCCACATCATTTCCACATTCTTTTTAAATAATTGTTAATATCCACGTCATTTCTTAACTAAATTCCCTCTAATCAATATTCATATCACTCACAATATGAATTTAATAGTCAAAAAGCAAATCAGATTAGTTTTTTATTTATTTTTAAACTCTATTAAATTTTCATACATGTGTTTATATCTTTAAAGAGTCATGATTTACACACTCCACAAAGTTATTTGCACACTATAATTTACGTTATTTTGACATTTATATCTTTACATCACTTTTATTATTTTTCACTTTTGTAAAGGTATAAATATCAAAATATCATAAATTAAAATGTGCAAATAATTTTGTAGAGTGTGCAAATCATCACTCATCTTCAAATCTATATCTTCATATTTTTAGATTTTAAAGTACAAAAGCAACATAAACACTAAAAAACTATGTAAGATTTTGTATTTACAAACATAACATTAAATCTCCGAATCTGATATCTTCAAATCCCTAACCAAAACCACAACATCAACACTACAAAAATGAAACTCCATATACAATCAAACATAAATAACCTCCTTCCTCACCATACACCATCACATACCACTAAATGTATCACCAAGAAAACTCAAAGAACAAACACAAATTAACTGATCTGTATTCGAAAAAGATCTTTTGTCGCAGTAGTAGTTGTGGTGAAGGGGTGGCAGTGTCCAACAACGGCGCACGAGGGTGAATGCCGGTTCGTAGTTGCGGTGGCCAATAGTTGTGGTGGTAGGTGGTTGTTAAGCTTGTGTTTCTAGAAAATATGGAGAAAAGAAAATAAGAAAAAGAAAGAATTAATAATATTGATATGGATAAATGAAAATATAAAACAATTCTGATTAATATTATAGTAAAGTTTATAAATAGCGGAATACGTGACGTGACGACATTATCAAGCTTTACTTTTTTGCGGTTAAGGCGAAGTTTTTGCGTTTATAAGCTGTGACATAAGCCGGCACAAAATATGAAAATACTTAACTTTCATATATATCGATTTCTGAAAAAGACATAAGACAGGCTGGCGAAGATCACTTGGCCTTATCGCTGTGGAGCTTTTGCGAGTTTTTTAGAACCATGATTATACTATATCACAAGTGTCACATAACCAAGTTAACAGGTAATAGGGTTCAACTATTTATACAACTGGTTTTAGAAAGTTTAGTATCTTAAGTGAATAAAATGATAGTTTGGTAACTTAAGCGAATATTTTCGCAAAAATTAGCAACATATTTGTTTATTAACATATAATATTGCAACAAATCTTCAACAAAAAGTATCATGTCTTCCAACAAATAATCATAACAAGTGGGTGACCCGCACGTTGGTGTGGGAGTGCTACGGACCCATTATATTTTTTTTATAAATGTATATATGTATTTATATATCGATCCTTAAAAGTTCAATTCTATTACATCATTAGTCCCCGAAGGACCAAGTTTGCAAAGACAGTTAAACTTTAAGGAATAATTTCAAATTATCTATATATACTAAAGGTCGTTGATGTTACTGTAGCAAACAACACATTAAATCGAAAGTTCCGAGTTGAAAAACAGATTCACGAGGTTTAAGTGTCGTTCAAGTAAGTCCAAACATTAAATGCAAAGTTTCATAACTTCAAAAACGATCCCGAGGTTTAAGTGACGATTCAAAGTGAGTCATCTACCATTAATTGATATCTATAGCAACTTGGCAAAATTAGTCCCACGGTTTAAGTGTCGTTCTAAGTAAGTCGCAGTTCAAGCCGTCCATTGCGTCAGCGCGGTTTCCACACTCGTTATTCCCTAAAGTTTAAGCCTTTGTATACTTGGCCGTTTTCTTTTTTATTTTATTTATTTATTTATTTATTTTTAATTTTGTATGTAACACTGTTCTACAGTGCTTTGCACCATTCACAAGATAATAACAATTCTTTGTTGTTTTTTCTTTTAATTGTAAAATATTTCTTGGAAATGGTTTTGTTGTTGCTTTTACTCAATTCTTTTTATTAAAAGAATTAAATTAAATACAAACCCACACATTTCTAAACCTATAACTTTTGATAATTTTAGTAATTGGAGAATAAAAAAAGATACAGATATTGTAAAGTTCTTTTTTCTATCCTTTTTCTTTCTTTAATCATAATATGAACATATAATATATAAGCCCATAAATAGCAACAACGTGCTAGCATTTTTACATTCGTTACATACAATCTAGAAAGAAGCTCGCTTTCAGTTAACCTTCGGTTTGGAGTGTGCAAGGAAGTTGCTACTTTCGAAAGAAAAGATCAAGTCAAGACTTTGACTAGATAAGAAAAGTCTTACAAATACTTTTCTTATGTATGTTATAAACTCCAAATACTGTGTAATGAAATTGAGTTTTGAAAATTGTTGTTGTTGTTTTTTTTTTAATGTCTGCAACTTATACACATGTATGTGGGGTCTTTGTTTGTGGTATTGCATGAAGCCAAATTTTTTAATTGTTTGAAAATTGGATTTTTGTCTGTGGAGACCAATTCTTTTGCTAGAAATTGTGTTTTCAACTGTTTGGAAAAAAATGGTAAGCTGATTTTCGATTTCTCGCTGCGACTTGGTTTGTGTGTTGGATGAAGCTGAAAATTTTCGCCACCAAAAATGTTTTTGCAGGAAAATATGATGTTAGACTAAAATTTTGATGAAAAAGACGACCAAGTCAAAAAAAAAACACAATTGAACGTTATAATTTGTGAGAAACGGTGTATACTTTAATTAGTATAATCAGATTCTAAGTATCAATAATAAAATTAACACTAATTAAATGACAGAAAAATAAATATCTGATAGCAAGGAGTAGAAGCAGAAGACATACACTATGTAACGATAAGAAAATAAAAGCAGTCAAAGTTGGTCGAGGCTCGTGTTTAACACGATTCCCTCAAAACAGTTAATTGTCGTCTGTTTGCGGTCAGACAACGTCTAAAGTCATGTCTGACAACCGGACTTGACAAAACTTGCCTAAAAGATCACGGAAGCAAAGCGTGTTTCTGATCGATGAACTGCTTGAACTCGTCTAGTATGAGTTGCGTTTTTCTGGATCATCAAAACTGAATGAGACTATAACTATATTTATAGCATAAATTTGTCTTGTTCTCCAAGACTAAATATTAGTCATAATAAACTGAATTTGTCATAATAACAGATTTGCGTATAATATATTACACAAACATTATTCTGTAAAAACTTGATTGACTAAGTTCCATCTATTCCTAAAATATATTTACATAATATATGGAAAAGAATAACCCGAACTTGCAGCAAAAAGATACGCACGTTGGCGAGGTTTCAGAGTTGTATTCGTGTCCACAAGTCGCGCAGGTTCGCATGAGTTCAGAAGCTTCGAAGCTGCATTCGTGTCCGCAGGTCGTGCGGGCTCGCATTAGTTTAGAACATTTGAACGCATTTTGGCCCAGAAATCCTAAAATCTGCACCCCCGTGGGTGTTGGAATAAAACCAACAAATCATTTTGAAAGTTCATATCAAGATTCCTAATTTATTAACAAGCTTTCATTTCTTGTTTTGGGCGATGTAGGATACTCCAACTTTTTCATTTTTTTGTGTTTCAAGTGGCTTACTTTGAGACACGATATCTTATTCACATCAACTTCATTTTTGACACATTTTAGCTCGTTGCGAAACTCTCGTCAAAGAGAACACAAAGCTACTGAGAAATATAAATATATATAACATCTACATATATTAAATAGTGTAAAAAAATTACAAAAATCGATTTTGCAAAAACATTTTTCCAACATAATTTGAAATTTGAAAAAATTACACGTTTGATCCCTATGGTATACTCCAAATAACAACTTTAGTCCCTAAGTCGTTTTTATTACACCACATATACCTATTTTTGAAACCTTGCACGCATTTAGTCCCTATTTTGGATGGGCGTTACTTAAGTCCGTTAATTATTTTCTTTGTTAGTCCTTCGTTAAAAATTTTGCAATTAGTCCTTATTTTTTAAAATATAGTTTTAAAGTTAGTCCTCCGTTAATAATAGTTATCGCTTGGTTTTTTACATTTTGTCCGTTTTATCCATTTTCGATTCGTTTTATCCTTTTCACCGTTTTTTTTGTTTTCCTCCGTTTTGTCCGTTTTGTCGGTTTTTATCCAGTATTATTGCTTTTTACGTTTTATCCGTTTCGTCCTCATTTACGCCGCCCATTTTTACGCGTTTTCTGCTTTTTATCCGTTTCGTTCGTTTTTATCCGTTTTCCCCGTTTTTACGTTTTGTTTGTTTTTCCTTTTGCGTTCGTTTTTATCCGTTTTTTACTTTTTATACATTTTTATCCGTTTTCGTTCGTTTTTTCACAAAACATTTCAAAAAAAAATTGGAATTTTTCACAAATTTGAAAAATAAATTGGAAAAAAAATTTCGAAAAAAATAAAAATTTTGAATAAAAATTAAAAAAATTTGAACAAAAAAATATTTTCAAATATTTAAAAATATATATATTTTCACAATATTTTCAAATATTTAAAAAAATATATTTTTATTCAAATTTTTTAATTTAAAAAAAATAATTGAAAATATTTTTAATTTTTAAATATTTTTCGAAAATATTTCTAAAATATTTTTAATTTTTAAAGAAAAATATTTGAAAATATATTTTTATTCCAATTTTTTTAATTTTTATTCAAAATTTTTATTTTTTTCGAAAATATATTTTTCCAATTTATTTTTCAAATTTTTGGAATTTTTTTTCAAATTTGTGAAAAATTCAAAAAAAATTTGGAAATTTTTGTGAAAAAAGCGAGCAGCGGATAAAAACGACGCAAAAGGAAAAAGCAGACAAAACGGATAAAAATTGATAAAAACGGATAAAACGAAAAAACGTAAAAAACGGATAAAACGGAAAAAAGCGTATAAACGGGAAAAAACGGATAAAAGCGATAAAGCGAAAAAAAAACGGGGAAGCGGATAAAAGCGAGCAACGGATAAAAGCGACAAAAAGTAAAAAAGCGGGCGATAATTATTATTAACGGAGGACTGGCTGAAAAACAATATTTTAAAAATAAGGACTAACGATGCAAAATTTTTAACAAAGGACTAACAAAGACAAAATATGTAACGGACTTAACTAACGCCCATCCAAAATAGAGACTAAATGCTGCTGTTTCAAAATAGTATCTGTGATGTAATAAAGCGGATTATATAAAAAAGTCACTAAAGTTTGCGGAAAATTTGTCCTAAGTCACTAAAGTTTAAAAGTTGTCATTCGAGGTTACTCAACGTTAAAAATCAAACATGTCTATAATTTCGGGATTGTGACTTAGGAAAATTTCCAGAAACTTTAGTGACTTTTTGTATAATAACCTAAAAGCGACTTAGGGATTAAAGTTGTTATTTGGGGTATACCATAAGAGACCAAACGTGTAATTTTTTCTTGAAATTTTATTTTGTATTATGGTAACTGATGGAATTAGTATGTTTTGCATATTGAATTATTGATACATCAAACTAATTTTTGTATGTACTTTTGAGCAGTGACGGAACTTGAACATTTTTTTTAAAAGCCAAAATATCATACCCGTAAAATGTAGTATGTTGTGCTCTGAAAACATTTATTTATTTATATATATAAATCAAAACAAAAATCACAATCAACTAACTTATCATTAAGATTCATCAATGTCAATAATTTATTCAGTTATCTGTTAAATAACTATGTCTCAAACTATAACTATATTGAACAGATTATGTCATACATTCTAAAAGTAATACATATCAGTATATCACAATAGTCAAATAACTTTAAAATGAACAAGATAGTTTAACATTCAAATGCCCATCAGCTTTCAATTTTAAGTTTATTTATGTTTTTAAAATCTATCCTGAGAACTAAAGAACCTAACACCCCTTTTTCACATAAATTCTAGAAGGTTAGGCAATTAGCTTTCGTTTACTAACTTACCATCATACAAAGACAGATCTAATAAATCCCACATATCACTAAAATTTTAACAAGAGTTAATTGCATTTTTGGTTCCTGTGGTATGATCAAATTGCAGATTTGATCCCTAAAACTTTGAAAGTGCACTGGACGTCCACATTTTAAAGTTTCCGTTGCATTTTTGGTCCCCTGAGCCCAGCCGACGTTAAAGTTTCAGTGACCAAATTTGCAATTTGGCCATACCGCAGAGACCAAGTCTGCAATTTGGCTATACCACAGGGACAAAAAATGCAACGAAAACTTTAAAATAAAAACGTTCAGTGCGCTTTTAAAATTTTAAGGACCAAATATGCAATTTCAACATACCATAAAGACCAAAAATGCAGTTAACTCTTTTAACAATATAAGACAACATCTTAGGGGGCAAGACCCTTCCCCTGCCCCTACTAAGGGTGTGTTTGGCAAAAGTAGCTTTGAGGTGTAGTAGTGAGCAGTAGCTGTGAGTTGTGAGCAATAGTTGTGCAGCTCACAGCTTCTTAAAGAAGCATTGGAAAATTGAGCATTCTAAAAATAGGAAAGCTCACCGCTCCTTTGCCAAACAACTAATAAAAATAAAAATGCTCATTGATCACCGCTCATCACTCCAAAAAGCTTCACACCGCTCCGTGCCAAACATACCCTAAGTTCCGTCTTTGCTCTTTGAGCTTTTCTCAAAATCTTCTTGTGTCTCATAGTCGATGCGAACGCTTAGAAGTACTTATACCACATGGTTATGTGAAATTATTTTCAGTTTTATTTATTGCATAAGCAATAGTTTGGCATGTATATATCCACGTAAATCTCTTCGTTGAAATCAATAAATTTTGTTCTTTTAACCTTTAAAATACAAACTTTATTTAACAAATAAAGGCAATTGCATATATATCCCTACAAAAGTCAATAATTGCATATATATCCTACTAAAACTCATAATTACATATATATCATTTAAAACATTAAATATTGCATATATATCCAAATAATTCATTTAATCATAAAATAAAATCATAAAATACATAATAATTATTATCTAACTCTAATTACCTATTATACCCTTTGTTCTTCATCTTCTCTAACATTACACTAACAGAAAACTATGAACGATACACGTTAACACAACAAAAGTAAACCAATTAAATTAAATAGGTTTTCTCTTAATGAATAACTCGAACACCGAAACACATCTCATTGGAAAGTGGAACCATTATATTATTACAAAGCTGTTAAATACATTATTAGATCAAACGAACCATTATTGGAAATTGTTAACATAATGATTATCCAAATGCATACTAACCAAGGAAGTGTTATTTATTATTGTACAAACAAACACGCATGAGTAGTTCTAGTTTTTGACTGGAAAAGAAAGACATACGTGGTTAGATGCATAAGAGCAATACAAGGACACTATACAATCTAATTCGATTATATTGATAATTATGAGCGTGTTTGAGTTTTAAGCTCGTAAATATTACTATGTCCGCAACAAAGAGAAAATCCAATCCGAAATTAGTAAAATGGGTTTTTGTTGGAAAATTTAGTGCACTTGTGGGATTAGTTCACACCTTGTAATGGGTTAGGAGGTACGGAGTGTACACCCATAAGGTCCATGAATACCCTGACTCTTATAGTGGTTTGTATTGGTAGTGCTAGTAGAAAATCACCGGTGAAAGTCTTGCTTAAGGAAAGTCTTGCTTGTGAAAGTATCGCTTGTGGCTTCCATCGATAGCGGTGTTTCCATCGATAAGCGATGTTTCCATCGAAGTGGTGTATCCACCGATAGTGCTATGAAAGTCTTGATAAGCGGTGTTTCCAGCGATAGGTTGTACTTACTTGCAAGTGAAAGTCTTGCTAGTGGAAAATCTTGCTTATGGAAAATCTTGCTAAATGGCGATTACAACTTCTTTATGACCACGTTTAATTGGTCATGTAACCACTACTTGGCTATAATGGGGATAATTATGAGGCTATTAATGGGCGATTAATACTCATAATTTCATTGGAATAGCTCAAGAGCAACCTCCTATATATAGGAGATCCGAACATGCATGAGGAACACACGAAAACACTAAGCACTTATAAGCGAAAGGGTTATTGAATTGTGCCTAATTCTATAAGCGCATTTGGTCTTATCCCAGTAGATATTCGTGTAACCCGGGCATTAGGGTCGAATAGTTTACTTTGGAAAGTGATCACACGATTCCAAGTGATATCCGGTAACCACCAAGTGGTATCATTCTTCTCGACTCTTTGTTGTTTTCACGAGCAGGTTATTGATTATCTTACCCCTTCTTTGGGAGCTATACTCCAACAATCAAAGTAAACTATTTTGTGATAATCAATGGCAAGCTGCGCAATGAAACACATGGCTTCAAACTTTGCCAAGCTTGATAAGTTTGAAGGGTGGACTTTAGGAGGTGGCGAAGAAGATGCACTTCTTGCTATCAAGCATGAGTGTGGTTTATGTCTTGACTACTCCAATTCACGATGATGGGGATGATGCTACGGTTGAGCGGATCGGAAGGAGGAGCAAGTGGGAGAATGATGACTACATATGCAGAGGTCTTATTCTAAATGGTATGTCGATTCTTTGTTTGATATTTATCGAACTTTGAATCTTCCAAAGAACTGTAGGATTCCTTGGATGCCAAATATATGGTCGAGGATGCATCAAGTAAGAAGTTCCTTGTTAGTAATTTCACAAATTACAAAATGAGTGATTCAAGACCGGTTATGGAACAATACAATGAACTTCTTGGAATACTTGGAAGGTTTACACAACACCAAATGAACATGGATGAGGCTATCAAAGTCTCTTGTGTCATTGACAAACTCCTCCTTCATGGAAAGATTTCAAGCATACCTTGAAACATATGAAGGAGGAGTTAACTCTTGTTGAGTTGGGCGGTCATCCGCACATTGAGGAATCTCTCAAGGTGCGGGATAATGACAAGCCAAATAGTAGCAATACTCTTGGACCATCTGTTGTCAATATGGTGGAGCATAACAATTCCACCGGTACAATGACAACAAAGGCAAACGCAAATTTCATGATAACACTAGGCGATCCTAACAAGAAGGCAACACCTACTTGTTGGAAATGTGCAAGACCCAGTCACATTAAAAGGGACTGCAAAGGTGTTAAAATTGGTGGTAAAGCCAATGGATCGAGGCACTAATGGTTCGGGGGTGGTGGTTGACCAACTCACTGAAAGGTCGAATATGTTTAATAAGTCTTTTCGATTTATTATGTTACATATGTATCCGAATCTTTTATGTGCGGGATGATGATGTTGCGTGGTGGGTTGAATCGGTGCAACAGTTCATGTGTGTAAAGATAGAAGATGGTTCAAGACTTATGAGTCATCGAATGATGGTTCTATTCTTCACATGGAAATGAGTCAATGACCTTGGTGCATGGTCGTGGTTGTGTAGATCTTAGGTTTAGTTCGGGAAAGATTGTAACTTTGTTTGATGTTATTCATGTTCACGATATCGGGAAGAACTTGGTTTCAAGTAGTATTTTGAATAATCATGGTTATAAACAAGTTATTGAGTCGATAAATTTGTGCTTTCAAGCATGGTGTTTTATTGGTTTTGGTTATTTATGTAATCAAATGTTCGGGCTTAATATTTCTATCGACAATGTTAATTCGACTTTTGTGACCACTCATCGACATCGATTCTAGCCTATGGCATGCAAGACTGGCCATGTACATTATAAAAGAATGAAAGATATGTCTAGGGATGGTTTAATCCTCGCTTTTGACATGGACTTTGAAAAGTGTAAAACTTGCATGTTGACCAAGATAACCAAGAAACCCTTTCGTGGTGTTAGTCGTTAGACTAAGATCTTGGAGCTTATTCACGATGACATGTGATTTGCATGCCACTCCTTCCTTGGGGAATAAGAAGTACTTTGTGACATTTATTGATGATGCTTCTAGATTTTGTTATGTCTATACATTACATACCAAGGATGAAGCATTAGATAAATTCAAAGTGTTTAAAGCGAAGTTGAATTACAACTTGGGTCTTTGATCAAAAGATTAAGGATCGATAGGGAGGTGAGTACATGGATACTCGGTATTTTCATCTGTTGGAATAATCCATGAAACAATCGCCCTTATACTCCTCGGCAAAATGGTATTTACGAAAGGAAAACATGGTGCTAAAGGAGATGGTTAATTCCATGTTGTCCTATTCAGGGATCGAGTCAAGGGTACGGGGTGAAGCTATGTTAACGACTTGCTATTTATTAAATAGGGTTCCAAAAAAAGGAACAAGGTTACCCTTATGAACTCGGACTAAAAGGAAACCCAACTGAACTATCTCAAGGTTTGGGGTTGTAGGGTCATTGTAAGACTCCACGATCCAAAGCAAAAGAATTTGGGTGAAAGAGGCATCGATCGCATCTTTGTTGGATATCTTGAGCATTCCAAGGCTTTTAGGTTCTATGTTATTGAACCTAATGAACATGTTCGATTAACTCAATAATTGAATCAAGGGATGCATACTTTGATGAGAATAGATTCTCATCGATCCTAGACCAAGTCGAGGATTCCTAATGGAACTCATGACTTTGGTGTATCGAGGTCCACGATGATGAACCATCGTGGTCCACGATGAGGTTGTGGTTCAAAGAACTCAACACGTGCTCGGGAAGAGCAAAAGGTCGACTCCAAAGTCATTTGGACACGAGTTTCAACTATACTTAGTTGAAGGTACTAGGATGAGGTCTCGAGACCAATACTCCTATTGCTTCATTGTTGAGGATGACCCCAAAACATTTGAAGAAGCAATGAAGTCCCGTGATATTGCTTTCGGAAAGAAGCAATCAATGATGAGATGGATTCCATCATGGGCAACAACACTTGGGTGTTGGTTGATCTACCTCACAGTTGCAAACCTCGGGTTGCAAATGGATTTTCAAAAGGAAAATGAAGGTAGATGGAACTATTGAAAAGTTCAAGGCTAGACTAGTCATTCGGGGCTTTAAACAAAAGTCGAATAGACTATTTTGATACTTATGCCCCGTGGCTCGTCGATTACCATAAGGCTGGCGATTGCTATGGCATCTATTCACAATCGGTTATTCATCGGATGGATGTGAAAGCACTTTCTTGAATGGTGAATTGGAAGAGGAGGTTTATATGAACCAACCTCGGGGCTTCATCATGCCGAGCAATGAAAACAAGGTGTAAACCGATTAAGTCTCTTTATGGATCAGCGGGCACCTAAGCAATGGCATCGAAAATTTGATGAAGTGGTTTTGTCTAGTGGTTATGTTCTTAACCAAGGCGACAAATGTGTATATAGCAAATTTGATGAATCTGTAAAGGAGTCATCATTTGTCTATATGTTGATGACATGTTGATCTTTGGCACCGACCAAAATCAGTTGACGACAAAGGAATTTTTGTCATCAAGGTTCTCCATGAAAGACATGGGGAGGCCGATGTTATCCTTGGTATAAGGATTAAACATGAAAGTAATAAATTTCTATCTCTCGGTCTCATTATATTGAGAAGGTACCGAGGAAATTCAATTACTTTGATTGTACTCTGTGAGTACACCTATGGATACTGTGAGAAGTCGATGCCTAATAATGGCAAAGTCGTATCTCAACTTGAGTATTCTAGGGTAATTGGTCGCTTGATGTATGCCATGACTTGTACAAGACCCGATATTGGTTTTGCGGTGGGAAAATTGAGCGGTATACTAGTAATCCGGTGCTCATCATCGGCAAGCGATTCATTGTGGCATCAAGTATTTGAAGAGAACTATGGATTATAGTCTCTCATATCTTGGTTACCCATCGATGTTGGAAGGATACTGCGATGCAAGTTGGATCGAGAACATCAAGACAATTAAATCTACCGGTGGTCGGGTATTCCTACTTGGTGGAGGTGCAATTTCTTGGGCATCCAAGAAGCAAACTTGCATCACCGGTTCAACAATGAAATCTATATTCGTGGCTCTGGCATGCTGCTGGTAAAGAAGTGAATGGTTGAAAAACTTGCTTCGAGATTCCATTGTGGCCTAAACCTATAGCACCTATTTCTATCCGGTGTGATAGTGCGGCTACATTGGCTAAGGCTTATAGCCGGATGTACAATGGTAAGTCTAGACACTTAGGTGTCGGACATAGCATGATTCGTGAGCTTATCATGAATGGGGTGGTATCTATAGAGTTTGTGAGATCTCAAGAACTTAGGCGATCACTTGACGAAGGGTTTGGCTAGAGACTTGGTTATAAAGTCTCGCTAAAGGGATGGGTTTAAGTCCAACTTAGTCATCGAATGCTAGGACACCCAACTCCTCCTAAGGAAACTTGGGAGCCGAGTTCAATGTGGAAAGTCGAACATTCGGTGGGATGGAGCACATGTTTTATTTACATCCTAAGGTTGTGCTCGAACTGCTTGAAAGGAGGATGAAGTCTTTACTTCTTAATGGTTAATTTTCTTTGAAAAAGTGCTTGGCGGGAGCATGACTAAAGAGGAACCACCTATATAAATGTTGAAGTTTTGCCGCTTGTGAAGCTTTGGACTTTAGCTTTTACAACATTTATGAATTTGGATATGGACACATGGCTTGTATAGTGTCGGGAGCTTTTAGGTGTTTGAAAACTTGTGTATTTTATCTTGGTATTCAAATGGGTTGAAGGGTTCAATTCTTAGAACACCACGATTCTCGAATATTTGAGCGTGTAATTTACTAAGATGGAAATTCAATCCTCGGGACATTTTCGTTTATGCACATGTTTTGATTGATGTTTATTTTTCATGCAAAGGAAGTGAACTAAATTTGGGGAGGATTGTTGGAAAATTTAGTGCACTTGTGGGATTAGTTCACACCTTTTAATGGGTTAGGAGGTGCAGATGTACACCCATAAGGTCCATGAACACCCGACTCTTATAGTGGTTTGTATTGGTAGTGCTAGTAGAAATCTTCTTTGGTGAAAATCTTGCTAAGGAAAGTATTGCTTGTGGAAATATCGCTTGTGGCTTCCATCGATAGCGATGTTTCCACCGATGGCGATTTTCCATTGAGTGGTGTATCCACCGATAGTGCTATGAAATCTTGATAGCGGTGTTTCCATCGATAGGTTGTACTTCCATTGCAAGTGAAATCTTGCTAGTGGAAAGTATCGCTTATGGAAAATCTTGCTAAATGGCGATTACAACTTCTTTATGACCACGTTTAATTGGTCATGTAACCACTAACTGCTATAATGGGGATAATTACGAGGCTATTAATGGGCGATTAATACTCATAATTCCATTGGAATAGCTCAAGAGTAACCTCCTATATATAGGAGATACGAACATGCATGAGAACACACGAGAAAACACTAAGCACTTATAAGCGAAAGGGTTATTGAATTGTGCCTAATTCTATAAGCGCATTTGGTCTTATCCCAGTAGATATTCGTGTAACCCGGGCATTAGGGTCGAATAGTTTACTTTGAAAAGTGATCACACGATTCCAAGTGATATCCAGTAACCACCAAGTGGTATCTCATTCACCGACTCTTTGTTGTTTCTGCTTAATAGTTATTGATTATCTTACCTATTTCTTTGGGAGCTATACTCCAACAGTTTTTGCTTTTTGAAATAAGCATCTGGGTATCTTTAATAAGGACATATATAAGAGATAGAGATTGGCGGATATCATAGTTAGTTATAAGAAGATAGAAGTAAGAGGGTATAAATGTCAATCAGTCAATGTAAAATTATTGTGTATTTTTGGATTTTATTTGTATATAAATTAGTCATTTGGATATAGATGCAATATTTAATGGTTTGGAAGGATAAATATACAATTTTGAGTTTAAGCATGATATATATGCAATTATTGATCTTTGGAGGGATATTGTGCATGACTACGGCTAATTTTAGTGCTTTTAGCAACATTTATTATTCACTTTTTAAATTAAGAGCAAATTGTATACATCGTCCTTAAGATTTAGTCAAATTGCAGGTTTCATTTTAAATAGTTTGAAAGTTCAGATATCATTCTTTTTTGAAACCTTTTCACAAAATTTGGTCCTTTTTGAAACTTTTTTTGGTGCTTAAGGTTGGGTCAAATTGTAGGTTTCGTCCTAAATAGGGACCAAAATTTGCAAAAAGGGACGATCTCTGCACTTTCAAATTATTTATGACGAAACTTGCAATTTGGCCGAACCTTAAGGACGATTATGCAATTTACTCTTAAATTAATAATTATGGCAAACTAATACTTATATCAGACATTTTAGTGTTTATATGGTTGTGCACGGTTTTGCATGAGAGAAAGAAGTGAGGAATCATCTTTTCGACTCTAACTCTCCCACTCCAGTCGTTGTTTTTCTTTTTGTTACTTCGAAAGTAGCTGCTTCAGCTTCAGCCACTCAAATTTTCGATATTCTTTTTTATTTCTCATCAAA